>VBSM01002608.1:133307421-133326203 GCA_008086735.1 Cheirogaleus medius
TCTTTCAGAAACAACTGCTTGTTCTTAACTTTTAGTAAAGAGCTACTACAAAGAAAAAAAAAATAAAGATTATTGGCAGTGGTTTGGTGATCTCAGAAGAAAGTTCCCTAAGTATGCCAAGATGTTAGTCATTCCATCCAGAAGGCTTGGATTTACAAAGAAAGAGGGCTCCCTGTTAGCTCTCTACTGAGGTGTCATCAGAAACCAGGTCACCTCATCATGGTCTGTGTGAACTGTCATTTCTACTTGCTCATATGTTTTTTTCTATATAAGCTGAAATTGGCCAGTGTCACTTTGCAGAGTCTAGGGGCGTTCTCTCCCTTCAAAGTCAGAAAATGTTCATTCATTAAACTAATATTTACTGAGCACCTACTAAATGCTGGTAGTGTTTTCCAGAGCACACAACACTTATCTCTTCTGGTATGTCTTTCAGGGAGGCCATGGAATTTGTGTAGCCACTTGCTAGTTGATAATTACCTGTAGTTGATGTCAGACTGTCTATAGCCAGAAGAAGAGATTGTTTGCCTATGAATGATCCTGGGTCCTGGGCGGTTGACTGTCTTTCCTGATTTTACCAATTGCTAAAATATATTAACCTTTCATTCTGTTAGGAAAACTTTTCTTCCCTCTGTAGAAGAATGCTCTTCCACAAACTTTCCTGCTATGACACTGTGATTTTAAGATCTACCATCTGCTTATTGGCAGTTCTTTTAGTCTTTATTTTTACTGAGAGTAACTTTTTCCTTTTGTACCTGAGCCTCCCTCCATACCCTGGTGTTAGCCGCCTGTGAAAATCATTTCTCTGCGTGTGGCCAGGGCAGACTGGTGAGGGTGGAGGGAGCGATGGGAAGAGGGGGTAGATAGATGAATCCAATTCTATTTTCTTGTCTTTATGAGGACAGTTCTGAGCTATGAGGGAGAAATACTGATGTCATCTGTTTACAGGTCAGGCCTTCACCAGGACAGGTTCTTATGGCCCTGACAGAAATATGAACTTTAAAGCAGAACAGATAATGGATTACAAAGGGAATCCTAAATAATGAATCCCAAATAAACATCGGTTTAAGAATTGGTGTTCCTCAAGAGAAACCTCACTGTTCTATACTCTTCTATCAAAGCAATAGAAGATGAGCAAATATTTAAATTCAGGAATGATTTCTACTGTGAAAAACAGAAATGCTGATAATAGGTTCATTTTCCTCATGAAACAAGCTGACGTTATTAGCTTGGTGGCTCAATAATATTAGAGCTGGCATCTCTAAGATTCTCTTGGTCTTTTTTTTTTTCAAGATAGCAAAATGTTCCTGCTGACATTGTATCTGTGTTTAAAACAGAAAGAAAAGGGAAAGAAAAGGATAGTGCAAGTTGTGTCTCTTGCTTTTATTAGGAAAGTAAAACTTTCCCTGAAGGCCCCTGCCTGACATCTATTGGAAGGTCATTACCAGAATTGGATCCCATGACCACCCCTCAATGCAAAAATGTCTGGGATAGTGGACAACAGGGTGGTCATGATTGATTTAGATCAGTCAAAATTAATTCCCTGGGATGGGATGTATTTTCACCCCAATCAAAACTAAGGTTTCATTAGCAAGAGGAAAGAGGCATAGATATTGTTTAGGCAGCTAATAATGTGTATCCTATGACATTTTCTCAGTCATTTTTGCCATCAGGAGCCACTTGGAACAGGCTGTTCCATGAAAACACTTAAGAGGACCCCTATTTTCAAGTTTATTCGCACTGTGATTCAGAGCACAACAGGCACTTCAAACACCCACTTTGTAAATGGGGAAACGTTCTCATGTTGTGTGCGTGTCTTTTCGAGGGCACTACTTCCTCCTGCAATTCACTCCTACATGGGGATCAGCAGCTCTACCTCATTCCCAACCCCCCTCTAAGCTTGGTTCCAAAACCTTTGATAGCTGCAGAGCAAGCAGCCGAGCTTTCTTGCTTGTCACAGTCACACACACATATTTTTGGGCTGATAATAGAGGGAGAAGTGGGATGTCAGTAACAGACGACTATTTCAGCCAACAGATGCTCTTTGTGTTCAAAATGAAAAGCAAAACAAGTCTCTGAGCATTAGAGATCCAGAGATAATGCAGGATGAAAGAATTTAAAGTTAGTATTAGAACTCTACCCAGCAGAGAGAAGACACAGTTTTTATCATTTGTGGCAGATAAGTAGAGTGTCCACATACTGACTTTTTATTTCAGCCTTGTCTTATGTTAATGTTCTCTTATCCCAGCATGTTTCTTCCCCCAGCAGTAATAGATTTGACTTATGGCTAGTTGGGCTGTAATCCTGTTTTGAAAGTGGAAGTTGGAGGTAGTTGGGGAGAGGGAAGAGCAAGACCGAGAATGGATATCGAAGTCATGCCTTCAGAGGGGCCTCTCCACCAGGACCACTCTTGCATCTGCTGTGCTGCGTATCGTTGCTGTTTGATAGTTGTAAAGCTTAAGTCGACTTAGTGTTTGCATTACTTTTCCTGAGTGCAGTGGAAGTGGGTGACACATTCAGTACCAAGAAAACCCCCACAGTCAAGGAAGGATTACTAATCTTAACCCCTTTCATACTGTAACTTCCCCCTCCTCAATTTGGGACAGCCATGTTGGACTCAACCAAAGGACTTTTATGTAACAAGTCCTTTATTTGTCTCTCTAGTGGATAAAGAATTTTATTGGCCTCTGACTGAAGTTTGTGGTTATGTTCCAAATACCCAAAGTGGACACATTATTGATGTTGTCCTAAGAGAGGGACAGTTTGATTGTGCTGCTCTCTTTAGAGTCACTTGTGGGCCTGTTAAGGATTAGCCAGAAACATTAGATGAAGCTGGGGCTGGACACTTCTCAGGACAGGAGCACATTCATCTAAATTGAAATCTAAGGTGAGTTGTCGATGCTCCACTCAATGACAAAGACCCAGACCCTGCAGTTACATTAGAAATGAGTGAAGGATTTGGGAGAATTCCCCAGGCCCTGAGCAAGTGGTCCATTCATGTGTTTAAAAGCATAGAGAAAGTTTACTTTCAACATTTGTGCTTTAACTGACTTGCAAGTGAGTGAAAATGCAAACTCAGGACTTTTAGTAAAGAAAAGATATATTGTTATATCTTTTATACATTTAATAGAAAACATTAAGAAACATGGGACTTAGGCATTGCTTTTGGCTGCAGGTAATTTTAAATGAAAAACGAAGTTAGTGCTTTTCCTTCCTTCTTTCATAACATGCTTATTTGGTTTAAGAGTTTTTAATTTACTGTGTGAAAAATAATTGAAACAAAATATTTTGAGTGATTTGAGCCAACGGATTCAGCTTGTTTTAGAAGATGAAGGAAAGGAAGAAATATCGACGTTTGGCTGGTTAAAAATTGGCAAGCATTGTGTGCAGAGTATGGTGGCCTTTTTTTTTTTTTTTCTAAATGAAATAAGCATCTGTAACTAGAAGATTGTTCACTTCTGAATCCTTAGCACCTAGAACAGGATTCCATACGTACTAGGACACACACAGGTACAATCTTTGCAGGGCCAGTGTGTTCTCGTATTTAAATTTTTAAAAATAAAATTTTAAATTTTGAAATAATTTTAGATTTACGGAAAAGTTCTAAAAGTGTTACAGAAAATATCATATACCTTTCACCGAGTTTCCCCTAATGTTAATGTCTCTAACATACATCTATCAAAACTCACCAGTTAACACTGGGACGGTTAGTCTGAACTCCAGAATTTACGTGAATTTCACCTGTTTTTCCACTATTGCCCTTTTCCCGCTGTAGGGCCCCATGGAGATTTCCACATTGCATTTAGTTGTCACGTCTCCTTCATCAATTCTGTGACGAGGCAATTCCTCAGATGTTCCTTGCTTTTCATGGCCTTGGCATGTTTGAGGAGCATTAGTCAGATATTTTGTAGACTCCTCCTCAATTTTGGCTTTTCTGTTGTTTTCCTCGTGATTAGTCTAGGGTGACCACTTGTTGGGAGGAAGACCACAGAGGTGCAGTGCCGTTTCATCATGTCGTATCAGGGGTGCTTGCTTTCAACACGACAGCACTGGTGCCGCACCTAGAGAGGCCTTTCTGGGCTACCCTAACCCAAGGAGGTGTTTCCAGCTTTTCTCATTTTAGCCCCTTAGTCATTTCTTCAGAGCACTTATTGTAATTGGGGGTTGTTGTTGGCGATTTCTTTGTTCCTCTAACTAGACTGTAAGCTCTACGAGGGCAGAACTGTGTTTATCTGCTCATCTCTGGCACCATGCCTGGCACATGGCTGGCACTCAAAATGTTTATTTAATAAAAAGTACATTATTGTTTTCCTATGTAGATGCATGAACATTCTTATTATAAAGATAGATAATGCTTATTTCTCCATTTATTATCTAGTGGGATTCTGAGAACTGTTTTCTCATGTCACCTTTCCTTTGCTTCAATCTGTTTCTCCACAGCCCTGAAATAACTGAATGGCAAGAACAAAATCCAACCAAACAAAAACAAAACAACAACAAACAAACAAAATCCTAGAGTTTGACTCTTAATTCCCTCAATTCCTTCAGCTGGGTTTTCCTTTATCTGCCTTGCAGGTGAAGACCCTAGAATGGCTGAAGGGAGAAATGGTCTTTCTGTAATTCCAGGGGCAGTAAGTACTTCCACCTGTGATGGGATCGACTTATTTTCCCCGGGTCCTTTATGTCCCTGACTCAGCTTCCCTTCAGCTCCTGGTGAGGTAAGTTCACCAGCCTGACCTGCCACAGAGCTGATGCAGAGAGCTCAGGCCCACTCAGCTTTCATAGGAACGTCTGCCCCAAGGGGCTCTGCGGGGAGGATGTTGTGGGTGGAAATTGTCAGTTTTGCCCTTTCTAAACTCGATTATCTTATTTCTATTGTATGTTATTTCCTGAAATGAGCTTTTACAAGTGTGGTTTTCAAAATCATTCTAACTTGACCTTTTCATGGATAATCACTTTCACAGGAACCTCGTGTGGGGAAGTGCCTTCCGCTTCAGTGTGGCTACGGTCTGTTGTGATGGAATCCCAGTTCACAAAGACATGGAGTCACAGATGAAGAAATTGAGGTGGTGCTTTTGAGGGGATTTACCCATAATGTAAGAGTGAATGTGAAGCAAATGTGAGAAGAGGCTTGTGATGCGTTATCTTTTTTTTTAAAAATACATGTATATTTTTATTTCAGACTATTGCGAGGGTACAAAGGTTTTAGTTACATAAATTGGTTTAGTACCATTTGAGTAAAAGTTGTAAGTGTGCCCATTCCCCAGAAGGTGTGCATTGTACCCCTTAGGTGTGAATTTACCCATCCCCTCCTCCTGCCTCCCACCTGCTGGATTTCCGATGAGTGTTATTTCCATATGTGCACATAAGTGTTGATTGTTTAGTTTCAATTTAATGGTGAGTACATGTGGTGTTTGTTTTTCCATTCTTGTGATACTTTGCTTAGAATAATGGTCCTCAGTTCAATCCAGGTTGATACAAGAGGTATTAGTTCACCATTTTTTTTAATGACTGAGTAGTACTCCATGGTATACATATACCACATTTTATTAATCCACTTATGGATTGATGGGCACTTGGGTTGTTTCACTTCTTTGCAATTGTGATTTGTGCTGCTATAAATATTTGCGCTCAGGTGTCTTTTTTATAGAATGTCTTTTTTTTCTGTAAATACCTTTGAGTAAATATCTAGTAGTGGGATTGCTGGATCAAATGGTAGATCTACTTTTAGTTCTTTAAATTATCTCCGTACTACTTTCCATAGAGGTTGTACTAGTTTGCAGTCCCACCAACAATATATGAGTGTTCCTATCTTTCCACATCCACACCAGCACTTGTTGTTTTGGGATTTTTTGATAAAAACCATTCTTACTGGAGTTAAGTGATATCTCATTGTGGTTTTGGTTTGCATTTCCCTGTTGATTATAGATGTTGAACATTTTTTCATGTTTGTTGACCATTAGTCTATCTTCTTTTGAAATGTTTCTGTTCATGTCATTTGCTCACTTTTTAATGGGCTTGTTTGATTTTTTTTTTTTTTTTTTTTTTTTTTTTTTTTTTTTTTTTGCTGATTTGCTTGAGTTCTTTTCTTTATCCCTGATATAGCTGTGAATAATACCATCTTCCCAGGGGTCTTTTCCACTGAGATGATTTGGGAGGAATTAAAAACATTTTTTTTTAATCCTACAGAGTAGGAACATTTCTACTGTTGGGAAGTATAATTAAAAACAAAATCTTCTCCTAACCTAAATTCCTCTCCACAAAGATAGTAGAGAAATAAAACAGTTGTATTATTGAATAAACCTTAAGCCAGAATGTGATACACATCACAAGTAGTCCACTAAGAGATTGCAAAGATAGAAGGGAATCTCATCCCCTTATACAGCTAAGCAGTTACAACCCGTTGCACATGTTTTCAATAGGAACAATAACTAGTCCTTGAGCAAGAGGGACTGATGGCACATTTGTCACACATAGTTTATCCTAACTTTTCCTGGTGGTTGGGGTGACCATCTGTACTAGCTTTTGGCTTTATCCAGAAGAAAAACAAACCTCATATCTTTAGGACAGAAGATAGCTTTGCAAATTGGAGCAAAGCACCCATGGAAGTTAGCTCCTACCTTCCCACAAAAACTGGGAGATGGGGCATTACCTTCTTTGGTGGTTGAATTTCAAAAAGATGGCTCCCAGGTCCCTGAGAAAGACATTCCTGGGTCATAAAGTGGACAAAAGCCCCATCTAGTTTTCAAAAGGATTTATATACATTTCAAAGAGAAGAGAAAGTACTTATAATTAGAAGTTTTCTAAAATAAATGCTCTAAGAAAAAGGAGGTGGGAGAAGTCTCCTGACTTATTTCCAACAGGCAGAATTAAGCCTCTTATTTTCATTTGTCCATACACTACTACTGACCCCAGTGGAACAGCAGGCACTGAAGCTGCCAGTGAAATGGGCAGTGAAACCCCAGGGAAACTGCCCCAGCAGGCACTACCCATAGGAGAGCCTCTAAGAGGAGAGGCCGTGCTTTCTAAGCTTCAGGATGTAGAAGAATTACCTGAGAAAGTTATCTAAACTGCAGATTCCCGACTCTACTGTCCAGTTGCATCTGCGGCCGTACCACCCTGAATGCGCCCGATTGCGTCTACTGTGCAGTCTCAACCCCAGAGATTCTAATTCAGTCTGTCTGGAAAAGGTCTGAGGTCAAGCTCAATGATAAATGGTAGCTAACGCTTGTTAGTACTGGGAAGACTATAGGGAACAGTAGGGACTGTGGCACACTACAGAGTGCGTGCCCTGGGTGGGAAGCCAACTTCTGCAGAGATCCAGTTGATTAAGTCCATGTGGGAATACAAGTCTAATATTGCCAGAAGTTCTATTTTTTTTAAGCCAGACATTAGATATTTTGGGGAGAACTCCTGGGTTTTAAATATTAGCTCAATATTTAGAGACAAAACAAAACAAAATGACAACACTATGTGGGTCAATTAAAAATGTCTAGGAGCCACCTGATTACATGGCCTTTGGCTCAGAAGCTGAAGCTGAAGCTGATTAGCTTAGACGCAGGAACTTCTGCAAGGTCGAAACTTCTAAGGAATTCTGCTCACGCCGCCTCTGGCCTCATTTTCTACTCCTCTTCAGATGCTCCACAGCTACTCAGTGCTAAACTTCATACATTTGCCTGGATCTACCTCTGCGTCTCATGACCCCACAATTTTTGTACACCCTGTCCCTTGCAGTGTCCTTCCCTGGCTGATTAATTTTGTAAATGAATCATTCTTAAAAATCCATGCCTAAGTCATCTCCTGTTTTAAGCCTTTCACAACCTTCCTGCCACCTCCCAACCATGCAGAGATACAGTGTCTCATCTCTCTGGTTGTTTTGAGCAAGGTACACAGTCTTTTTACAGAATTTGTCAGAATCTCTTGTAATTATCGGTTGCAAGCCCATCTTCCCAGCTCATCACTGAAGCTGTGTTTATGCGTTCTCAGCACTCAACAAGGTGTTTGGGCCCGAGTCTGTGCTCAGTAACTATTGTTTGAATAAATGAATATGGACCAAATTCGCTATGCATCATGCATGTTAGATTTAATTTTCTTGCAAGGTGTCTTCACATTTGTTGTAATAAAATATTTGTGTAAGGGTGACATTAGTTATCTCTTATGGTGGTACATATTTTGAATGGCCTAAACCGTGACTACCCAGTCTTAGATGTATTTATATGTTGCTGACCTCTCAGGGGAATGTTGTTGTTTCCAAAGAAGGCCATCTGAAGTGACATCCTTCCCCCTCAGCTAAAGCATTAATACTTAATGCAATGGCTTCATGCGTTGTTAAGGGCTTATCTAATGAAGCAGGGTAAGAAATGGAGGGGGGATCATAAGGGGACTTGTTTTTATACCACTCTTTCCCCAATGCTATGGCAAGATTAATGGGGGAGTTCTAACAAGGATGAACACATAAGCCATATCCATTGACAAAGTGGTAAAGAGTAGTTAGCTGTGAAATTCCATTTGGATTTAAGTTTACTATTCTAAGTGCACTTCTAACCCCTCCCTCTGGCCACCCATGCCACTGACATTTTTCACATATGACAGCAGGGAGAAAGGGATTTTGTAAAACGTCTGTCTCATGGGGTTAGTTTTATAAGAAAAGGCAAGTGTGCTAAGTAGAATGGCTAAATTATAAATTTAATCAAACCTGTAATTTAAATAAGCCCCCAATAATAATAGGCTGAAAGCTTGTCAGGCTGTGTTGAGTCTGGTTTGTTTTACATGGATTATGACAATGGAACCACAAAGCAGAGCCCTCTAAGTGCTTTTGCCCATTAGCGTCAAGTAATTGCAGGCTTTAAGGCATCAATAACAACAAAGGTTGACACGTTGGGAAAGAGAAGTGAATCTTTCCCCTTATAGATCTGGCAGGAAAGAAAAGTGCCTTGATGAATGCACTGCGGGCGTTTGGATGCTCAGAGCCCAGAGAAAGGAAGTGAGATGGATGCACGATACAGAATCTTTGATTTGCTTAAATGAACACCCGGTTTCATTTTTACTTGGTTCTCTTGGCTCATTCGGCATACAATAGGATCTCAGTGGCTCACTGCCCATTATCGCAGCGTGAGTCTTCTTCAGAACATGCTATTTCTTGAAAATGTAAATTTAAAAAAAACTAGTGATGAGATTGAGGAAGCAAATAGCAAGAAATATCTTCCCAACTCCAGCTTAAGCAGAGAGAAAAGCACTGAGCAAGGAGAAAGTACAAGAGAAAAACCTCACTTATCTGAAACCAGGAATTCTTTCCCCCAAGTGATTTATTGTAAAAAATTTTGCATTCTTGGTTGATATTCATCTTAGAAAGGCCACGGTTTCCTCTGGTTGAAAATATTTATTACTATCTCTGGAATGAACAATGTGGAAATCTTTTGCTCTAAGATGGGTTTCAGGTCAGTAAAAACAATTAAATATATATTTAGATTAACTTCACATATAAAAAAGTGTTGACTTTAGAGATTAAATCACCAGGTAATTTTTCTCTTGGGTGAAATAAATTTGGGGGCACTTTCCTGGTGGTATTAAAATATAGTTTTACTGTCAGTTCAAAATTTACTGAGGAAACCACAAGAATTTGATTACATCTTAAAATCAGGCTAGTTTGGAGAGGGGCCATGTTGGAGAAAGGCGGTCACAGGTATAGCATTTTTAGTAGTTCTTCTTGTCTTTAGCTACACATATCATTCCTCAAGGTTGTGAAGGGTTATTGGCAGTGGCTGTCTATGAGAATGACCTGGGGAGTTTTAAAATATACTGATGTCCAGGCTTCTCCCAGGTATTAAAATTTAATTTATGGCAGGTGGGGAGAAGGGACATTGTTTTTTGTTTTTAGCATTTCTTCAAGTGACTCTAATGTGTATTCAGAGTTGAGAACCACTGGAATCATGAATATGAGGGTGGCATGCTATTATGGGTTGAACTGTGTCCCCCAAAGGATATGTTGAAGTCCTAATCACAGATACCTGTGTATATTAGTCTGTTTGGCCTGCTATAACAAAGTGCCATCAGCCGAGTGGCTTATAAACAACAGAAATTTATTTCTCACAGTTTTGGAGGCTGGAAGTTGCCAGCATGATCAGGTTCTGGGGAGGGCCCTCTTCCAGGTTGCAGACCGTCAACTTCTTGTTGTATCCTTACATGGTAGAAAGAGGACGAGAGAGCTCCTTGGGGTCCTTTTTATAGGGGCACCAATCCCGTTTATGATGGCTTCATTCTCATGATCGAATTTTTTCCCAAAGGGCCCATCTCCTAATACCATCACATTGAGAGTTAGGATTTCAAAATATGAATTTTAGGGAGATACATTTAGTTCATTGCCCTGTGAATGTGACCTTATTTGGAAATAGGGTCTTTGCAGATGTAATTAGTTCAGTTAAAATGAGGTCACACTGCATTAGGGTGGTCCCTAAATTCAATATAACTGGTATCCTTATATGAAGAGGAGAGATGCAGGGAGACACAGACACACAGGGAGGAAGGCCATGCGAAGACGGAGGCAGAGGTTATAGTTACGCTGTCACAAACCAAGGGATGCCAAGGACTGCCAGCAATCGCCAAAAGATAAGAGAGGCAAGAAAGGATTATTCTTCAGAGACTT
Organism: Cheirogaleus medius; assembly: GCA_008086735.1. Classification (NCBI taxonomy): domain Eukaryota; kingdom Metazoa; phylum Chordata; class Mammalia; order Primates; family Cheirogaleidae; genus Cheirogaleus; species Cheirogaleus medius. The sequence continues at coordinate 133,318,061 of VBSM01002608.1, forward strand.
TGGAGGAACATGACCCAACTGAGACTTAGATTTCAAACTCTTAGCCTCCAGAATTGTGAGCAAATACATTTCTGTTGTTTTACGTCACCCAGTTTGAGTTAATTTGTTACGGCAGCCCTAGAAACAAATACACCTGCTATTTGCCATCATTTCGAAGTATGGCATGAATGCATAGGAAAGATACTGAAAGGAGATTCATCTTAATAAGATTTTTTTTAGATTCTGAAAAAGGTTCCAGAAAGAGGTTTTGGACTGTGCATTCCTTGCTGGCTGTTAAAATAGTTAGTGTAACCAATCACATCAGTTTGCCAGGGCTGGGTGAGTAGTGGGGATGAGTTGGGTGACAATGTGTTTCCTAGTGTATTCATTATGACAATATTCATAAGATTGTGCTAGGCTGGAACTCTGATTCTTGGAAAAAAAACATGATGGTTGTCTGTGGAATAAAGGATACAACTTTGAAATAATAGGCCACTCATTCTATTTGCTGGATAGTATAAGCTTCTTTTTTAGTTATAAAGTATTTCTAATAGCATGAGGCCCATGCATTCAGGAAGAATTCTAATTAAACGTCTAGTCCACCTAGGTTATTGCCAGGAGGTAATAACAGGATTAACTGTGCAGGAGTTGCAAGAGTAACTGTGGAGGCCAGAGTATGACAAAATCCATCCTATTTTTAATGTCTCACATTCCATTTTTGGGGGTTTATAATGAACACATATTTGATAATGTCATTTTGAAGAGCTATCACAGGACATTTCACAAACTCTGTCTAGAGATTCATATTTTTGGTTAAAAGTACCAAATTTGATCAGGACTAGGGACAGGCATTCTTAAGGGCCAATATTTGTCTTTATTCTCTGTATGACTTTTCTGTACCTGGTCACCTTCCCCTCCTCAAATAAAATAAGAGTAATAGCATTGACTCAGACGCTGAGGAACATTCTAAAGATTGACTAATGGTTATAGAGCACTTTCCAAATTAGAAATGAAAAGCATTATTAGTGTAGGATACTACCATTAACTGGCAGCATATAACTTCAAGGCACCAGGTCATAACTACCTCATTTAATATTTATGTCTCTGAGTTCTGTGTCATAGTCAAAGCTTCCAAAGTTGCTAAGTTTCAGATTCCATTTGAACTTGGCTTTGTACAATGCAAAACTACTCCATATTTAAAAACCACACTGCCACAAAGTAATAGATAAATCCAAGTCAGATAATCCTCCCCTAGCACACAACTTAATAAATAAGCCATGCAACTCCCTGCATACTCATACGTAAGAAATCCATTCTATTCAGTCTTTTAATTTCCCCAGTGTTCACAGCCATGCTGGCATTTTCAAGAGATAAGCCCACACATTTTTTCCTTAGGAAAAAAAAAAAAAAAAGTTTGACTAAAGTAAAATGTGTTCTGTGGTAAATCATTATTTTCAAGCAGTGCCTTTTGTTTCCTTGTTTTTCATATTATCAAAGGGATGAATCTTAACCCATGAAGAGCTGCTGATCACGTAAAACTGGAGCTGTCTTAATGTGAACAACTATCCCCCCTTTGATTGCCAGGGCCAGCACTGAACATTGCTCAAGGGGACTTGAGGAACCCCAAGTCTCCAAAGAAGAAACAAAGGGAAAGACTTGGCCAAGCTTACCTTGGTAACAAGCATTCAATTATAATTTAATTTGCATAATACCATCCCTTTGAGCAGGGATTTCACTGCTAAAACCAAGTGGTATTATAAAAAAAAAAATATGTTTCCAGCTGCTTCAGTTCAGAGGGTAACCCAGGAACGGATGCTTTTGCAACAATAAGCGTGACATCTCCTATCAACAGAGTCTCTGAAGGCCTGCCCCGGGCAGCTAAGTCTCCTTTTGAGGACTCTTTTTCTTACCTTTCCTCAGCAGGGTCATTCGCATGCCTTCAGTGGTTGGGGATTGAGTTCTTAAAACTACCCCTGTCAATGACAACCAATGTTACCTGCCAGAGCAGAAAGAAACAAACAAAAGAAAATCTTAAATTATGCATTATCTTTTTTGGAATGGGCCTGTGGTTTGGGCTGGCATGTGGGTTGGGCTGGCAGTGGAAGAAATTGGAGGAGGTGGAAATGTTCACATAAACAAAGAGGTTCCGCAATTTCTTATAAAGTTAAGCCCTAGAACTACTCTATGACTCAACAAATCTACTCATACGCATTTACCTATGACAAATGAAGCATATGTTCAACCAAAGACGTGTACGAGAATGTTCAGAGTGGCTTTATTCATCATAGCTTCAAACTGGAAAAAACTTAAATGTCCATTACCAAGAGGGTGGAAAAGAAACTGGTATATCCATATAATAAACAAATAAAATACAATATACACAACACAGATGAGTCTTGAAAACTTTATGTTGGATGAAAGAAGTCAGATACAAAATACTACCTACTATATGATTCCATTTACATAAAGCTCTAGAATAGGCAAACCTAATCTGTGTAATAGAAATTATAACAGTGATTGCTTCTTGGTGATGGAGGTAGATTTGATTGGAGGTGGCATGGGGGAACTCTTGGTGGTGATGGAAGTGTTTTCTATCTTGGCCAGCATTATGGTTAGGTTACATGGATATATACATTAGTTGAAACTTATCAAATATACACTTAAAGCCTATGTGTTTTATTATATGTAAATGGTCTCAATTTGAAATGAGGAAAAAACAAATAAAAAATAGTTCAGATTTTCTATTCTTCAAGTCTCCTAACTGATGAATGTGGCAGTAATTGGTGCATTAGTGGATCATTGTAGTGTGGAAAAATTTTGTTCTCCACCTAATGGCTTGTTTAACTGTGCTCACCAGGAATTCTTAACCCATTGAAAAGAAGTTTAATACCTTAATAATTAGTCATAGCACTGTAAGAGGAAACACAGACACAATTGTCTTTGGGTCAGGATTGACAGATGCTATTTTAATAAGCACAAGAGCCATCAGCTCAAGTAACCAACCATTAGACCTAAGTGGGATTTAGATGTTTGTTCAGAGTTGATAGGCTGACAGTTGCACAAACTTTTTTTCCTTCATTCTTCTTTGGCATTACTTCTGTGTCTAAAATTATGGGCAAATTAGATGTGTCTCCACCACACTGCGTGTTTTGCTCTGAAAGCCATGTCTGAAAACTCTACTACAGGTGCTTTGTCTGGTAGGAACAGCACAAGGCATTTGGCTTCATCTTGAGTGAATGTAGTCAGTCAGTGGTCCCCCTACACTCATGAGAATTAAGGAAATCCTTGAATATAAAACCAGAGTTGCTAGCGAGCTCTGGCTGTGTTTAAGTTACAGGTTTGTGATGCTGGGAGGCTCAGGATCCTAAGAGGAGACTGGAAGGTACACATTCTGCTCTGTGGGGATGGGCCTTAACAAATAAGAGCACTTTCTCTTTAGCACTTAAAAATATCTCGATTCATTATTTAATATTTGGCTACATTTGTCACTGAAATAAAGTCATATACTTGGAGACGCTATTGGGCTCTGGAAGGTTTGCTAGGTTATTTTCTTTCCTGTTTACTTCATAAAAGCATTCGTTCATCTGTTCAGGAGTTTTGTTTGGAAATGCAGGTGTAAGTTGAAAACAAGGCATAAACTAAATTATAGCATATGCAGAACTGACCCCTTACAAATGGAAAATGCATATTTTCAGCTGACCTGCTTCTCAGATAACAGGATGTGGGATCAAAATATTTATTGGAAACTACGTAATTGCCACCTTACTCTAAGGCTTCAAAATTGTAATCAAACAGCATTGGTGGGATTGGATAGCAGAGAAAGAAGAAGGGGATGGAAAGGTTTGCTCCACAAGGCAGTTCATTGAGAAACACGTGAAAGGCTCCTGGGAACTCAAATGAACTCTCCTTGCTGGGTTGGTGGCTAGGTCGTGGAGGGGAGAAGTGAAGACACAGGAGGCATCACTAACTGGGACACACAGAGGGACAGTCAATGGGACAGGCAGATGCCATGCCTAAGCCCCACCAGCAGTATCTCATCCATATTTATAAAATGGCACCACTGTGGTGACTGGTTGGACAACCAACTTGCAATTGCAGGTCAATCAATTTTCTTTAAACAATAAGAGCTAAAAATTTTAGCAGTAATTCAAGGAGACTAGAGGAATTTCAATGCAAAAAGCCATACATGGAAACACTTGTCTAAGTAACTCCCAAAACTTAAAAGTAATTGAAAACATGACATTTATACAATCATTTACAATAGAGTTAAAGGAGAGGTTATGATTTTCCTGGGTGGAACTGGTCTGCATTTGGTTACACACTGACACTCGTTTTTATTACAAGGCCTGGTAAGAAATAATGAAATACCTGCTGAGAATTTTAACACTATGAAAGCAGTACGAACGATACAATTTAGTGAATTCCACAGATTTCAAAATGCAGAGCTTATTTTATCAAGATGTAGTTATCCAAGACTAACTCAGCATTCAACATTATATCAAGTGTGGGGGGGTGGGGAATGAGAGAGAGAGAGAAAGAGAGAGAGAGAGAGAGTATATATGTGTGCGTGGGTTGCTTTAAACATTTTTTTTAAGTGAAATATTTAGTGTAGTGGAAAGGATTTACCAAACCTTTAAAGAACAGATAGTTTCTATCTTATTAAAGAATGGCTTTTTGTAAAAAACAAATTTAACACAATATAATTTATACACAGGAAAATGCACTAATCTGAAATATAATTTGATGAATTTTTGCATACATATACATTTATATATTCATCACCCCAGAAAGTTCCTGCATGTCCCTTTATAGTCAAAACCCCTTTACAGTCAAAAGTTACCACTCTTCTGATTTCTATCACCATAGATTAATTTTGCCTTTGCTTGAACACCATAAGAATGGAATCATTCAGTTTGTACGGTTTGGAATCTGACTTATGCTCAACATGATGCTTTTGAAATTCATCCATATTGTTGCAAGTATCAGTGATTTGTTCTTTTTATCATAGTGACTTATTTCATTCTATTTGCAATTTGCTTATCTGTTCTGTCGTTGAATAGTTAGGTTGTTTGCAGTTTGGGGCTATGAGGAATGGAGCTGTATGAGCATAGTGGTGCAAATCTTTTGGGGACGCATGCACTCCATTCCAAGTCCCACCCCAGGGATGACGATTCAGTAGCTCTTGAGCCTCTTTTCTAAGCTTCCCCCACTCCCTCACTCCGTACCCCCTTTCTCATGTGATTCTAGTTATCGGTAAGATTTGGGGACTTCCACCTAAGATGCCAGGTGTCAAGCATAGAATATGATTCAGGAAACCAAATCATGATCTTGAAAATGAAAACTCCACGTAAAATTAGGTTCTGCAAGCTGAGAAACTTTATTTTATTTTAGCGACCACCAACGGATGGCTATTTGGCTAGTTGTCCTGAGGTGGAATTCCGCTTGCCCTCTTCCTGTGTAGCAGAGCCCTAGTGTAGGTTCTGAAGCTTCAATCTGCCACAAGCAGAAAGGAGGATTTGCCACATTTCCTGCTGGGAATGGGAGTGCCCAGTAAAAACACCTTATTTGTCCTCTTTCCCATGCTTAATCTTTGGTATCTCTTCTGGTTTCAGTTAAATAGCCTTTGATGCCCTTTACTGAACTGGCTACAGATTTGAGGAGTGTTTGTTCCTCTTGAGGCTGCTAACAGCTTTTTGTCATATTTATTTTCTCAAGAAGTGGCCTCCCAAGACATAATTTCTCAAGGCCCTTGTTTCTCTTGTCATGCATGTAAAACTACAGGCCTTATCTTTGGAGACCTTCCAGGGCATTTTCTAAAGTTGTGGCTCTTATCATCACCGACTCTTGCAGGCCTAGTCTGGCTAATGCTCAGTGAAGTCTGCTGCTACCCCCAAATCAAGCTTTGTTCCGAAATCAAGCTGAGGAACCGCTTCACTTAGGAGAGAACCTTTCATTTTATCTCCAAGAAGAATGACACCTCAGTTTTGAATGTGACCATCAGGACACAGATATTTTCTATTTTCCTTCACCTTTGATAAAGCTCCATTCTTTAAACGCTTTTAATGCTTTTTTGTTTTCCCTGCTCAAAGAACTACTGTGTTTACCTCAGAATATATTTCATTGTCATTTCTACCTTTTTGGTTGTAGAAAATAATTTATCTGCCTCAATTCAATTAAGGAAATACACTGATATTTCTAGGTTTTTCTGGGTTTTTAAAAATCTAATCGGTGTTCTGAGGGGTTACAATTAATTTTTTATTTTGATGAAACATTAAAATTTCTCTGAAGATATTCTTCCTACCACGTATGATTTTCAAATAAATTATATTCCGTTTCCTCCTATCCAGATGGTCACATTCAAAACTGCAATGTCATATTCCTCTTAGAGATAAAAATGGAAGGTTCTCCTCTAAGTGAAGTGGTTCCATAACATGGAGTGGTCCTTCTGAGTCAATTGAATCAGTAGCTGCAGCTTGAGGCCCGACCTAGGTAAAATTGTAAAGTGGCTGTTGTCCACTGCTTTCTGATTCAGTGTGTATTTTTCCTCTTTGAAAAGGTAACTTATGTCCATAAAGAAATCTGACACTTATTAACATTAAGCTGCAAATGACTGAGAACTTTAACATACAGTTCTTTTGGAACATTTTGCATTTTAACATCCATCATACCCAGAAGCCAAGCAGTAGGATGTTGGTTGTCAGCCAATGTGAATATTCTCAGGGCCATGGGAGCTCTATCCCCTACTACATATAGCTGTTGGAGCTGTGAGGCCTTTTGAGATATGTCTGCTTAGTTAAAACTCCACAGGGATATTCTAGGCATTTTGGATTTCAAAGCTCTAGGCCAAATATTCTATTAGTGACCTTTGGGGGAAAGAATCTATTTTAAGACTCAGTTGTTTTCTTTGAAGTTCAGTGTTCATATCTTGCAGATGACTGGCAAATACAATAATTTTCAAGGCATGGAAAAGACCTCTGTCTTGAGTCTTTAATGAACCTACATATAGATAAATGAGAAATAAGATTGAGAGTCTTTCCAGACTTGGGTTTCAGTCCTCAGTCCTTAGTTGGGGGGCTGACAGTTGTACTAGATGGAAAAAGAACAAGGAAATATCTGAGGAGCAAATTCTGCTTTCATTTTGTGCTTCATTGCTCACCTTAATTCTTTGCTGCCAGAGGTGAGGTGCCTCAATATTCCTCCCTCACCGAGATTACCTTCTGTTTGCCATTTCTACAGAATCTGTCCCTTCTAGGACATTTACATCCCACATTTCACATTTAAGGCCAGCGCCACAAAAAAGTCATTAGTATCCCTAATTTGCAGATGCAGAATCCAAGTCGTTCTATTTTGGGGTCTGACATGTTTCGCTTTACTGTGTGTTCCTTTTCAAATTAAGGTATAAAATTGTTTATTATTATTGCTATTAGTGGTGAACATTGTATAGTACTTTAAACCATCCAAATCACTTTCATATTGATTGTCTGTTGATCCCTCAAGATGGGGCAAAATGAATATAAGTGATGTTAAATATCCAGCCCAGTAACACAAATAATATGGCAGGGACACACTCAAACCTGGGTCTTCTCACTGGGCACCTGCCTTTGCACTGTAAGACCAGCATGTCTTTCCTGTTGTAATGTAGGCTCCTGAAAGTTCTTTATACGTTTGTGTAAGAATCATATTGTCAGAAGAGTCTACCAGGTGTCGAAGAAAATAAAACAAGGAAAAACGAGAAGGAGGAGCTGATTGTTTCAAACGGCAGCTGAGTATAGTGAAATAAACACTGGGCTGGGGCTAAATATTAACAATAAGAGTTATTATATACTGGGTGGTTTCTATGTGCTAGGGAGCCGCTCGCATTCGGATGGGGCTGTTCTCTGCACCAGGGCCCGTGAAGAGAGATCCGGAGGGAAGTATCTGCTTGGTGGTGGTTTGCCTTTGTGCTGTGGAGGAAGGGACACGGTCTTTCTGTTTCTGGAACTGGTCCCAGGAACAAAGACAGTGTGCTTGCCTCTCCTCCTCTTAGCATTTGTTGCTGGATACTGAGGTTCAGATTTCACAGCTTCGTGCTCCCAAAGGAGCTCATAGTCACAGAGTCAGAATCTTTCTGGTGAGGAATGTGTAGACTCGTCAGAATGGCCATGTCCTTTTTTTTTTTTTCTGG
>VBSM01002608.1:133328389-133351128 GCA_008086735.1 Cheirogaleus medius
CTCGGCCTCCCAGAGTGCTAGGATTACAGGCGTGAGCCACCACGCCTGGCCTACCATTTATTTCTTTTCCTTGTTTTGTTCCATTGGTTAGTTCGAGGTTGAGTCAAACTGGTGATAGCTGATATACTTGTTATATTCCAGATCTCAGGGGTAACGCTTTCAATATTTCATTAATATGTTTGCCTTAAATGTTAAAAATATGCCCTTCATTAAATTAAGGAAATTTCGTTCTATTCCTAATTTTGCTGAGATTTTAAAAATTATGAATGGATGTTGAAGAATCTTATCAGATGTTCTACTGCTTCTATTGAGATGAAAATGTGAGTTTTTTCCTTTGTTCTGTGAATTAGTAAGTTATGTTGATTAATTTTCAAATGTTAAACCAACCTTAAATTCTTTGAATGAACTCAATTTGGTTATGATGAACTACCCTTTTCATATATTGCTGAATTCCATTTATTTAGAATATTTGCATCTATATTCATAAAAGAGATTAGCATGAATCTTTTTTTTCTTATAACGTCCTTGTCTGGTTTTAGTATCAAGGTTACGCTGGTCTTGTAAAAGGATTTGCTAAGTGTTCTTTCTTTTTCTTTTCTCTAGAAAAGCTTGTGTAATATTGGCATCATTTCCTCCCTAATTATTTGGAAGAATTCACTGGTGAAGGTCTCTGGGCCTGGAATTTTCTTTGTGGGAAAGTTTTAAATTATGGATTCTTTTTCATAGATTCCAGTTCACTGGTGAAATTCTCCACATCTTAATCTATTTTCATGAACATATTAAAGATGTAATAACTCCAGTATTGGGATTGCTGGTAGGTCTGTTCTACTGTATTTTCATGTTTAATGCTAATTGCGTTTTTCTTCTTGACATGCCTGTTAAGTTTCCATTTAATGTCAGACTTTGTGTATCAACATTTATAGGTAGTCTGGCTGATGCATTATTCTTCTAGAGAAGATATGAATTTCTTTGAGCTGTCAGTTAGACTATATTAGGATAGGGGCAGATCTCTTTGATCCAGTTAGTGATGAAGATGATTTAAGGCTGGGATTCAGTAAGATCAGTTGCAATGTTCCTTTTTTAATTTCTGATGTTGATAGATTGTTATCTTTCTTTTTTACCCTTGGTCAATGTATTAGTTTACTGTGGCTACTGTAACTAACTGCCACAAACTGGATGGCTTAAAATAACAGAAATTTATTTTCTCACAGTTGTTCTAGCCAGAAGTCCAAAGTCAAGGTGTTGGCAAAACCATGCGGCATCTGAAGGCTCTTGGAGAGAATCCATTCCTTACCTCTTCCAGCTTCTGGTGGCTCCAGGCATTCCTTGGCTTGTGGCCCCATCATGCCAATCTCTGCCTCCAGGGTTGCATTGCCTTATCAGTTCTTCTGTCTCAACACTGCTACTGATTCTCTCTTGTAAAGATACATGTGATTGCATTTAGGACCCATCTGTATAATTTAAGCTCTTTTCAAGATCACTAATTTAATCACGTCTTTTGCTTCATAAGATAATATTCACTCTTTTGCCATAGCAGGTAATTTTCAGGGATTAGGATGGATGTGGCTTTTTGGGGCCTACCATTAAGCTTACTGTAGTCAGTCTATATAAAGATTTGTCAATTTTGTTGTTTTTTTCTAAAGAACTAACTTTGGTTTCATAGATTTCTTTCCATGTTATTTGTTTTCTATATCCTTGTTGTTTGCTCTAGTCTTTATTATTTACTTTCTTTTGCTTGCTTTAGATTTAAATTTCTCTTTTTATTCTAGTGTCTTAAGACAGAAGCTGGATTTATGGATTTAAGACCTTTCTTTTTTTCTGATATAGGCTTTTAAATCTATGAAGTTTTCTCTAAGCACCATTTTAACACTGCACTCTATAAATTCAGTAAGTTTCATTTGCTTCACGATATTTTCTAATTCCTTTTGTTATTTTTTTTTACCAATAGGTTATTTAGAAATATGTTGTTTAATATCCAAAATATCTGGGGATTTCTTATGTAATTCTATGTGGTCAGAAAATATTTTAAGATTTCATTTATTTTAAATTTATTAACACTTGTTTTATAGTCTAGTATATGATAGACCCTGAAGAATGTTCCATATATACTTGAAAAGAATGTGTATTCTACAGTCGTTGGTTAGAGCCTTCTATATACCAGTTAGGTTACATTTGTAGATAGTATTAAGTCTTCTGTATATTTACTGAATTTTCATTTGTCCTGTGAACTATGGAGAATCAGATATTACAATCTCTGGCAATTATTGTTCAGTTCACTATTTTCCTTTGATTTCTCTCAGTTTTTGCTTCATGTATATCGAGATTCTTTTGTTAGGTGTGTAAACATTTATAATTGTTATACCTTTATGATGATCTGACCATTTTATCATTATAAAATGTTTCTTGTTTTAAAATCTATTTTGTCTGATATTAAAATAGCCACTCAGATCTTTTATATTTACCATTTGTATGGTATATATTCTCCTATCCTTTTCTATCAATCTATATGTGTCTATGTGTCTTTGAATATATGGTATATATCTTATAGACAGTATGTACAGGTTGAACATCATAAATCCAAAATGCTCCAAAATCTAAAACTTTTTGAGTGCTGACATGCCATTCAAAGGAAATACTCACTGAAGCATTCTGAACTTTGAATTTTTGGATTTGGGATGCTCAACTGGAAAACAATGCAAATATTCCAAAAACTGAAAAAATCTGAAATCCAAAACACTCAAGAACTTTGAATAAGGGATACTTAACCTGTAGTTGCTTATTGCTTTTTTATCAGTCTGATAATTTCTGCCCTTTGATTAGAGAATTTAATCCATTGTCATTTAGTGTAATTATTAATATGGTCAGATTAACATTTGGCATTTTGCCTTGTTTTCTCTGTGTCTAATATCTTTTTTGTCCTTTTCTTTCTCTTTACTGCCATCTTTTATGTTAAAATATTTTAGAATGCCATTTTATTTAGAATGTTGATTTATTTAATATATGTGTGTGTATATATATACACTCATATAAATATATTTTTCTTAGTGGTTGCTCTAGGGATTAGAATATGCTTCCTAATTTTCTTTAGAACAATACTGACTTAATTCTGGTAAAAAAATAAAAATCTTGCTCTAATAAAACTCCATTTTCTTCCCATTCCTTCATGCTCTTATTGTTATATATATTCTATCTCTGTATGTTGTAAACCCAACAGTACAGTGTTATAATTCTTTCTTTGTAAAAATCATGTTTTTAAAGGAATTTAAGAGAAGAAATGAGGAAAATATATTTATAATCTTTTATATCAACCCATATATTTACCATATTCAATGATCTTCATCTCTTCTATGAATTTGAGTTATTGTTTGGTGTCATTTTCTTTTAGGGTGGAGAACTTTAGAATTTCTGCTAAGGCAGGTTTTCTAGCAATAAATTTTCTCAGTCTTTGTTTCTTGGAAATGTCTTTATTTTACCTTCACTTTTGAATGAAGTTTTGCTGAGTATAGAATTCTTGGTTGATAATTTTTCTTCTTTAGTATATGGACTATCTCCTGTTTTTTGGCTTCCACTGTTTCAGATTAGAAGTCAACTCATATTGATGGTCCCTTGTACATCATGCATCATTTTTCTCTTGTTGTTTTTAAGATTCAATCTCTCCCTCTTTGATTTTTAATGATTTGAATAAGATGCATATAGGTGTAGGCATCTTTGAATTTATCCTACTTGATATTTATTTAGATTCTTGGGTATGTATATAAATTTTTTAAAAAACAAAATTGGACTTTTCCCCTCAATTGTTTCTTTTATTAAAATCTTTTTTTTTTTTTAATTGAGGTCTCACTATATCACCCAGGCTCATCTTGAACTCCTGGCCTCAAGTGATCCTCTCACCTCAGCCTCTTGAGTAACTAGGACTACTGGCATATGTTGCCACATCTAGCTAATGTTTTTTTAAATTTGTTTTTAGAGACAAGATCTCACTACATTTCCCAGGCTGGTCTTGAACTCCTGGCCTCAGATGATACTCTTGCCTCAGCCTCCTGAATATCTGGGATTTCAGGGATGAGCCTCCATGTCTGGCTCCTACAATTATTTCTTTAAATATTTATCTGCCTCTTTCTCTCTCCTTTCCTCCTGAGATTCCCATTACATGTATGCTTGTATGCTTGATGTTGTCCTATAGGTGTCAAAAGCTCTGTTCATTTTTTGTTAATATGTTCTCTCTCTCTTTTTTATATTCATTGATTTATTTTCAAGTCATTAATCTACCATTGAGCCCTTCTGGTTAATTTTTCATTTCACTTATTGTACTTTTCAGCTACAGAATTTTCATTTAGTTCTTTAAAAAATAATTTCTGTTTCTTTATTGAGAATTTCTACTTATTGATTTATTGTTGCTAAATTTTAATTCTTTAAACATGTTTCCTCTTATTTATTGAACATGTTTATAATAGCTGCTTTGCTGTCTTTGTCCACTAAATCCATTTGGGGACATTCATAGACAGTTTCTATTGGCTGCTTTTTTCTCTAAGTATGGGTTACACTTGGCTGCTTCTTTGCATGTCTTACAATTTTTTGTTGAACACTGGACATGTTAGATAATATATGGTAACAATTCTGAATTCTGATTTCCTGCCCTCTCATTTCCTCTAAAGTTGTTGTTGCTATTGGTTTGATAAATTGCCTCAGATCTGTAAAATCTATCTCCCCCAGTGTGTGTAACTACTGATGTTTTTTGCTCATTTTTTTTAAGTTCTCATTTTTATTTTTAAGCATGGCTTTGTAAGGGTCATGTATGTCTGCACAGCTTAGCAGTCAGCCAATGACAGAAAAGAATTTGTGCCAAAGACTGTTAGCCAGTAAGACGGTTTTCTGCTGGAGTGTGTGTATGCATGTGTGTGTGTGTGTATGTGTGTGTATAGGAGAGCACAATCTGAAGTTAAGGCTGTTTTCAAGTCTGGCCCTGCTTTTCCTTCTGCTGGGTCACTCTGTATCTCCCCTACACAGATATGCAGCCTCAGGATTGGCCAAGGCTGTGTTGCTAGCTTGAGCTCTCTCTAGTCAATCTCAGCCAAGAATAGCTTTGCTCTAATTACAACTACAACTTTGGCCGATAGAACATTGGAACTCCCCATGGGCCTACTGCCAGTGTTGTCCCTTTTATTGCCATTGCCGCTAGATGTGGGCATCTCCTATCACTCCTCTTTGGTGAGGCTGCCTGTCCTCATAGCCAGCCCCACCTTGGCAGAGACTCTGTGCTGACTAAGTTGTAATGGGAATGGAAGCAGCTCCAGCCAAGAATGCCACAGTCTCCCAATGTTCTTATCTAAAAGTCAGCAGTTTTTCAAGTAGAAATGCTTTTTATATAGTTGTATGTCTTTGGCCACTTTCTAGAGTGCTGAAATTGTTGCTTTTGTCAATTTTGTGTAGATTTTTGGGGTTCTTTTTTGGGAAAAAATTTGCTGATACCCTTACTTAACCATATATGGAAATCTTGCCTCCTGGCTCCAAGGGTTTTGCTTAAAGCACTGTAGACTTATATATATATATGTGTGTATATATATATATATATGTAAAACTATATATATATGTGTATATCTTTAAAACGGGGAAAAATAAATTTGTCTATGGGATAGGGTTGCCAGATTTAGCAAATAAAAATAATTTATTCAGATAAATTTGAATTTCAGATAAACAGTGAAATTTTTTTCCCATGGATGCAATTTTTTTTAAAATTTCAGAATATTATGGTTACATAACAAGTCAAAGTTATAAGTGTGCCCTTCACCAAGATAGTGTGCATTGTTCCCATTAGGTGTGAATTTACCCATCCCCTTCCACCCCCTCCCCCCTACTTGGTTTCCGTTGAGTTTTATTTCCATATATGCACGTAAGTCTGGATTGATTAGTTCCAATTCAGTATTGAGTACATGTGGTGTTTGTTTTTCCATTCTTGTGATACTTCACATAGAAGAATGGTCTCCAGTTCCACCCAGGTTGTCACAAAAGGTACTAGATAACCTTTTTTATGTCTGAGTAGTATTCTATGGTATACATATACCACATTTTATTAATCCACTTATGTATTGATGGGTACTTGGGTTGTTTCCACATCTTTGTGATTGTGAATTGTGCTGCTATAAATATTTGTGTGCAATTGTCTTTTTTATAAAATGTCTTTTTTTTCTTTTGGGTAAATACCTATTAATAGGATTGCTGGATCAAATGGTAGGTCTACTATAAGTTCTTTGAAGTATCTCCATACTACTTTCTGTAGAGGTTGTACTAGTTTGCAGTCCCACCAGCAGTAAATAAGTGTTCCTGTCTCTCCACATCCACTCCAGTCTGTTGTTTTGGGACTTTTTGATAAGAGCCATTCTCACTGGAGTTAGGTGATATCTCACTGTGGTTTTGATTTGCATTTCCCTGGTGGTTAGAGATGTTGAGCATTTTTTCATGTGTTTGTTGGCCATTAGTCTATCTTCATTAGAAAAATTTGTGTTCATGTCTTTTGCCCACTTTTTAATGAGATTATTTGATTTTTTCTTGCTGATTTGTTTGAGCTCTTTGTATATTCTGGTTATCAAATGCATAACATGCAAATATTTTCTCCCATTCTGTAGATTGTCTGAAATTTTAAAAAAATATATAAGTATGTCCCAAATATGTTATGGTAAAAACAAATACAAATAGTTTCTTTTAAAAAATATAAGTATGTCCAAAATATTTCATGGAAAAAACAAAAATTATTTTTCTGAGTGTCCTGTAATTTATTTGGCAGTCCTACTTTGGAAAGTTTCACAATTTATTATATAGAGAAAGTAATATTTTAGCTGAGCCTTAACAAATGTGCAGATGGTGAACAAGGATGGGTCACCTTGCTGTTTTGGAGAGGCCAGGTCTCGTCCAATCCACTGGAGAGAGCCATTTCATTTTATGGCATATAGCTGGTTGGGGACTGGCAGCTGTAAAACTTTAGGCTTTTTTCTTTTCCAATAGGCACAGCATGAGCAATGTAGCAATTATAGACTTAAAGGCACATCATTTTACAAGGAGGCTAAGAATTATATGTAGAGTTGAATAAGAAAGTCAGACTCCTTTGGAAAGTTTGGTTTTTCATCTGAGCTTACTGAGTTCTTTTATAGATTCCTAGGTTCCTAGGAAAATCAGAAAAGACTGTATTTTCAGTTAAAGTAGCAGAATTAAATATACTGCTATGTGTCTTAGGGCCAAGTAAAGCACCTGGGTAGGAACCCATTTGTTCATTGAATGAATGAATCAATCTGTGAAGGAATGAATGACTTTCTTTTGTGGAATAACTGTCTGACTTCCAGTAGTTGTTTTCTGTCCATCCCATTAAGGATTCTTAACTAGGGTCTAGAATGCCCTAGAAATCCATAGATGAGTTTCAGAGAGCCTGGGACCCCCAAAATTATATTTGAGATTTTTCTGTGTATGGACACATGTGAAATTTGTCTGGTTAGAGCTGTGCTATCCCATACAGTACTCACTAGCTATGTGCGCTGTGGAGTACTTGAAATGTAGCTAGTCAGAATTGAAATAGACATCAGATTTCAAATATTTACTACAAAAAGGGAATGACATATCTCCTTAATCATATTTTATATTGATTACATGTTGAAATGACAATTGAGGTATATATAATATGTTATTAAAATTAGTTATACTTTTAAAATGTGGCTTCTTCTAGAAAATGTAACATGACATGTAGCTCACATTCATGATATGTGAGACTGTGCTGCTGTAACAAAATACCTGTGACTGAGTAATTTATAAACAATAGAAATTTATTTCTCATAGCTCTGGAAGGTAGAAGTCCAAGATCAGAGTGCTGGCAGTTTCAGTGTCTGGTGAGGGTCCTGTCTCTGCTTCCAAGATGGCACCTTGAATGCTTAAATCATTTTCTAAATACCATCATGTTGGTGATTAAGTTTCAACACATGAATTTTGGAAGGGACACAGACATTTAAGTAATAGCAACTGCATTAGAGGGTTTATCTTGTTCTTGAGTTTCAAAAGAATCTGTGACCAGATATGGTTAAGAGTCATTCTAGGTGGTTTAAGTCTGACCTTGGATCGAGTCACATCTCTAGGTGTCCATAAAATAGGAACAAATTATCTTGTTCAGTGCAATTATTTTACCATGGGAAACTTGCATTTGTCACAATAATATTGTTGAGAATATTGCCCACTTATCCATTCATTCAATAAATTTGCCAGATACTGTTATAGGTCCTGGGATAGAATAGCGAACAGAACAGAAAAGTTCTTATCTCATGGAATTTATATTCTAGCTGGCGGAGGGCCATTAAACAGAATATATATGTTATCTAGTATGACAGAAGGTAGTAAAT
The DNA here is from genome assembly GCA_008086735.1 of Cheirogaleus medius. Lineage (NCBI taxonomy): Eukaryota > Metazoa > Chordata > Mammalia > Primates > Cheirogaleidae > Cheirogaleus > Cheirogaleus medius. Next base: position 133,336,765 of record VBSM01002608.1, read on the forward strand.
GCTATGCAGAAAAATAAACCAGGAAAAAATGGGATGGGGAGGGTAGGGATGAGATTGGAGATTTGCAGTTTTAAGTGGGGTGTTGGGGAATGCCTCATTGAGACAGTGAAATTTGAGCTAAGACTCAAGGCAGTGAGGGACTGAGTCCTGCGAGTGACAGGAAGCAGAACATTCCAGGCAGCAGAGCAGTAACTGCAAAGGCCTGAGGCAGGAGCAGTCCCCGACGTGTCCCCAGCAGGATAGGCAACCCTTCTGTAAAAGCGTGTGTGAGAATTTTGTTTTAATAGCGATGCTATCTTAGAACTTGTTTCTTTCTGAGGAATTGGGATGTTTTATCCTTTTTGCTAACACACATGTATGTGTTGCTGGGTAAAGTTTTCTCTTTCCTTCGATTTTCAGGAAGCTTGGAGGCAACACAGCAGGCCCTTGTGAACTGCACACAACGTATTTGCATTTTTGTCTTCACCTTGCTTTGTCTTTCTGCTTTGGTTTGTATTTCCTTTGAATTTCCTGCTTTGTCCTCTTACTTATAGCTTACCAGGATTTTTTGATGTATGTTTTGTAGGAAGCCACCTCCAGTGCTTGATAAAAAGAGGCTGTGAACATTTAGGGAAGCAAGAACCCCTGTCAGTGGCAAGATCCACAATTTAGCAGTGTTTAAGTCCCTCATTCACTCCAAAAATTTAGCAAATGCCATTATATGCTACTCACTGTGTAATAAAAGAAGCTTTCACGTATAAAAACGAATCCACTTTTAGATAATTATAACTTAGAAATGTGTTTAATTGCTGGCTGGTTCACCCATACATTTGTGTGTTTATGTTGTAATATTGTGGGTCTGTTAACGGTTGTAATTCACATTTTAAGTCACAATGTGAAAACAGTCTGTAATGTCAGTTTCTTTCCTTAATGCTTTCTATGATTGCACTCAGCCCCAGGAATTGGGACCAGCTATGCCTTCAGATGATCATTAAATTTAAATGATCCACATCTCTCTTTCCAAAGATGTTGGTGCAACTTTCTTGGAGGCACTAGGGTCTGCTTAGCATATGGTAACACAGAAAAATTTTTGAATTTGGTGATTTTTCTTTGGTGAGTCCAGCAGATGGAGTGGCTTAAGAGTAAAGCATATTTGTGATGGTAGGTGAATATTTTCGGTGCGGGCATTTTGCATTGCTTTGAGGTTAGTTTCTTTCTTTTACTGTTGTCATCTAAGCATTCTCTTCTCCTCTTCCTCAGTGACTTAGGCATATTTTTTGTGGATGAAAGGTGAAAAACTAATGACAGTTTTGGGTTTCTGGCATCTCTAAGGTCATTTTTACCAAAAGAGATAAAGTTTATTAAGTGTGCACCTGCTGAGGTACTAAAGGGAAGCAGAAAGTGTTTGTCCTTCATCTTTATTCATGAAGCCCTTGAGGGTGACGGGAAAGGAGACTGGTGATTAGACCAGGCACACGCGTCGGCAGTCAGACTGTGCAGACACATTTGGGTTGGCGAGTCCTGGCTGCTTCTGTTGATGTGCATTCGGGGCCGTGCCAAGCCGTCTACCTTGGTGTGCTCTGTATTATTAATGCTTTCATAAGGGCACTCATTTGTATGCTGTGGGGAAGGCCAGGTTGGCACAGTCTCATCGCCACCGTGCCCTGCCTATTCTTTGCTGTGACACCAGGGCTCCCAGAATGATGCAGCATCGAGCAGGCACAGCTGGAAGACAGCAGATTGTCTGGAAGAAGGAAAAACACGCGTTTAGTCAATTTTAAATTAAGAGGCTTTGTTTACGTTTTCTCAGCTCCTCTTACAGAGTCAGTCAAATTTTAGATTCCCTCCAAAATTAAACAAGTGTCAGGAACAGATGGCGGATTTATTTTACTTCATTCAACCTGTTCAAGGAGTGTGAACTCAGGGACAGATCAGTGTGACACAACTTCTCATGTTAAATTGTCAAAAGAAAGCTTGATGTGTGGCTCTCTCAAAGAAGACAATTTATATGCATGTGAGCTGATGGCCTGGGGGTTAGACTGGTCCCGGTCCCCTGACCAGAGTTGGCTTCATCCTCTTGTCCTGAGAAGCCAGGCTGGTGCCTAAGACTACTATTAGGAAGATAGAAAGATTGGTCTGGGCTTCTATTTCTATCTTATATTCTATAAGGTTTCATATGGGGGCAAAGATTTAGTAAATCTGGATATCATGGCCAAAATAAAATGCTTTGAGGGTGTCAATGATCTCTGAATTAATGATTCCAACTTCACTTTCACTTTCAAAGGAATTTTGGGCGATCTTGTTGACTTCACGTTTGTGTGTCTTCCACAACTGCCCTGATCTCATTGGAGGGAGCCTGAGAGGGAAAGCCACCCTGCTGGAAGTGCAAACACATTGAAGACCCTGTTTTATTGCTTCTCACTGGAGCTAGCATTTGGATTTGGGCAGGGCTAACATTGTGGGAAAGCCTAGATAATGTAGACAAAGTTTTGCATGTGATTCCACAGAATTTCTCTCTTTTTATAGATGTGAATAATTGTTTTCCAATTACATAATCACATTGAAATATTTTCTTCGCTTTGGAGATTCTTGTCACTTAAATGAGGCATTCCATTTGGAAACTAATAGTGGTTAAAAGAGGGTAATGATTTTTTAATGGATAATTTGAGTCTCCATTCACTAATTCTCACCCTTTCCCCTTGATAGCATATCATGAGTTTTTTAATTATCCAGATAATTACTTCGATGCTCCACTTAATATTGCATTTGCAGAAACAGCATATTATATCAGGTTTTTAGGTAAATGTCAGAATACTCTAAATCTCCTCGCTTGTTTTACTATGCTACTAGTGTAAAATGACTGCAGGAGTCAATTTTTAATTAAAAATAGAAAAACAACCAGATCAATAGATGTCCAGTTGGTTGGTGTTCAGTCCAGACTTTTTCCAAACTTTCCCATTTCTCATGGAATCAGAAATGGCTGTTGTTCTCTAGCTAGTTGGCAAGGCTTCAGTAATACTTTTTTAACTTAATAAGTTGCCAGAAAATTCATATGTAAGGTAAGTGATTGATCAGGTAGCTCAAAGCTTTTCTTAGTCTTGTTAATGTCCTTAAGCCTATGACAAGCATAAAAAATGTAACAATGTTAAAGAAATATGTTCATTAATAATAATAAGAGAATACTTACTGATGTTTTAAAGTGTATGCCCAGGGGAATGTTCTCATTGGTCATTGTCATGGATTTGCTGGGAATGTATGTAATTTTAGTACTTGTAGCATGATAAAATGAAAAGATGTAAGACAAATGGCTGATGAGGGTTATTGAAATTGTCTATGGAAAGACTGACCTGAACATATTAATGGAGTAATTTATCACATAATGATTATGTGGTGTCTTAGTTACAACCAGTTGTGTGTGACCTGCCCTCAGCTTGATACTTATCAAGAGGAAAAGAAAGCGAACTCCACAATTCTTTTAAGAAAGAAAAAATAAAGAGGTTCAGAAATAATTAGCTGGTTTGTACTTAACTTTTGGGAGGATGATGATGTTAAAATTATGAGAATCGAGAGATATTTGTATGTTCTCATTGATGAGATGCAAGATTGAGAGAGACAGATTGCTCTCAGCATTGTATGTGTAGCCATGAGGAAAGGAATGACAGTTTAGGAAACAGAAAAAATATATTAACTAATTCAAGGAAAATGTGGGGCAGTTCTTTTGACAAAGGTTAGCACAAGGAAGGAAGTGGCCATATACAATTGTGGGAGGCCCTGGAGGTCAGACTGAATCCCATTTTGATTCCCAAAGACTATTTATTAAATATCTACCATGTGAATTTGTTTTATTTTGGGAGGTATTGGGATACAACAGTAAGAAAAACATGCAAGTTGTGCCCTCAAGGATATTTTAACCCAAATGATATGTCAGGAGAAATATTGAGAAACTGATGTATATTTACACTTCCTCTCATCTGCATAAAAACAAAGAACAGAAATATGTGGAAGTCCACACATATAGGCAGAATGGAAGAGGAAGAACCAAAGTGACCTGTCTAGATGCTAGGCTTCTGTATGGACTGTGCCTTCAGCTCTCTCTGGAAATGGCCTCAGCTGATGAAAATTGCCTCCCTCAAAGGCATGCCTCCATCCACTAACTGAGGGACACTTGGATGTAAGGACCCAGCACCCTTGCTCCAACTTAGGACAACTTAGAAGGGCCATCCCAGCTCCAGAGCTTCTGGTTAGGTAGGTGAAAGCCTTGGTTGGTTCTGTATTGCAGCTTAACTTCTCCTTCTGCTTACACCTGCCTCCTTTCCCCATGTTTCTACAGGCATTAATCCCAAGAGCTCTTGATAGCAAACATCCTGCATGCCAATATCCATGTCACCATATTCTTTCTGGGAAACCCAACCTATGATCACTTCTGAGGTCTATTAATGGTATTGCCCTTCTTTGTGGCTACTCTCATTCTCTCTAGCTTTCTTCCATCTGCCATTCTCTTTATTTGCCTTTCCTTTGTCTATCCACTCCTCTTTTTTTCTCATGCTCCTTTCTTTCACCAAAATATGGATCTAAAATAAACTTATTTTAATTATTGAGTAGTGTTTATTGCACTCTATTCTTAAAAAATAGTTGTTTTCTATTTCTCTTTCTTTCACATTATACTCTCTTTTCATCTCTTCTCATTTATCTTCAAAAAAATCTACAATTCAACATATTCTCCATAAAATGATCAATAAAATAAACTCAAATAAAATACCATGTCTCATTTTTGGAGTTACCTTAACTAGGCCCTTAACCAGGGTGACAATATATTTGGGTGTATGCTGTCGTCTCAGTATTGTGTAATTATTAATAGCATGACCTTTCACCCTCAAAAGTGTCCCATTTTAGGTGAAAAAATATTTATTTTCTTTATCTTTAATAGAGTTTTGTAGGTTTCCTTTGATTTACAATTGGAAAAATGTTCCCCTCTTCTAGTTTATGTGGCACATTTATCTAATAGAATTTCAACAATCAAGTCAAGGTTCATGTGTCAAGATTCATCTCAAACCTACCCCCACCCCCAACAAAAATAGCTTTGAGCTGATTCAGAAATGAGCCCTTTTGAAATTAAGTTAAATATTTTGATGTTGGATAGAAATTTGATTTAAAACAGTAACCCAAGTAAAGACTGCCAACAGCCTTGTCAGTTTGCTACCTTCTCTGAAGATCCATTCATGTTAACTAAACTCACAGGGGGGGTCATTAAAAAACTGCTTCACACATTAAATCTGAGGACAAAATTCATCCATTCAGAAAAAAATTCATTAGGTAAGTACTATGGCCAGGTCTGCTATAGACACTTTGGAAGTATAGTGGTGCCCCTGCTCAAACAAATAAATGCACGAGAGAATTTCAGATTATGAATAGAACTAAGGAGAAAATAAAATGGTGATGGAGAATAGCTGGTTTGATGGTCAGGCATTGATGGTCAGGGAAGGTCTTCCTGAAAAGGGGTATTTTAATTGTGACCTAAATGACAAAGATTTAAGTATAGAGTGTTCCCGGGAGAGGGAAGAGTGAGTGCAAGGACTCAGAGGCGAAGATGAACTTTTGTATCACGAACAGAAAGACCTGAGTGATCAGAGGACACAGATAGGTGGGAGAGTGGAACAAGTGGTCCTGGTAATGTGGAGGCCTTGTAGGCTGTTACTTTAGGTAGATTAGAAAGCCATTGGGATGCTTTAACAAGAGAGTGTAACTTATACTTTTACAAGATCACTCTGGCTGCTGGGTGGCAAATGGACTACAAGTGGGGCAACAGTGGAAGGTGAGAGACTAGTTAGGCTCTTGCAAGAATCTCAGTGAGTGACGATGGTGGCTTGGGCCCAGGTTGGTAAGGGAGGACATAGAACCTACAAGACTTGCCAATGGTTTGGAAGTAGGGGAGAAGAGAAATTGAGACTGTGTTCTAGATTTCTGGTTTGAGCAGCTGGTACGTTGGATAGTAGCATCATATAATGAGTTGAGGGAGACTGGAAGAAGACTAAATTTTTGGGGGGCAGAGGAGCTGGTAGAAGAATAAAAAATATAAAATTTAAGATGTGTCCAAAAAGATGTTAAATGGGATTTTTCCTGTTGTTTTGGGATTTTAGCAGAAGCCCAAAGCTGAGGGTAGTAGATTATCATCGCTCCCATTTTTAAAGGAGATGTAAGAGCCACCCTGACATGACATTTTAAGAGGTGGCCAAAACTAGGGCCTGTGGCCTGTTTCTAGTATTTAACAGAGAGAAGGAATCTTTAAAGGTGGCATTTCCTTTCTTTTGTAGAGGAGAGAGGTATGTGTTTTTTATCCCACAAGCTGAGAAAGGGGCCTCAAGAGTCCCTCAGAGAGCTTGGGGTTGCTTTTTATTTATTTATTTGAGACAGAATCTCACTTTGTTGTCCAGGCTAGAGTGAGTGGCCGTGGTGTCAGCCTAGCTCACAGCAACCTCAATCTCCTGGGCTCAAGCAATCCTTCTGCCTCAGCCTCCCGAGTAGCTGGGACTACAGGCACGCACCACCATGCCCGGCTAATTTTTTGTATATATATATTTTTTAGTTGGTCAATTAATTTCTTTATATTTTTAGTAGAGACGGGGTCTCACTCTTGCTCAGGCTGGTTTCAAACTCCTGACCTCGAGTGATCCTCCCGCCTCAGCCTCCCAGAGTGCTAGGATTACAGACGTGAGCCAATGAGCCCGGCCTGGGGTTGCTTTTTAAAAGGGGGGCATTAGCTTGCTCTTCGATTATCAGTAAGTCAACTTTGCAAGTACTGTATTTCTTCATTTGCCCAAGTCTTCTAGGTTCTAGAGGTGAGAGAAAAGTGTTGCTTGTGCTTGCTGTGTGTTGTGTTTATTATCCTAGGTTTGTGTATACCTGCACTGTAAGGTATAGCTTCTACTGACCCTAATAGACATTTCAGATTGCGTAGGGAAGACAGAAATGCAATTGGGCTAATATCCTTACATAAAATCAATGTTGGAATCTTAGCATTGATAACTAACCACTTCGGTACGGCGCTCCCCGGCCACGAAACCTTGCCCACAGCCGGCACTCACAGTCCGCACGATAGTTTGTGCTGTGCATTGACGATGAATCCGTTTTGCTCTTGTGTGATGAGGAAAGCTTTAAAGCACTGAAAGCTTGTTTGACTTTACAGGCAGCTTTAGGAAAATAACTATAATAACTCCTACTAAGGACTTGTTAAAAGGTCACAGATTCGTAGTAACTTATTAGCTGAACGTACACACTGCAACTGCAGAGATAAAAGCTGTAAAAGTAAGAGCTTTTGGCTGTCGACTAAAGTTGAAGCTCGGCTGTGCGCCTTCATATCACGGCTGTCGGCTAAAGTCGATGCTCGGCTGTGCGTGTTCATCTGTGGCTGTCGACTATAATCGATGCTCCTACCGAAGTGGTTAAACCCAACGAACTCATCTTTTAAATAAGCTAACTGAGGGCCCAAGATGCTAATTGACATGCCCTAGTTTACAGTCAAAGATGTAACCAGGACTGGAACTCAGATATTCTGCCACTTGGTGACAATTCTTGCCTTAACTATTTGTTGTCACATGAGCGTAACAAAATAAATTTTCACTCTTTCTTTTTTTTTGTGGGGGAGTGGGGAGGAACTATTTAAGCCAGTTCTTTCAGAAGCTGATCAGTAAGTATGCAGGTAAGAACAGGTGTTTTTTTTTTTTTTTTATCCTTTGCTCAGAGATACTCATTTTCTGCTTCTCTGAAATCTTTGGAAATTTTCTGAGACTTTGGTTTAAGTAGGGAAAAAATGGTTGAAATACTACTGATCCCTTATTGGGTCTTCCCCTTCCTCCTCACATTTCTCTTCTATGTCCTCTCCCCTTCATCCTTATTTTTTTTTCTTTTGTCTTGCTGGCAAGCTGCAGAAACTCACCATGTTAAATACCTTCTTCCTAAAGCCTTAGCTGCCTGTATGCATAGAAAGGAGAAGGAAATAGCATGTGTGCTTCACCATCACAGTGACATATTTCCCTTGGCATTGTATTTAATTAGATTATAGTGAATGTCATGCTGTGTGGTACTGTGTTTTATTAAGGCCAAAATGTGGTTCCATGATAAAACATGCTGTAAGTCCTGCAGTGCAGTGCAACAAGAAATTTGTAGCAACACCTGTGCCTGCTATATCATAGAGGGTAAATATGGACCAAAATGTCTATGTAAGGGAGAAAAAAGCCAGAGGAGATGCTATTATCCAAGTAAAAATGCTCTCAGTTTGAAGCATAAAAGCTGTTTGTGATAGAAAATTTCAACCTTTATAATAGAATCAGAATGGAGGATTTCACTGTGGTTAGGCTTTGTGGCCTAGTTCAGGCATTGCTGGAGGGCTGAGGTCACTGAAGGATTTGGGTGTGTGTTTGTTCACTCATCCATTTGTTCAATAAACATTTATTGATCACCTGCCTTTTACATAGCAGTGAAGGGATATAAAGCATGGTTCCTTCCTCAATGAGTTTGCCTTCCCTATCCACTTGTGGGCCTTATTTTCCTTATCATTGACTCTGGCTATGAGGATACAGCTTTCAAGAAAAGGCTCCAATTCAAATGTTTGTTGAACACTGGCTGACTATATGGAAAGCACTAGACTGGGTTCCTTCTGTGTTTTACTCAGAGCCTTGGCTGTTTTTCAAAATTGATATTTGCCTCCCCATTCCTCCTCCCCTTATTTTCACATTTTCTTCTTTTGCCATGATTCAAGCTAAAGGGTATGTGGACATTTTTAATCTGAGGATAACTTATCCATTGACTCTGGCTTCATCTCCTTTCTCCATGGCCTAATTGGGTACTCACATGGAACTATGCCCAGAGATAATAGAATGGCATGGGAAGGAGCCACATGTTGGAAATGTATCATGCGTTTCGTCCAAGAACTTCCTACTGTTTGCTGGTATCCATGAAACATATTCTGATTTTATGCAGCCTGTGTTCAGTCCTGGGTTGAGGTAGCCATTCAAAAGCCAGATTTATTTTGTGTCTGATGCTATTAAGAAGTCAGGGTAAATATTGTTTATTGGTGTGTGTGCATTCTCAGTTCAGGAGCCAAGCCCAATTAGCCCAGAGGACAGACTCTACAGGACATCGGAAAAAAGCACTAAAAAGAACACAATGAAACCACTTTTTCAGGTCTTCTCCTCTATCTGAAACCTCGAAAGACCATGAAATGGGGCTGTGTTGTTAGGTAGCACCTGTCCCTGCCAAAAGCTTTCCTAGATTGGGGATTTTCTTAAATGAGACAGGATCTAGTTTCCTTAAAGGGCTGGTTCTGCTCTCCTAGAATGTTTCTGGGGAGGCAGCTAATGGTTCTCTCCAGTGGGAATTACAGAAACTAGAAAGTTATCACAAGACTGTTTAATGATGAGATGCCATTGTTTAGTTAGTAGAACACCAGAGTTTGCTCTATCCAAGCAGTGACCCCCATTGAGGTTAACTTTGGTAGCTAAAGAGTAACAGTTCTTATATTCACAAGAGGTTCAGCCCAGAAGATGATTGGCGTAAAGCAGACCCCTCTAGAAAAAGGAATTACTGACAGAATATGATAAATAACTCAGCTAGATTATACATGAGAAGAGGTTTAAATCTTTCAAAAGCTAATGAATAGATGACAATGATAGCTCAGTCAATGCTGATAAATAATGACAAGTTGCTGGATAGTAGAATATGGGACAAATATGTGCACCATTCAGCATATGAGACTAAAAAAAAGTCAAGGAGTCAAGTATGTAACATTAAATATGAATGATCGAAATGAAGATGGGACGAAGTGAAAGTCAAATCTGTATGTGCCATTAAATCTGAGCCTGCAGTACCCAAAAGCATTTTTTCAGTCTCTTGCAGGATCAAAGGGTACCTTCCTCTGAAAGGCAACGTGTGTGTATTTTTTAAATGTGAAAAAGAGTCAATGTAAATAAAAAAAACTTTAAAAAATGGACAGCATATTCAGAAAGAATTGCTAATGTGACTTTTGATTCTGAATATTTGGAGCAGTGTGAGCAGTATTGATATTTGGCTCTGAGAATGAAAGGCAAAGAACGGAAGAACAAAGAGCAGCCCTAGTTGGCAATGGATGAGAGTGGAATGGCAGATAATGAGGAGAGGAGTACAGCCAGACACACAGGACCTTAGATGTCTGGAAGGATAACAGACGGGAAAGGGTGCAGTCAGGGCAGAGAAATGTGAAATCATGACATCTTTGATGAATCTTTTTCACATTAGTCTAGGTATGCTATAAAGCAAACCCAAAGAAATAAAAAGCACCGTTCAAAGGCCTATCTTTGAGTTCCATTAATGATGACATGACAGAAGACAAAACACCTACACCCATATGCAGACTATTTGAAGACACTAATGAGTAAGATGTCACTGAATCTTTTAGTGCTTATTATTAATAAATTATATGGAATAGAGTGTTTCTGTTAGAGACAAAGATGTGTGCATCTGGTTAGTTAAAAAATAAAGAGATAAACTAGTTTGTGTTAATCCAAGGGAAATCACTTGTCCACAACTAAATGACATAATGGTTAGAAAAGGTCTTTCTATTTAGTCAAATAAGGGGAGCACTGCCCATGTCTGGGTACCCTAGCCTTTCTCCAGAAGTGTAAATGCTATCACCTAAAGACAGATATTTAGGCCAGGTGCGGTGGCTCATGCCTGTTATCTTAGCACTCTGGGAGGCTGAGGCAGGAGGATTGCTTGAGCTCAGGAGTTTGATACCAGCCTGAGCAAGACTGAGACCCTGTCTCTACAAAAATAGAAAAATTAGCCAGGCATGGTGGTGTGCGCCTATAGTCCCAGCTACTTGGGAGGCTGAGGGAGGAGGATCGCTTGAGCCCAAGAGTGTGAGGTTGTAGTGAGCTATGATGATGATGCCACAGCACTCTAGCCTGGGTGACAAAGCAAGACTCTGTCCCCGCAAAAACAAAAACAAAAACAGATGTTGATAAATTTTGTCTTACGGTGATGATCAGAGAAGGCCCTTAGGAGACAAAAAGTATAGAGAGATAGAATGCTGTTACTTAAAAGTAAAATTTTAGCTAATCAACAATTTCTGTTCCTTGGTTTATAATTAACTAAGTAACCAGTTTGGAGGAGTTTTCACAACAGAAATAGAGTAGTCAGAAGTAATGACTATTTCTATACACAGTTGACCCTTGAACAACACTGGCGTTAGGGACATCTACCCACCATGCAGTCCAGAATCCATGTATAACTTTGACTCCCCCAAAACTGAACCACTAATAGTCTAGTGTTGACCAGGGCCTTACCAATAACATAAATAGTAGATTAACACATATTTTGTATGCTATATGTATTATATACTATATTCTTACAATATAGTAACCTAGAGAAAACAAAATACTATTAAGAAAATCATAAGGAAGAGAAAGTGTATTTACTATTTATTAAGTGGAAGTGGATCATTACAAATGTCTTCATTTCTGTTGTCTTCAAGTTGAGTAGGCTGAGGAGGAGGAGGAAGTGAAGGGGTTGGTCTTGCTGTCTTAGGGGTGGCAGAGGTGGAAGAGGTAGAGGAGGTGGAAGGGGAGGTAGGAGAGGTAGGCACACTTGGTGTAACTTTATGAAAATACATCATAATTTCTCTCTGACTTTTTTCTTTTTCATATCTCTAAAAATGTTTCTATATGGTACTAATCCCTCCTTCCACTGTTTGCTCTAGTTTCAGTGCCCATATCATAGAAGGGTCCATGTCATAAAAAAAGTCAAAAGCAGTCTTAAATAATAGGAACACTTCTGCCAGATAATGTCAATTTGTTTTCTAGCACTGCTTCTACATCTTCCTCATCGTTTGGCACTGGTTCGGAAGCACTCATCTCCATCAAGCCGTCTTCTGTTAATTCGTCTGGTGTCTATTAACTCTTAAATTTCTCCAAGATCCTTCTCTTGAAACCCTTTACTCCCCACCTTTCTTGCCATATTCACAATCTCTTTCATGATTTCCTTGAGTGGCTCTGTTGTAAATCCTGTGAAGTCATGCACAACATCTGGACACGGTTTTCTCCAGCAGGAATTTATTGTTTCAGGCTTGATGGCTTTCATGATTTTGTCTTTACACTATCTTTGACGGTGTAAGGTGCTGTGCACATGGAACAGACTTTCACTGTGTTCTCTCTATTGGTGTTCTCTTCCACAGCATTGACGATCCTTTCGATAGAGTAGCATGTGTAATGAGCCTTAAAAGTTTTTATGACTCCTTGAACTAGAGGCTAAATTAGAGATGTTATGTTTGGGGGCAAGTAGACCACTTTGACACCTTTGGGGTTGAACTCATGGGGTTCTGGGTGGCTGGGGCATTGTCTAATATCAAAGAAATTTTAAAGGGTAGTTTCTTACTGGCAAAGCACTTCCCAACTTTAGAGACAAAGCATCGATGGAACCAATACAGAAAAAGTGTTCTTATTGTCCAGGCCTTCTGGTTGTACAACCAAATGACTGGCAGCCAGTGTTTTCCCTTCAGGGCTCGGGGCTTTATAGATAAGGGCAGTCCTGATCATAAACCCGACTGCATTTGCACAAAACAGTAGAGTTAGCCTATCCCTTCCTGCCTTAAATCCTGGTGCTTGCTTTTCTTTCTTACTAATAAATGTCCTTTGTGGCTTTTTTTCACCCCCCAGAATAGGGCACTTTTGTCTGCATTAAAAACCTGTTGAGGCAGATATCCTTTCTCCTCAATGATTTTCTTAATGATGTCTGGGAACTTGTCTTCTGCCCTTGGTGGGCAGAGCTGCTTCTCTATTATCTTGACATTTTTAAAGCCAATGTCTTTCTAAAATTATCAAACCATCCATTGCTGGCATTAATTTCTTCAGCTTTAGATCTTTCACCTTCCTTTTGCTTTAAGTTTTCATATAATGACTGCTTTTTCTCAAATCATACTTGTCTATAGGTATGAGAAGCTTCTTATAGTAATAGTAATCCTGCACCTACATAAAACCTGCATTTTCAATGTGAGATAAAAAGATATTTTGCAAAAAGTACAAGGTTTTCATGCCTCCTGACATTGCTATAGTGATAGCTTCACGAATTACCTTTTTTTAAAATAATGGTTCTTATGCTGAATTAATTTATCTGGTAATGGTGGGACACCACGGCTGCAAACCTCAATCTATAGCACATATCAAACAATTCAACTTTTTTTGGTAATGTCATGACTTTTCTTTGCTTTTTGGGAGCACTTCTAGCACCACTATGGTACTTCGTATGGGTTCCATGAGGTTATTCAAGATTTATGACATGTCACTAAACACAATGAAAAATACACAAGAACCATGGGAGATCATGCAATTTACTAGAGAGATAAACTGCTCACATGGAGATGATTAGTGTCACGGGACATTGTAAGCACAACAATTGAGCTCACCACAGGAGCAACAGGAGGTGGCTATGAAATTATTGCAGTAGTACAGTGTGTACTACAGTATAATTTAATACTGCATCTTCACATTTGTTTACATTTCTCTCCACTGAGGATGGTGCCAGGTATGGTCAGTGTTTGTTTGCATAAGTTTTGATAAATTTTAACTTTTTATAATAAATTTGTGTATATTTTATGGTATTAAATGGTAAAAGAGACTAGTATCTACATTATTTTATGTATTTATGACATATTTATTTTTCTTAATTTTTTTTGATATTTCTAGGCTATGTGGTTCATCTGTGGGTTTTTGCAAATTATTGCAAATCTCTAAAAAATTTTCAAATATATCTATTGAAAAATATCTGCATATAAGTGGACCTGTGCAGTTCAGACCTGTGTTGTTCAAGAGTAAGTTTTACACGATAACAAAGCATCCTTAGGAATGGCAAGAACCACGAAGGGTAAACCTAAGAGAATATATTAAACCATATATCAGAAACTGAGATTGTTTGCTTATAAATTTGTTTATTCATTTATTATCTATTCTTCTAGGTGGGGGCTATAGTGTTGAACAAAATCAGATGTCATCCTTGTCCTCCTGGAACTAATTCTATCTGGGGAGACAGTATGTACTAAGTAATTTGTCACAAACATGAAGTATATGAATACCGTAATAATGGACGTGCCCTGAAGGAGGACACTAGGTTTGTAAGCATGTGTAACAAAGAAGCCAAACCTAGACTTGTGGGTTAGGAAAGACTTGACTTGAAACAGAAAGATGAATCAAATTAATTTGACAGGTGGAATGGGGGAGAGTATTCCAGATAGGAAGAATCTCATCAGCATAATCCTATGGATGGAGCAACATTTTTTTAAAATTCTCCAGACACAATACTTAAAAGACTGGGTTGTAGGACTCCCCACTCTATGAAATCCTAGTTCCATTATTATTTTTT
>VBSM01002608.1:133354454-133367615 GCA_008086735.1 Cheirogaleus medius
CCTCCCAGAGTGCTAGGATTACAGGCGTGAGCCACCGCGCCCGGCCTCCATTTAACCTTTTTAAACAGTGTCGTGATATATGAAAAAAAACTTAGACCTGCCTGTCCCCAAACACCTTCCCCATTCAGTAGACAGATGACTGAAATCCACCATTAATATTCACACCTTTCATGTAATGGTCCGAATTCCATTAAAATGTAAAAACATATTGTCCATATTCACCTCTCAGTACCCTCAGATTCTTTCCTGCCAGTAGGCTTGGCAGGCTTGGAAGTCGAGAGAGCATGAGGCCCTTGGTCATCTGTAGGAGAGGGTGAAGGATATATATGGAAGGAGGTTAGAGGAGAACAGTACATCTGAAAAAGAAGGCTGGGAGTGCCAAGAGAAGATTGCCAGTTTCTCAATGTTCTTATTCATTTTTGGATTCTTTAAAAAATATGTCATCTATTTTGTTTTATTCTAATTCTAAGAAATTAACAATCCTTGTATAGTTTATGTGGCAATGCTCAACTCACCAGCATATTTTATTGACCAGAACATCTTTGTTGCCTACTACTCTGGACCACTGAGGTTTATGGAGGATCGTTAGTTCATGGAGGGAGAAGACCATGTGTGTCTTTCATTTCTCTTATATTCCTTCTCAACACCAACACCTGTTCTCTAGGCGGGAGTGTTGGAGCCTCAGTTGAGATTGTTGACTGACTGAATAAAGATGTTCTGACATCCTGCTTCATTCCATCCTGCATGTTTTCTCTTGGCTTGTATTCTTTTAAAGCTATTTTTCCCTAATTGAGCTGTCAAATATGCTCTCTCCCCCATCCTAGCTGATTAGTCAGACTTTTATTACCTCTTGCAATAGGAATTGCTCCCTAGAAGCTGAAAATAACTCAGCTAATGGTTAATGGTTCATGTATTGCTGGGTAATCAGACCCTGCCACTTGCATTTACTAACATTTACTGGGGAAGTGGATATCAAAGGGCCTGGTAAGGCATCATAAGCATTGTGTTTGGGAAGGCGAAGAGGTTATGGTCCTTCACCTTTGCAGAGAAGCACAGCCCCTGGGGAGAATTGTCAGGAGTTGATCCTTTAGGCTAGTTTTGTTGTGCGGTTATAGGTTCAGATATGATGCTCTTTCAAATAACCCATTCTCCTGCTATTACTTCTCACCCATTAAAAAAAGAATGTTGTACCAGAGTGGTTAATGTGTGGCCTCCAGAGTCATTCTGCTGGGGCTCAAATACAAGTTTCAGTGTTCACTAACTGGTTCTTGAGAAAGTGACCTTAACCTTTCTGTACCACAGTTTGCTTATTTTTCTCATTTATAAAATAGGGATAATAATTATAGCTACCTTATAAGGTCATTGGGTGGGGATTAAATGAGGTAATACAAGTTAAATGCTTAGAATATAAGTGCCCAATATATGCTAGTATTTATTATTATTATTCAGATAATATGATCAAAATGTCTTCAAGAATCCAGGGGATTTAGAGAACCCTTGACCTCCAAGTGCCTCTGAATTACTTTCCACCAGGAAGAAAATAATGATCTGCTCTATGTAAACCCTCGTTGTCACTAGCTCACTAATTAGGTTTCTAACTCATCATAGCCCAGGGGGTGACAGACAAAATTGGAGTGTGGAAGAAAGAAGTTGTACCTAAAAATAACAAGAAATTTGCTAAAATATGTTGTTGCTATGGAGGCAGCAGTGTGTACAGAAGCAGCAAAGGACATGGGGATAAATGGCCATTGCTCCTGTGCAAACCATTTAACCTCTTTGATCCCCTGATTCCTCACCTGTAAAATGAGGACAAGAGTATGTGCATGCTAGAAACTGAATGTTTGTGTCCCTCTAAAATTCCTATATTGAAGACTCAGTTCCTAGGGTGATGTTATTTGGAGGTGGGGACTTTGGGGCAATTAGGGTTAGATTAAGTCATGAAAGTGGGGTCCCCATGATGGGATGAATGACCTTATGAAAAGAGGTGAAGGCACAGGATCCCTGTGTGACTGTGCCAAGAAAATGCCATGTGAGGATATAACAAGAAATGGTCACCTGCAAACCAGGAAGAGAATCAAAGGGCCTGGGGAAGGCTTCATAAACATTGTGTTTGGGAAGGTGAAGAGTTATGGTCCTTCGCCTCTTGATCTTGGACTTCTCAGCCCCTAGAACTGTGAGAAATAAATGTTTGTAGTTTATGCCACTCAGTCTATGGTATTTTGATATAGCAGCCTCAACTAACTAAGACATTGCCTCACAGAACATTTTGAGGATTAATTATACACAAACATGTATGTGTCTGTGTGTGTGCATGCACACACGCAGACACACACAGATAACATTCATTGAGCAGTTAGCATAGTGCCTGGCATGTAATATATATTTAATAAATGTTAGCTGCTTTTCTCATTATGCTACACTATAAATAGATGCTTGGCTTTCTTCCTGAGTCTCTCTGGCCTATTCATCTCTTACAAGAAGGATCAATGTATTTGTACTCCTGAAACCATGAGAATTCTAGGAATAATTGAGGCAAAGGCATGAAGAATGCACCACAATTTTGTGGCTGTGGCCTCTGAACATAAGCAGGCATGGAGGCCTCATCTGGAATATTAACATGGTAGGGTGGCCCCTTTGGGCTATCCATTCTATAGACAGAATCTATCTAACTATTTAGCAACTGGGAATAATATAGCAAACAAAATAGTCCCTGAAGTTTTTGTTTTCCAGAGATCCATTTTCTTCCCACAATTGAAATTATTTCTAATGATCCTTTTTTTCCTGGCCTTATCCTACTGTATTAACCATCCCCTTAGCCTAAAAATCTTTTCCTTTGCCTTTTTTTGACACCTTCTCTTTCAGAATCTCTTCTCTTTCTGTGATGGCTTCTTCTCAGTCCCCTCTATGGGTTGCTTGTTATTTTCTTAACTCTCAAATGTTGATAATCCTCAAGAATTTGCTGTCATCCTTCTCTTTTCTACTTACACATCTATGTTAGAGTCTATATCCAATCTCTCCTTTGTTCTTAGCAATAGAACCTCAAATTTAGACAGGTACATGCCCACTTGGGATAAAGAGAATAATTCCCAGCCTTCCTTGTGGCCATTTGATTTAAAAAGGATTATTTGGTATGGTCCTTTGAGGAAGAGATTTTTTTTTTTTCTCTTCTGCCTATCATCCTTCTTCTGACCTGCAGTAAGAATGTGATGGTGGAGCTCTAGCAGCCCCCTTGGACCACAAGGTGACCTGGAAGATGAAAGCCACATTCTAAGGTGGTAGAGCAGGGAGAGAAGGCCATGTTGTGAAGCTGCCATATCAGTCATAGCTTGTCCACTTGCAGATATTTTTTGTATGAGAGAGATAAATTCCCATGTTGTTTAAGCTATTGCTATTTTGGGTTTTCCTGTTATATGCTTGGCATGGGTGAACTTCAAGGAGCATGCAGGCATGGACAATGAGGTTAGTGGTGGAGAGGATGATAGACTGAAGAGGAGAGACCATACTCTGTTTTGTGGATTTTCTCTAAGGTTTTCAAATTCTCACGCAACTGTAGGGATGTGAAAGAAGCCCTGTTATTGAGTGAGATGGAACTTTCTGCTAGGTTGAGAGCTCACAGTTAGATCCAACTTGGTGTGAAGACATGAGATGTTTCTTGCACACATAGGTTAGGGGAGTAGGACTCATCTTGCTACTTTATGGATGATCTTTTGTATATAATATTCTTTAACCTGCTTTTCCCCCCTTAACGTATTGAGGACCCCTTTCTATGTTAACAAATACAGATGTATATCATCACTTTAAATGAGCACATTGTAGTCTGCTATCTAGATGTGCTGCAATATATTTAACAAGCCTCCTTCCTTCTTTACCAGTCCTTGCCAGCCAGTTATCTCAGAAGGCGTATTGGACTCTGTTGCTTGCTGTCACTTGTGCATGTATTGGGTGACTTATTCCTGAATTTTGCTTCTCTCTGGTGGCTTCCAATCTCATTTGGTGACATACCTATGATCCTTGACAAGGCTATGGTAGGCATTCTCTTGACCTTCATGTAGGCTTTGCTGGTCCCATGCTGGTACAGGCACTGTGAAAAGATCCCGCCCTCTTTGTGGTTTGAGGTTGGTTTACATCCATGCCTGATCTCATCTTACCTATCTGTAAAGCCCAGCTCAAATGCCATCAACTGCTCAAAGTCTCCTCTGATCCATTCTACTAAATGGAAGTCATTGCTTCCTTATCATAACAGTTTAGCCACTTACCTGTACTTCCTGTGTGACCTTGACAGCTCCCATCCATCTTTTTAGGCTCATAGCACACCCTACCCCACCCCCCACTAAGCCTCGAATTCCTTAATAAAAGGATTAATGTCTGATCCTCTCCCAGTTCCAGTGATAACAGTATTTTTTCACAGCCAGGGCTTAGGAGATGTTTGTCAGATGAATGTCATCTCTGTTGATTTTCCTCACAATAATTTACTGTTCGTGGTACCCTTGAATCTCAGTATCATTGAGAGACTTGTCATTGTAGTAAAATCTCAAGGCTATAGAGGTAAATTTTGAGTGTCTGAAAATGCTCAAAACACCTACTACACTGCAGAAGCAGCGAGCAGGAAAGCAGAATTTTATAAATGGCCTGGCTGGATTGTGCTGGGTTGTTTTGACTCTTCAAAAGATGCAATGAAAGCAAGAGCAGTGGCTTTCCCACTGCCTCGGCAGTTGGAGACTGTCTAGGTTGCTCTCAGCCTGACCTCATCCACCTGTCAAGATTGCTAGCCGTAAAATATTTAATCAAACATACAATGTCTTAAA
Organism: Cheirogaleus medius; assembly: GCA_008086735.1. Classification (NCBI taxonomy): domain Eukaryota; kingdom Metazoa; phylum Chordata; class Mammalia; order Primates; family Cheirogaleidae; genus Cheirogaleus; species Cheirogaleus medius. Next base: position 133,359,260 of record VBSM01002608.1, read on the forward strand.
ATGATCAGACAGGCCAGACTGACCCAAGCCAAATGCTTTCAACTGGCTGACACACTAGGAATCTAGGGCACTGATTTCAGATATCTTCACTGCCATGTGGGGCTTCAAAGAGATCCAGGAGAAATGGATTGCTTCTTTGCTGGGCAGAGATGTCTAGAATGCTTTAACGAGGCCAGCTCTGGGCTTTGCAGCCTGCTGGTGGGAGGCCTCGTGTGACAGGCAGTTAATGTTTAAGGACAATGAATTGTCTTGCTGTGTGATCACTGCAAGATGGTCTTTTATGGTCTCGTTGATGAGTCATCCTCTCTGGGCAATCAATTTTTAGCTTGCTATACTTGCTCCGCTTTCCCTATGAATAAGTTTATTTATAATCTTCAAATCTATTCCTGCTTGGTCTTTTGTTTTGAACTTTGGCTGGGCTCTGGCTGGGAAACTTCAGGCTGTTCAGGTTTCGGGTATGTATTTCAAAGTCAAATTGTCTAGACATCTGTTACAGAAGTTGGTACAGCTCTGCTGAGCTTGTCACTTGGGAGATGAATTTCTTTATGGCTGGCCTGGCATCGTTAATTTTAGTAAAAAGTTTTTGCATTGTAGTTTTATACACTAATAGTCTGGAAGTGCTCTGCGTTACTAATCCCACAGGCCTGTGGAAATGAAAGCCTCTGACAGAGTCTATGACAGGAAAATATCACCAGTCCAACACCTGATTACTCAGTGATGTTTCCAATGAATCTGCCAATGCCTGAGCCATCTGCTCCACCTAGACATTTTTTTCTCACTTAATATGAGAGTGTAAATATGCCAGGAATGCTGAAGAGCATAACAACAATAGTAATGATGATGATAGTGATGATGGCCACCATTCATCAAGTATCAGCTGTAGACCAGCCCCTGGGCGAGGTGCTCTGTGTCTATCCGTGCTTTCCATACCTGATTACACATTGGAATCACCTGGGGAATTAACAAATAAAACTATTCTGGAGTCCCACCCCATATCAATTAAATCAGAATTTTCTTTTCCAGTATTATTTCCCAGAGCTCCCTTTTATAAACTCTTTTCATAATTACTCATTATTATTAAAGTAGTATATAATCCTTTTAGAGTATTTTGACAATAAAGGAAATAAAAAACAAAATGAAAATCATATATGATTCTGCCACCCAGAAACCTTCTGTTAACACTTTTTAACAACTATATTGAGGTATAATTGGCATGCAATAAACTGCACATATTTAAAGTATGCAGATTGAAAAGTTAATCTTTGTGTCTCAGTTTTCTCATCTGCAAATGGGGTTAATGTTAATACTTACCATATAAGATGTTGTGACAAGTAAATAAAATATCGATTTAGCATAGCATTCAGCATTTTATGTATTCGATTTATATGAGCTATCTTTATCATTTTTGGCATTTAGATACATGTGTGTACATCCCATCTCCCATATTAAGTGGAATCCTTTGAAGACTAAAAATATGAGTTATGTTTTTTGTCTCTTTCAAAAGTGACCCCACGGTGGCGGTAAGCACATGTCGAAATCCATACACAATTTTGAATAAAGTTACTGAATTTATTCATCTGTCGGTCAACAAATTCAACTTTTTAAAATGAATTTTCAACATGCTTATGCTCTCACAGCTCCCCTCCAGCCTGAAAACCTGGCATGGGCCCTGCTCACATTTGCCCCTTGCCTCCTTTCCTGCGTGCTCATCCCCTTCTAATGCATTCTGCTTACAGGGGACCGAGGTCACAGGCGACCCACAACAGGGCGTTCCGGAGGATTCCATGGCCCCTCCATTTAGTTGCTCTAGAAAGGGCTGAGACTTACCAGAAGCAGCAGAGATTGGAATTAAAAAAAAAGAATAGATGTCTTGCCAGTGAGAGATGCAGCCTTGGGAGAGATGCGGGAAGATAAGGACAGGGAAGAGGGGAAGTTTGGGTTGGGGTCAGGTCATGGTGCACTCTGGTCTGATGGCAGTAGGAGTGAAGTTATCTTGATGGCAGGGGCGGGGTTGGGGACCACTCCTGGATGATATGTTTCCCTCCTTGCGTGGCTAAGCTATGTAAGTTACAGAGTGTTCCCATGCTCCCACGTTACTGCACGACTCTGGATTTACTGATGGATGGGAGGCAGCCACGTGCCACTGGGTTTGGGGTGTGAGCCAGAGCCAGGGCCAGGATTGGGGGTGGAGCTCAAGGGGATGGATGTTACCCCTTACAGAGTTCCGTTTTCTTTATCACTGTGGCAGAATAATTAATTTGACTGCCAATTAGTGTCCATTCTCTATTTTCCCATCTCCCTTTCAAGCAGGTTGCTAGGGTCTTAGCCTTGGAATCAGGAATTCAGAAATTTTTAGTATTTATTTAAGTTTTTAATTTTTAATTATTATGGGTACATAACAGTTGTATATCTTTATAGGGTACATGTGATGTTTTGATACAGGCATACAATGTGAATTAGTCAAATCAGGGTAATTGGGGTATCCATCACCTCAGGCATTTATCACTTCTTTGTGTTAAAAACATTCCAATTCCACTCTTTTAGTTATTTAAAAGTATACCCTAACTTATTGCTGATCATAGTCACTTTATTGTGCTAGAAATTTTTGATCATGTGGAACATAGAAGCTTCTGGGAGTCAATGTCTTCTCCTTCTTTTGGAACAGTTAGACTGAAAAACAAGATAATACCCATTTTTCTTGAAAGGGAAAGGAGAGAGGAGGCAGAGGTTTCCAGAAATTGTGGTGTCTCACCTTCATCATGAGCCCGTACCCGGCTTCACAGCAGCGCCCGGAAGGCTTTGGTAGCTCAGAGGAAACGGCCACGCAGTCAGCCTGGGAAGCTAGGGCTGTAGGCACCAGGAGTCCCAGCAAAGATTCTGGGTTCCATATGTGGCACTGAAGTAGAGGGCCACCATATCCCAAGGGACCACAACGGGCTTGATCAATGAGGACGGCGTCGGTTGTCACGCTGGACCGGCGTTAGTCCCGGCCGCCATTCCTGGTACCACATAAGGCTTCTCGATCCTGGCGCCTCTTTAGGAGGAGACGCACTGCCAGTGATGTCTGACTGAATCTACCCCTGGCTTGGTAAGGTGGAGATTTGGAGTTGGAGTTAAGTTTATTACAACGAATTAGAGAAAAGTCTATTTCCCGTAAGCCTAAGTTTTCATACCCACTGAGATTTTACTCTCTCTGCATCTCAGAACTGAAGATGGCACTTCCCCTTCTTACACGGAGGAGTCAGAGCCAGAAGGAAAGTAAAGGTGGGGACATTGTAAGTGCTGTAAGTTCTATGAAGGCAGACATGTATCCAGCACCTACCTTGTAAGTCTCTAACAAGTATTTGTTGAACAAATAATTAGGGAATAAGCAAGCAAAATATAAAAGGTTATTTTTGCTTGATGGGTTTAGGAAGGAAAACCACAACATACACTAGCTGAGGTACTCAGTGAGGTGATGTCTCATTCTGCTTCTGTGGCCCTCTAGTCCTGATGATTATTCTCAACTCAGTCACCCAACAAAGGGCAGCACATGGACCATACCAGGGGCCAGTGAATATCCTCTGAGGTCCCCATAATAACTGGCTGCCCTGAATACCAGACAGTGGGAGTCAAGAAAGGCAGACACACTCAGTTAAATTTCTTTAGGCTCACTGACTAGTCATTAGGTCTGTTGCCTAATTTTCTTTAGGCTGCTCCAGGTTCTTTCCAGACACATAATCTAGGAGATATGCCTCCTGATAAATATCCCCGGATGGTAGAAAAGGTCACATCTGTGTCCCAAACCTTTCACCAGGGACACAGCTAGTCTTGGGACACAGGACCCGCGGCTGGCACAGAGGCAGCCTTCTGTTTCTTTTTGACCCCTCTCATTTTCCAAACTGTGCGGTGCACAAAGCCCTGACTCAAGCCATTTCCCCCATTAGCGCTACCTGTGCATGAATGCCTCATTTCATTCCAAATGTCAAACTCTAATGGGATAATAGGCTTTAACCTAGAGCAGACAGTGAGGCTGATCAGGGGATAAAAAAAGGCTTATTAATGAAAATGAGAAAAATGGCATATTTAAGAGAGAGTGTCAAACGAAGAGAACAGTGGGCTGGGATAATGGCTTCCTGCTGCTGTCGGGAAGCAGCTGCAAAGGCACAGCGTCTGCTTCACGACAGACACGGGGATGCTGTGTCTCAGGGAGTAATGAAGATTGCACCTTTCATCACAGGAGGGCAGCACGCTTCCTGAACAATAGCTCCTTGCTTCTCACTGAGTTCCTGAGACAGATGTCACAGAGGGTGGAGAGAGACTGGCAGTAGGCTGTGTTCTGGAACTACCAAGGGCATTGGCAGCTGTTGGAAGGTGAGGGTGACGCGAGTTGCTTTGGGACCAGAAAAGGCCCAGGACAGACTTGGAACCACAGGGTGACCTAAGGAAAGTTCCTTAACCTTCCTGGCCCTAGTTTTACAGAGAAAATAATATCTGTTCTGCCTCCCTCAGGTGCTGGTTGTGCTATGTGTATGATAAGACATATGAAAGTGCTCTCAACTTGAAAAGCATATTTCACCCAATAAGTATTTATTTAACAATTTATTTAGCAATGCTGCATTCATAGTGCAGGAGGCACTGTGTTACATGCAAAGATAAATATGTAAAAAGGTAAATAAAACATGGCATTTGAATATGAATGATTACAAGGTAAGGCAAGGTAAGGATAAATCCCTAAAATACAATCTAAATTAAGACTTATGAGGCTGTAAAGGAAGAAGAGCTCACTTTTGGCTTGAGGGCTAATAGAAAGCTGCCCATGGAGACAGGTGGCAGGACAGCTGAGAGTAAAGCCAGGGCAGCTAGGGAGAGGCAACGTTCCCGGTGTAAGGAACAGAGTGAGGAAGCCATAGAAGGGAAGGGCCCCCTGGTGGTCAAGGTGTGGAGAGTGATCAGTTGTCTGGAGTGCAGGGTGCATGCAGGGGACGATGGGGGACAAAGCTGGAAGAGGAAGCAGCAGCAAAAACGTGAGGTCAGGAAAGCCAGGGTGGGAAGTGGGAACTGTATTCATAGCTAACGGGACTTCTGTCAGAGGGGTCTTTTCAGTAACTTAATTTGGTTGGGCAATATAGTATGAACTAAAGAATGATGGGAAACTTCTGATTCCCTGTTAGGAGGCTCTTAGAATAATCCAGATGTGATATGCTAAAGGCTAGACTGGGATGATACCAAGGGAATAAAAAGGAAGGAAAAAAGGCAAGAAATAGGCAAAAGAAAAAATCATCAGGTGCCCACTGCATATAAAGATCGGGGAGTGGGGGTGGGGGGGAGAAGAAGGTTGAGATTAGGAAGGGGAGGGGCCAAGAATGAGCCTGAAGAGATAAGGTGGAGTCCGACTGGGAAGGGACTTCTGGGCTGTCCTAAGGTGTCTGGCTTCATTCAGGTTGGTACATGGAATCCATGAAGCTTGTAAGAGAGACAATGATGTGATCTGATTTTTCTTTTAGGAGGATCCCTGTCTAGGCTGGAGTCAGAAAAACTGGTTACAGAGAGAACTGTCAGAAAACTTTATAATCTATTGTTCAGATAAAAAAAAAATGATGAGATGTGATCAAGGGCCATAGAAAAGGAGTTATTTTTGAGTTAGACCATAGAAGAGGAAGGGAGAGACGAGTTGAAGATGACTCAGTTTTCTACCTGTGGGAAATAGGTGGATGGTGACGTCTATTCGTGGAAACCAGGAACACAGGCAGAGGAATGGCTTTGTGGAGAACAGTAATTAATTCAGTTTTGGACATGCTGAGTTTGAAGTGCTTTTAGAACATCCAGGTGAAGATGTTCAGGAAGTAGCTGGAAATAAAGACCAAGAGCTCTTTGGAGACACAGGGAATGAAAACAGAAATGAGAGTCAGCAGCATAGGAATATAAATAGAAACAGATCTTATAGGATGAGATCAGCACCAAGGATGGGCTCCTGGGTCACCTCAACCTTTATGAGGCGTTTTATAGTCTATACAGAGCTTTAACAACCATTAAGTCTTTTGATCATTAGAACCCTGTGGGGTAGGCAGTGAAGGCTTCGTTATAGGCTGGGTGTCTTGGCAAGACAAATATATAAGATGGGGTGATCAAATGGCCTGATAATAGTGACATCCTAACTTACTTTGTGGACGAAGGATATTTGTCCATTTTTCTTTATCATTTCTTTATGGCTATGGGTCTTTAGAGGAAAAATTTTCCTCTCTACTCTTTGAGCTAAGCTCTTTATCTGAATAGATCACCAGAAGAGAAATTTCTATTAGAAGACAAAAGGCCATAAGTGGATGGAATATGTGTTATATCAATCAGGAATGCTTTTAGCTGCAGGTAACTAATGGAAGTTGAACACACAGGGGTTTGTTTTGCTTATATAACAAGCAGTCTGCAGACAGGGAACTGAAGGTGTTGGTTCAGCAGTTCACTGAGAGCTTCTAACTCCCTTGGCCTTTACCTCATGGCTGTTAGATGACTTCCATGCTCCAAGCATCATGGTCACCTTCAGTGCAGGAAAAAGAGAGGATGCCATCTACATTGCTTTTTCAGGAAGTCATAAATCTAATCAGAAAAGCTACAGAAGACTTCCTCTTACTTCTTATTGGCCAGAACTATGTCATGTGGTCCCCTCCCCCCCAGCTGTCTGAGTGTTTAGGAAAGTGAGTATCTAGTTTTTTCCCTCCTCTATAACAGAGCCAGGCAAGGAAGAAGGGACTTTGAATGGACATTTGGTTGGTCAACCAGCAATGTTTGCCACTCAGACCTCCTAATTATGTCACCTTGTCTCAATCACAACATCGATTATTGTTGTTAAAACTGCAACCATAACAATAATAAAGCAATGGAAATAATCCCTGATCGTTGTGCAGCATTGTTTTACTTTTAAAAAGCTTTTCCACATTTAGAAAAGTTCATTCTTTCCTTACTGCAATCCCATGAGGCTGGTGTTCCTTGACAGATGAGGAAAGAGAGTACAGGGTGGCTGAGTGACTTGCCTAGAGTCGTAAAGTTAGTTAGTAGCAGAGCTGGGACGATCTGATTCTAGTCACTACTCTTGTGTGGTTGGGGCATGAGTAAGTCATGACAAAGCCCTCCAGCCCAGAGCTCTTTCAATTGGACCACTAGGCTTTTTGTCCAAATGCTAAAATGGTTACTATTCCAAGTTCTGGGGCCTTGGCATCCTTACAGATGAGTTACGCTTTGGGATCTAGGTGCCAACATGTGCTTCAGGGCTTCCCACCCTGTCTCTGGTCACAGGTAAGTAGGAACAGTAAGGGGCTGGAGACACACGGTGCCACTGCCAAGGTCCTTTCCCCGTTAGTGTTATAATTCTTCCCCTACCTCTCCTTACAACTGGACAGATGCTGTAGACTGAGAGATCAAAACAACTTTATTGGTCATAAACAGGTACTAAGGCATCCAGGAAACTTGCTAAATAGAAAGGAGGCATTTAGTTGTGAACAAACAACAACAGCACAACAAAACCACACGTGTAACTGTAGCCCAATTGCTGGCCACTGGGGCGTCCTGGGATTCTCTAGGTGGCCAAGATCACCCTGTTAATTAAATTTGTCTGCAATCCTTAGACTGTGAATGGGGGACACCTAGTGTCCCTCTTCACATCTCTGGGGATTTCTGGGGGAGGGGCATATTTTTTCCTAGTGGCCTCTTGTTCTAGTTTTTCTCCTTTTGCTTAATTATTTCAGTTTATGATTCACTTCATCAAGTGTATATGTATGTACCAAACAGTATATAATCCTATTATGAATCTTATCACCTGGTGCTAGTTACTGCTCTCATTCTTTCACTGTCTCAAAACCTGCCTCCACAAGGCTGTTGTGTATATCAGACTTGATCTAAGCTTTGGTGCCTTGCAGGGGATGACTGGGCTGGGGCAAAGGTGAGGCAAGTGCCACTCAACCCTAAGAGTGGGTGACTCCTGAAATTTTGGACCCCAGGCGCCTCTCTTGCCTCACCCTCATCTGGCTCTGGGGATGACATCCCATCACAGAAAAACAAACAACCTAAAACTGAATAATAAACATTCCTGTTCTTTAAGTCTCCAAGCCATTCTCACCACCAAGAGCATATACTCATCATCTCCTGTATGGAGGCTGGACGAGCTTTCTCTCAGCTCCTCTCTCTCTGGGGCTCATTGCATATTATCCTCTAGGATACTGCATACTAGCCTCTCCTCCAATCCTCTCCTATTTCCTTTTATCTCAGCCGGACCATGCCCCTTCGGCCTTTACCCTTCATCTGTGAAAGGCCATCAAGATTTTTGGTTAAACACCAAGAGACTCCTTGAATTGATAAACGAATTTGGTAAAGTCTCAGGATACAA
>VBSM01002608.1:133367715-133441879 GCA_008086735.1 Cheirogaleus medius
ATACATAACCGTAATATTTGTACCCCCATAATATGCTGAAATAAAAAAATTATAAAAAAAAATTAAAAAAAATAAAAAAAATAAAATAATAAAAAAAAAAGATTTTTGGTTAAACAGAGATGGACTCTTTGTTCTACCTAAAAAGAGCTCTGGTGCAGTCTTATAATTGCAGACTGTCAATCTATTGAGAAGCAACAGATCAATGTATCTGGACCATGTCATTGAAAATGATCCAAGTCTGGCGTCAGCTGACCATACTCTGCAGGGGACTTTCTTGCTGGGAAGTAGTGTGGTGAGGCGGACAGAGACTGGCCTTGAAGCCGGCCAGCCTGGGGGTGTGGGGCTGGCTGGCGCATGCTTGCAACTTGTAAGTTGTGTGAGTTTGGGCGAATCTCTTAACTGTCTTGAGCCTCAGTTTACCCTTCTATAAAATGTTCCTGAGATTATATGAGATCATTATCTATGAAGTTATTTTAAAAATTGTGCAGTGCTTGGAGATGCTATTCTTAAGACAACAAAAACAAGGACAGACTCAGGAATACGTGTTAAAGCAAATTTCTTACTGCCTAGGCACAGCTTGTGTGACCGGACTGGGATGATTTGGACTGAGGTGAGGGTACCGGAGATGTGGCACAGGAAAACAGGATGCCACATTTTCTGCTGAATAACCCACTGCAGGAAGCCACCTGCTTCCCCCTTTTGTCCCCACAGAGCTCCTCTCTCAGGAGCATCAATTAGGAAAGGGCTGAAGTGGCAAGTCCAATTAATGACTAATTGCTAAAGGTGCTAGAAGAATTTCAACCAGACTCCTAATGATCACTTAAGAGACTATTACGTGCACATATGAGGCAGAAGAGTATCCTGAGGAAAACACACAAAACCCTCTTATCTCTTGGGGGGGTCTCTCATTCAAGGGCATTTTGAAAGCATCTCTTGATTGGGAGTCTGCTGAGACATGGCTGCAGAAATAACGCTTAGGACTCACTCTGTTTGTGTCCTGTCGTGTCCTGTTCAGCGTCAGCAGAAGGAGCAGGGTGGAATTCTGTGCAGTATTTAGTGCAGGTTTAGTGCTGGGAAAATGATTGATACTACTTCCTTTCTATTTAAGAGTGGCTATTGATATATTTTAAAATAAATGCTTTGCCTACTGCATCTGTTCCTTACTGGCTGATTGAAAATATGGAAAATTCTAGTTAAAAATTTCACTCCCTAGTATTTCCAATCAGAAGTGCTATATTACAAGAAATTAATTCAAATGAATGAAGCAAATATATTTGTAGGGATTTAGGGTGGGAACATGGTTTCTAGGGCAACGGGGATATTCTTTAGAGCTGCACACATTTTAGGATCTCCGGGAACCATCTGCATTCTCCTCTGAGATACCCAGGGGACTCCCAGTGAGCAGTGGCTTACTGAAATGGGAAGAGATTTTTCCTTTGTTCTAGTTTTACTTCAGAAGCTTCTAATTAGAAATGACTGGGACTATTGTTTTTGAAATTTAAAAAAAGTCACATATTTAGCTCATAGCAAAATGGGAAAAGTGAAATTAACAAAATCCTGTGTTAAAGTGAGACTTAAAATATTAACTTTCTTGTTTTAATTCAGTGTTTCTAAACAGTGATATTTAAGAATTAATTCTTTTATTTTGCTTTTACTAATGCAGAATAATTTTTTTTCTCTATACTTTGGGAAAATCTACTGGCCTATTTGCAAAGAAGAGTACTGATATTTGCTCTAAATATTCCCAGGTCCAAATGTAAGAAGGAGGCACATTCCCATTTGTGGTTTAGGACTTAATACATGAAGCAAATTCTTTTTTTTATCATCCATGAGGGATTGAAGTGCAAATTTTTAAAATCACAGTAGCAAAAGAGTCCAATGCATTTTCCATGGTCAGCCCTGCTTTATAATTAGGGATGCTGTGCGTCAGTTACATTTTCAATAAGTGGGACTCAATTTTAAAGAATTGGTAGAATCTATCAGAAAGTGCTTGAAGCTGTGATTCAGTAAAATGCCTGCATGTAGAGGAATTACAAATGTGGCTAGGACCAAATGCTGGTGACTTGAGAATATTACATCATGTTTTACTGTAAATGTTGATGTCAGTATGCTACAGTGTCTGTAATTCATGTTCAGTACTTCAGCATAGATTGGATAACAGCAAGAATGTGTTTGAGTTAGTTTAAGCTACATGTTAGGGGAAACCAGTTGCCCTAATCAGAAGTTCATGCTCCAGGAGTGTACAGTTAGCAATTAAACAGAAAAAGCTTCCTCTGATGGGGCTACCGGGGAATTCTGTTTTATTTATTTTTGGTCAACCCCAGAGGCTTTTCTGATTAGCATGGTAGATGTTAAGCATGGGATTTAACAGGTGGAAATTAGCGGCTTGTAATTAGCATAACGGACTTTTGGAAAGGGTACTTTTTTGGTGAAATTAGTGTTATTCAAAAAGTATGAATAAGTTGAAATATTTTAGAGACACTCTCTACTCTTGTACAAATAAGATATAAATATTTAGCAAGTCCTCTAGTCTGAACCCTCAGGGAAATCTCATTACCTGATGCTTCTAGTATAGGATTTGCAGTCTTTACCTATAAGGGATCAGATAGTTAATATTTTATGCTTTTCCAGTCAAATGGTCTCTGCTCTAGCTACTCAACTCTGCTTTTGTCCTGCGAAAGCAGCCACAGATTGTAGGTAAAAGAATAGACATGCTGTGTTCTAATTGAAGTTTATTTACAAAACCAGGAAGAGCCAAATTTGGCCTGGAGCATGAACTTCTGATTAGGGCAACTGGTTTCCCCTAACATATGGCTTAAACTAACTCAAACACATTCTTGCTGTTATCCAATCTATACTGAAGTATTGCACATGAATTACAGACACTGTAGCATACTGACACCAACGTTTATAGTAAAACATGACGTAATATTCTCAAGTCACCAGGATTTGATTCTAACCACATTTGTAATTCCTCTATATGCAGGCATTTTACTGAATCACAGCTTCAGTGAAAGTTTGCCAACACCTGTGGATAGTGTTTCATCCACCCCAGGTGAATCTTTCAAGCCACGTTGGATCACCTAAAATGATGGACTCCTGAGAGTGAGCAGGCAGAGCACATTGTCTGGAGGATTCTGTGAGTACTTGTTAATAAATGTTGGTATATGTGGTTAAATTTGGTCACAGACTTGCTTCCTTTGTATGCTCATAGCAGGGGATTAGATAACCCTCATACATCTAAAAAATGGTGTTGGTTATACTTACCTACCAACTTAATGGTTATATATACTGAACTGGCCTATGCCATGACCTTGCAAACCTTGGTCAAGATTAGGATGCTTCTTTTAGATGGTGGTCCCTCCATTGCAGTGATTCATGATTGTGCTGGCACATGGTAGGTGCTCGGTGCAGATTTGCTGAATTAGTGAATGGATTAATTTTTGCTTGGCAATTTAGTTTGAGGGGAGCTATTTTCTGGGGTCCTGATGTGCTTAGCATTTAACTGTCAGTGTGAGCATAAGAATTAGGTAGACATATGGATCAAAAGTCGTGCAAATTTACAGTATTGACTTTAGAGATATTAACTCATAAATTTACCATGTGATGTCCAATTAAAAGTCTTGCTTCATATCAGGTTGCATGGAGTAGGAAAATAGAGCAAAAAATTGAGCTTTGTACACAAAAATTTTTTATGCCTTAAAAATTATTGCTTAATTTAGCCAATATGATTTGGAGGTGAAATTTTAATTTTTGAAGTAAGCTAATCCTCATTATAGATAATTTGGAGATAATTGAGATAATTGCTAACTGGGAGAATGGGTGTGACTGCCTCTTTTTTCTTATTTAGCTTTTTTCTCTCTGTCTCCCTCTATAGCTCACTCCCATTGCAATGAGAGATTTCTTGTTTTAATATCTGTCTCATCATTTGCAAATTAAGCAACTCTCATGTGCACAGCACTGTGTTAGTTGGCCTGAAGGCATAAAGATAAAAAATGTATAGTCCCTGATCTTAAGGTCAGATGGAAGAAATGAGGGAAACCCTTTTCTTTGGGGAAAATCATGGGGGGCTTCATTTAATCTGGACTTCGAGTTCAGGTAGGGTTTTGATGGATGGTAAGGGCTTGCTGGTAGAGAGAGCTGGGTAAGAAGAGACTTAGAGTTGGGAAAGTTCTGAATATGTTTCCACAAAGGTAAATAGTCTAAGGTCAGGTGTGATGGGCAGTTGTTTTCATGTATATCTTGGAAGCCTGGGGGTTGTGAGGGAGGATGATAAGGAAGCTTGGGAGTTTGAATCACCACTACTCCATGATGAGCTCTTTTGGAGGGCAGGGGAGAATACCTTGGTACGAAAGGTGCTTTAAATAATTTCAAGTCATGGCATATTCTGGCAGTGTTTTGAATGAACACATTAGCAGCCCCTAGGGATTATTTCAAAGTAAAGTATTCTTTTCAGCATGGATGGATGGACACTTGTCATTCAAAAGTTTTCAAGAGAGAGGTATATATATCAAGAATTCTCTGGCTTCTGTTAAAATTATTTTGGGTTTTGGAAGATTTTGTTCACATTTCAAACCTCCTTTTCCTGAGGTGCTATTCTGGATGGTCAGATGATGAGCAGGAGGTTTCAAAAGAATGAAAGAAAGAGCAATACGTTTCAGGTTTGCCGCTTAATGATGTTCAAAAGAAGCTAGTGCAGGTGATTGGAGTGTGAACCCATGGGCGGGACACATTTTAATTTCCATTTAAAGTGGGGAGCTAGCCCATGGGGAGCCAGCCTGACCTCATTTAGCTGGCGAAAAGGTAGGTATGTGCATAGCTAATAGTGAAAGTACTTTATATTTGTAAAGCGTTTTATGCTTTGAAAGTTCTTTGACACATTTTATTATATTTTTGAGTCTTCTAATAGTCCCAAGAGGAGGTCAGAATTATTATAACCTCTTTGGCTATATAGAAAATGAGATGCAGAAAAATGCAGTGATGTGCCCAATACCACCTGTAGTGCTACAATCACATCGGCACAATTACAGTTCTAGAGATCATGCTTGGTGCTGTTTCTGTTATAGTAAAAACAACCACGAGGTTGGGTAGAATCCCCCTTTTAGTCAAAACTAAATCATTATATTACTAGGCATCACTTCTGACTGCTAGATTCATTGTGAAATCAGGCAAAATACTTCGTCCCTCCAGACCTTAAAATCCTCTTTTGAAAAATAAGGATCACGAAGGAGCCCTAAGTTTCTTCTATATCTTAAAATTGTATGATTCTCTTAGATATTTACTTTCAATGGAACATTTTGTTATGTGTTTCCTTATTCAACTTCTGAGAAAGGTCAAGTGTATTTTAATTTTCTCCCCAAGAATGGCTTGTATTTTTGGATTTTGTAAGCATGTCTAAAAACCCTTAAGACTGCTTTCTCTTATTCCAAGAATGGGTAGGGAGCATCAACTCAACCCATGAGGTCCATCTTTTCTTTTAATAATGTGAGTAAAATATAGCCATGCTATGATGTCATTAAAAATGCTTTCAGAGCTGTTTGGTGGAGATGCTTGTAGTATAGGAAAAGATGGAAAGATGGAAGAAAGGAAGAAGAAAAAACCCAGACTGTTTGGTTAGAAGTTATAAAGTGCAAAACATATGTGTTAGAAAAGGAAAGGCATCAACAAGGTACAGAAACAGTATTAGAGTTAGGAGGCTGTTAGAATCCATGATTCCAGACTCTTCATTTTATAGGCTTCGCCCCTATGCTTCAGAGGGGTTAAATAGCTCATGCAAAGTTATGAGGAAGGCAATGGCAGTGCCAGCGCTGGAAAGTAGAGAGCCTGTTTTTGAATGTCTATTACATCAGGGGCTGAAAACATATTATCTCCCAATGTTATGGGGTTAAATTGGGTTTCTCTCCAGTCTCCCATCCCCTCAACCTCAGTTTACATTTTGATATCCTACCCCTGGTACCTTAGAATGTGATTTTACTTGGAGATAGGGTCTTCACAGAGATAATCAAGATCAAAAGAGGTCATTAGGTGGACTCTAATCTAATGTGATTGGTATCCTTATAAAAAAAGGGAAATTTAGATACAGACAAGGTTATAGAGAAAATGTCATGGGAACGTGAAGACAGCTATCTACAAACCAAGGGGAAAGACCTGGAATCAACTCACTAGCACCTTGATTTCAGACTTCTAAGGCAATACATTTCTGTTGTGTAAGACACCAAGTTTGTGCTACTTTGTTAAGGAAGCCCTACCAAACTATTATATTATACCCAACAACCTTATTTGGAGGGTATTGTTTTTCTTATTTATTAGCTAAGGAGTCAAGATAGGATCAAGATAGCTTACTAGACACAGGTAGTGTGTGCCTCCTCCATGGAGAGGAACCAGAACAGTAAGTAGAGTCTCATGTTTTGAATAAATCATTTAGGAAAGAATGCTAGGATTCACCAGGGAAATGATGGGAAGCACCAAAAGTGGGTAAGGAGAGAGTTCAGAGCAACTTGCCTGGCCGGGGACTGGCTAACAGCTGGGACAAGCTCCTGGATGTGGGGAAACAGTAAAAGAGAAGCCCCTAGCGCTCTACTTGCTAAGCTGAGCTTTTATGATCTTGGCTACAAGAGAACCCCCTGACTCATGCAGGTCTTGGGCCTAACAGAGGGAGCTGCTTGGAGATTGGACAGCAATGTTGCTCCAGAAAGGGAACTCATGCAGAATAAAGGCCTAGAGCAGCTCAAGCCAGGCATCATTCCGAGAGCCCAAATAACAGGGAATCTCAGGCAAGTCCGCAGCCACTGCATGGCTCTAAGGAGGAACAGAGGAGCCCAGGCACCCTCACACAACCCTGGGAAGGTCCCCACTACCCTTCTGTGGGCTGCTATTGAGACTGAGATGTGAGCAGACATCATTTTCCATAGTTTCTTGCCCACACTGCCTGACTGGGTGGAGCTCCAGCCTTTCTGCTTGCAGGTTCAAGATGCCATTTTGGGAGTTTGACACTGGGTGGTGCCCTGCCCTCAGGCTGAGTTTGGGCTTGACACAGCTGCAACCCCCACCTGGCTGGGGAGGGAAAGGGAAACCAGACTTTATAGCATGCATCTGGGATGGTGCCCAGCATCCTGGAGCTTGCTGCTGTGGGACTGAGTCTCAAATGTACTGTGTTCCCTACAGTTTCCTGCCAGCACACCTGACTGAGAAGAGCCCTGCCCTTTTTGGTCACAGGCCCAGGGCACCAATTTGGGAGTTTAAAGCTAGGCAGCACCTTCCCCTCAGGCTGAATTTGGGCTGACACAGCTGCAGCCCTGCCTAGCTGATGAGGGACAGGGGAGCCCAAGCTCTCCTGCACACACCTGGGATAATTCCCATTGCTCTGCTCTGGGCTTCTGTGGTACTGCGTTGTGAATGGATGGCACTAACCCCAGCATCTTGCATATGCTGTTTTTCTGGAAGGAGCCCCTCTTTCTCTGATGCCCAAGGCATCATTCTGGAAGTTTAAAACTGGGCAGCACCCTGCCCTCAGGCCAAGTTCAGGGTTATGTAACTGCAGTTACCAACTGGCTGGGAAGGGACAGGGGAGATGGAGCTCTCCTAAGCACACTTAGGAAAATACCCACCACCCTGTTACAAGTGGCTGTGGGAATGGGGACTAGCCTGCCCTAGTAAAGTAAATGCTAAGAGAACTCATCACCACTAGACCAGTCCTACAAGAAATACTCAAAGAGTCTTAGACATGGAAATAAAGTCAATCTTCACCATCACAAAACACACAAAAATATAAAGCTCACAAGTCTTATAAACCAATCACTCAAAGGAGTAAGAGAAAGGAATGAAATGGCAACATGACAGAAGTTCAGCAAACCACAAAGACAAAAATACAGAGAAAAAGTAAGAAACAAATTACAGAACAACTAGAAATCAACTAACAACATGACAAAAACAAAACCTTACATATCCATGTTAATCTTGAACATAAATGGATTAAATGCTCCACATAAAATATATAGATAGGCAGGATGGATTAAAAGAATATGATACAATTATATGCTGCTAACAAGATACTCACCTTACCCATAAAGACACATATAGACTGAAAGTAAAGGGATGGAAAAAATATTCCATGCAAATGGAAACCAAAAGCAAGCAGGATTAGCTATACTTAAATAAGATAAAACAGACTTTAAATCAAAAACAGTAAAAAAAAAAAAAGACAATGAAGGTCATTATACAATAATAAAGGGATCAATTCAGCAAGAGGATATAACAATCCTAAATATGTAAGGACCCAACATCAGAGCACCCAGAGTCACAAAACAACTATTACCAGACCTAGAAAAAGAGACAGCAACACAGTAATAGTGGGAGACTTCAATACCCAACTCACAGCACTAGAGAGATCATCAAGACAGAAAATCAACAAAGAAACATTGGACTTTAGATCAAATGGACTTAACAGACCCTGATAGCATATTTCACCAAACAGTTACAGAATATACATTCTTTTCATCAGCACATGGAACATTGTCCTAGATAGACTCTATTTTAGGACACAAAACAAGTCTTAAATTTTTAAAAATCAAAATCATATCAAGTATCTTCTCAGGCCACACTGGAATAAAGCTAGAAGTTAATATGAAGAACTTGAACTTCAAAAACTATACAAACACATGGAAATTAAACAAGATGCTCCTGCACAATCACTGGGTCAATGAAGAAATAAAGACAGCAATTAAAAAATTTTTTGAAATGAATGAAAATGAAAACACAATATACCAAAACCTGTGGGATACAGTAAAAGCAGTGCTAAGAGGAAACTTTATAGTATTAAATGCCTACATCAAAAGAGTAGATAGATCACAAATTAACAACCTAACATTGAACCTCAAGGAACTAGAAAAACAAAAATAAACTAAATCCAAAGATCAGAACAGAACTAAATGAAATAGAGACCCATCCCCACCACCCGCAAATGCAAAGGACAAACAAAATGAAAAGTTGGTTCTTCCAAAAGATAAAATAAATAAACCACTAGCAACACTAACAAAGAAAAGAAGAGGGAGGGTGGGAGGCAGTGAGGGATGAAAAATTACCTGTGGGGTACAATGAGCACTACTTGGGTGCTGGGTATAACAAAAGCCCAGACTCCACCACTGTACAATATATACATGCAACAGAATTCAACTTGTACCCTCTAAATCTACTAAAATAAAATAGCTGAGGAGCTAAGAGGTTTTTAAGTAGGGGAGTTGTGTTGGATTTCAAAGTCCATGCCTCTTTTGCTGTGTGGCTCTGCTGGGAGGAAGAGTTACAAGTTAGCTGGGCCTCCCCTTCTCCTCCTCTGCCCCCACTGTTTTGGTGTCAAACTGCCCATTGAAGGCCTCAAAGCATTTAGTGATTGCCTAGCTTTCTTTACAGTTGAATCATGTAGTTTCTTTTCTTCTTTTTAAAGAGAGATTTTTTTCTTCAAGTGTTTTCAACTGTGAGAATTGGTAGGTCCCAGGTATAGGTAGATAAGCCCTTAGCTTCAGCAGTTGGAGAGCTAAACACTTCAGTGTATAAAGTGGTTTGTTTCACTTTGAACCCAAACACCCACAGCTGCAACTAGAAATAATATAATGAGTCAAGTGTCAGGTCATGGTTACATAGAAGTTAAGACACAATGTTTCTTTTCAACACCAGGAAGCCCACTTTGAGTGGGGCTGAAATGCCAGCTTAGGAGGCCCACTAGAGGGACATTAAGCGGTGTTAAAGGCTGCTTAGGTTGAGAAGATATACCTGGGTTTTTCCATTTCTTTAAACAGAGTTCCAAAAAAATAGTTTCTCTCAACTGTGGTGAGTAAACTCTGGTAGTTTGTTTTCCAAATCAGGAAAACTGTTTTGTAGAAAAATTATGATTATGTTTTGTAGAATCATGTTTTGTAGAAAAAGCATATTTAAGTACTAAGATTATTTTTGGTCTTTAAAAATCTGCAAACTTTAGCTTCCTTAGCTGTGAAATGTGGTAACATCTGCCTCATGGGATTGTTTTGAGGATGAAATGAGACATGTGCTGGGAGTTTTTGGAAAGTAGAAAGTCCTACAACAAAGTAAATAGTTTTCAATCAGACTTCCTCCTATTTTGCAGACCGGAGTGAGTATATTTGTGTGTGGCATACCTTGACACTTTGGGGCAAAATGTTAAGTGAATTCAAGGTCTTGATATTACTGTGTTTCTCCTCGTACACTTGATAAATGGCTTACAGCTACATTTAAAGGTTTCCACTCTATTTTTTGTGTGTTTCTGGGTCTATTGAGTCAGGTGTCACTTGCACTGGCCACAGTTCAAGGTTTGAGTTAAAAAAAAAAAGTTAAGAAGACAAGTAGCTGTGTCGTGCCCATAGCGCCAAACCCAATCACAAACCACAATCTCTCACTATTCTCTTATCTAGCCATCTGTATGAGTTTCTGGGAGTCAGGGGGAAAGGAAAGAAAAGAAAAAGGTCACATGAGATTTGGGGAGACTCGATGGGAGGAGGTGGCAGAAGCTGCATAAGGAAGTGGGGAGTGTGGGATTGAAGCACAAGGTGAGGGTGGAGAGTATGTGGCTCTGGAGACAGACTTCTGGGGTTTGAATTCCATTAGTTCCCTATCTATGCCTCAGTTTCCTCATCCATAAAATGGGAATGATGAAAGTATATTGATGAAATGAGTTACACATGTAGGCTGCTGAGGCCGGTGCCTAGCGCACAGTAGCACTCAGTGCTAGCAGTTCCTACTCTCTTACTATGACGATCCGTTCGTGTGTCCTCTCCCCTGTTAGACTGTGAGCTCCTTTTTTAAATTAAATTAAATTAAATTAAATTTTTTTATTTCAGCATATTATGGGGGTATAAATGTTAAGGTTACGTATATTGCCCTTGGCCCCCGTCCCCCCTCGAGTTAGAGCTTCAAGCGTGACCATCCCCCAGACGTTGCACATCTCACTCATTATGTTTGTATATACCCATCCCCTCCTCCCGCCTCCCACCCGCCCGACACCCGATAAATGTTATTCCTATATGTCCACTTATGTGTTGATCCGTTAATACCAATTTGCTGGTGAGTACATGTGGTGCTTGTTTTTCCATTCTTGAGATACTTCACTTAGTAGAATGGGTTCCAGCTGTATCCAGGAGTATACAAGAGGTGCTATATCACCATTGTTTCTTAAAGCCGAATAGTACTCCATGGTATACATATACCACCTTCTATTAATCCACTTGTGTATTGATGGGCACCTGGGTTGTTTCCACAACTTTGCAATTGTGAGCTCCTTGAGGATGTCTCATTATTCAACTTTCTGTCTTCTAACGTGAATATTGTCGAATGAGTGAGCCACAAGAGCTATAGGAGTGTTGTTCACCTTCGCCCGTCTGTCATTATCACCCTGGAGGGTAATGTGGAAGTAAGTCGGAGGTTTTTGTTTGGCTAGAAGTTGGTGGGGGTGGGTGGATAATGGCTTCATTTTTGAAACTATTTGGTTCTAGGTGTAGATAAGACACAAAAATACCTTGGCTCATGGTTAACAGCGCAGCATCGACAGCAGCAATTTTGAAAGCTAAGGATCAAAAGAGGCATTGGAGGTTTGTTGTTATTTAGAATGTGTCACAAGCGTCTGCCTAGAACAAAGTGGCTGAATATAAAATTCGCCGGGAAGCTGCAACATCAAGGTTAAGGTCATTTCTTTACAGATAGCTAGTGGCTCATTTGTTATCACAGTCCTGTGCTGTCCTGCCTTGACCTTTCTTTCTGGCTAGGCAGGGCCTTGCCTTTGCCTCCCTCCCATCTCTCCTCTCCTCCGATGTCAGGGTTGTTTGTGCAGAAGACAGTCCCCACCCCCAGGGAAGGAGCATTTGTCCTTACACTTTCTGCCTTTCACCCCTTCCTCATCCCACACCGATCAAGACAAAGTAAGCCCTCAATACATGTTGGCCAAATTTAGTTCCTGTTCTCTTCTTTTTGCCCTCTCTTTTCCCCAAAGCCAAACAGGCCAAACTCGGATACATGTAGCATTTGAGGCTCATCCAATTGAACCATTTTCTAGGGTCACAACTGAATTACTGGATCAGCTCACATGCTATTAGGAATAGTAAAGAAGCAGATAAGTCAGTGGTTTTTATACCTGGTGGATTTAACTTTTCCCAGCTCTCAGTTTTGAAGGCTTATTGATCTGTAAC
Organism: Cheirogaleus medius; assembly: GCA_008086735.1. Lineage (NCBI taxonomy): Eukaryota > Metazoa > Chordata > Mammalia > Primates > Cheirogaleidae > Cheirogaleus > Cheirogaleus medius. The sequence continues at coordinate 133,379,901 of VBSM01002608.1, forward strand.
AGGAAACATAGGGCTATTATCATAAATCCAGCAGATACAGGGTCTTGCAGATAGATTCTGTGGCATGATCTTGTACACTGTAAACACCAGCACAGTCATGGCGAAGTTGAACTTGGTGGCTGAGGGTTGGACTGGTTAGTGAGGACAGTCTCCTCTGCTGCTGTCACTGTCGGATCACACATAGGGTTGGGGTCCATTGTGAGACTCATGTTCTGTAGATTCCATGTCTGTCCCCTTTCTTTTTTGCTCATACTAGATTTATGAGAATGATTTATTAGAGGGTAGAGCCTTGCCCTTTGAAATTATGTATTTTAAATTGCTGGTTGAAAGAGACTTGGAGTTTTGTAGGTAGGTTTATAAAATTATTGACTGGTGTGTGTGTGTGTGTGTTGTTCATGTGTGCCAGAGACAGCCCAGGAAAGGATTAGAACCAGCTGGGCCATTTCTATGTTCAAGATTAAAAAAAAAAAGAATAGAGCAATTCACCTTTATGTCCTGAAAGGGTAGGGAAGCCTGCATTCTATACTTTTGGTTCTTTTTGGTGGCAGGACATAGCCTACTTCTTTGGCACGCCAGGTCTAGTGGATTACATTGTGGGTATCTGCTTATTCTGCCTGTGGAAAAGGTCCCTGAGAGGCAGAGCTGTGTCTAGAGAGTATCTTGTCAGCTGTGTATGTTCTTACACAAAGCAGAGGACTGTGACAGTCACTGTACACTATCCATGCATACATCAATGTAACACTGATGAACAGGATAACTCCATGTAAGGCAGCAATCAGAGAGTTTCTAGCTGTAGCTGAGGGAACATTTATTATAAGTTATGAAAAGCATTCATAAAGTAGCATTTCCTAGTGTGCGTTCTGTGGAAGACTACTCCCTCCATATGCTCCACAAATTGGGAGTGGTTGGAGCTCTGTGGTTTAATACGTTTGGGAAATGCTGTGAACCATACCCTCCTCTTAAAAATTCACAATGTGGATTGTGAACTTATCTTGTTAAAGGCTCTGAGAAGTCCTGCAGTAAAAATACCTACCTTTGTTTATCCCAGTGTTCCCAAACATATCTTATTTTGGAATATTCTTTCTTTTATTTTTTTTGCATAATACCAGTGAACATCCTGGATAATGGTGTTTTTTGTAACATGCTTTGAAAGTTCTATAGTAAAGTACAAACCTTTGGGCTATTGGGGATGGAATTATTTCAAATTGTACTCATTCTGGCAGAATTATTTTCTTCCCATGAAAACATAAAGAAGCTTTCAAAATGCCTTGCACTCCGTAATGCGTGGAAGGTGACAATTTATAGTAGGCACATTTGCAGAATGAGCATTAGGAAAGAAATTCATTGCAGGGTCTCTGCTGTAGTACTGAATCTGCATAGAAGCAAATAGAACAAGAGCTAGTTTGAGTGGCAGAACGATAGCACAGACTGAACTCTGAGCTGCGTTGTAAGTAGAAGCTGAGGTTTCTTTCTATTCATCCAACAAGTATTTATTAGTTGTCTACTAGTTTCCAGCACCATGCTAAGCTCTGAGGATGCTACTCTGCAAAAGGTACAGCCTCTACTTTCAAGGACTAGTAAGGAAAACCTGAAAGCACAAAGACCATGAAACCCACGAAACTTCACTGTGAGGTGTGCCATGATCAGGGAAGATGGGGTGTTGGGAACCCACAAAGGAGAAGCACCTGATCAAGCCTTTCTGGATAACAGCAAAGTTTGTCAAAAGAGGGTGACAGCCAAGTAGGGGTGTTCAGGGTGCAGGGGGGATTGGGAAGAGCGTCCTGGGCAGAAGTAAGCCCTGGGCAAAGGCTGGCAGGACAGTATGGCACATTTGGAGAACTTGGAGGAGGTGAGTGTGACTGGAAAGCCGTGTCTTAGGTTGGGAGTGTGGGGGTGACCCGAGAGAGAGGAGGTGCTGAGCAGGGGCTGCTGGATCATGAAGAGCCCGAAGGGTGTCTTTTATCTCTGTGATACAGTACAAGGAAGTGGTACGAAAAGGTGAACAGTCTGCTGGAAGCTATGCTGGCATGTGGACCGCTGAGGGACAGAAACTCGATCAGTGGATGACTTGGGACCAGACAATAAGAGAAGAGAAAGATCTGGGTAGAAGTATCTCCCCAAACCCACCAGTCTGCAGGCTTCACCAACACTTCAGAGAGGAGAAATCAGCAATTAGGCGAGAAGCACACCAGAGTCATGCTTTTTTCTATGATTGGTAGTCTCCTTCAGTGGATATGTACATCTCTTTATGTGTCCATATTATTCCTTAGCCAACTGCATGTTATTTATTGCAAAGTTTGCATTAATGTACTCTCAGCTACTCCTTCTTGTTTATTCGCTTATTTATTCCACGCGTACTTATTGGGCTTCTGGCAGTGCCAGGTGCTGAGGATATAATACACGACAAAACAATTACAGTCCGCCCTACAGCCTGGAGTGGGAGACTGACATTATTCAACTAATCATACTAATAAACATAAACTTACAACTGCGATAAGTGCCATGAAGTGGAAATACATGGTGTTACGAGATCATAGTCTTGAGGGGCAGGAAAGGCTAACCTGACAAGGTGGGCTTTAGGCTGACAGCAGAAGAATGAACAGCAGTTAACTAGGTGTAGGGCAGGGGACAGCAAACAGCACCTGTAGCAGGTGGGGGGCATGGTGTATTTAAGAAACTGAAAACAGTTGGTGTGGCAAGAGCCCATAGAGCAAAGGGAAGTGGAGCCACAGAGATGGGGGAATGAAGAGCTTCCAGACTCCACAGAGTCTTACAGATGTGTTAAAGAATTTGCTTTTGTTCCAAGAGCAATGGGAAAGAGTTATGAATAAGAGGTTACAGCACCAGATTCATGTTTTGAAAAGATTATGCTGGTTGCATCAAGGTGAATATATTGGAGGGAGCCAGAGTGGATGTGGGTGTGTACACCTGGCCCTTGTGGGAATCTAGGCTAAAGATGGTGGTGCCTTGGACTAGGGTGGTAACAGTGGAGGTGGGGAGAAAATAATTCAAAAGCCATTTGGGCAGTAAGTTTTACAGATATGTGATGCATTGTGTGTGGAGCAGAGAGGGATGATGAGGTTTTCTAGACTGTGTGCAGCCGAGGAAGAGAATATTGGATCCGATTTTAGGGGAAGGATCATACGTTCAGTGTTGGTCATATGGCTATGGAGCTGAGAGGAGGGTTCTGGACTGAGATATAAGTTGGGAGAATTGGCATTAAGGGAGTGATTGATGCCATGGTATGAGGAGTCTTAGGGAGAGAGTGAGGACTGAGGAGAAATTGAGCTAAGGAAAGCCTTGGGGTGGTCCAGGCAATGGAGGATGTGCTTTCGGAGGAGCCCGAGAGAGGCCAGCTAGAGACATAGGCATGAAAGACAAGGAAGAGATTATTCCAATGCGAAAGATGTGGTTATCAGTGATTGCCATGAAAACATTAAATAAGATGAGGAATGAAAATGGAAATTGGGTTTAGTAACATGGAGGTTGTCATTGGCCTTCATGAGAATTGTTCTGTTGGAGGGGGTAGTGCCTGAATGGAATGCCTTTTATAAAGTTGTTAGTAAGGACTCCGGCATGCAATGCAGTGGAGAGGCAAGTACACTGGATGCATTCAGCATGTGTGTATACAGAGTGAGAGATGTAAACATCTTTTATGGAATGGTATGGAAATAGCCCCTTCCTGTGGGCACATGTCTCACACACACACACACAGAATGTACTGTATTTTAAGTATCCCGAGGGTAGGGTCATGTTTACCTTATTCCTATTTCATCTTTGTAAATAGAAGGTATTCAATAAAGAGTTATTAAATTAGTATATTAAAAAATTTTTAAAACACATTAAATATTCTGAAAGCATGTCACCAAAATTTTCTTGTGTTGATGGAGCAAAATAAAAGAATTATAAGACCTTATGTTTTTAAAAAATATTTTACTTTTATAGTCATCCCATAGAGAACCTGAAAAATAAATAGAAATAGAAATGCTCAAATTTTCCCCCAGAAGGCTGTAGCTGATTAGCTTTGGTAGATATTGAGTGCCTTCAAAATTCCTGCTAAGGTCGAACTCCTTGAATGTAATTTATTCTGTGTTTATCCTCTTGGGCAATGAGAATAAGCATTTGTCTCAAACTTATATTATCCCCACTTTATTGAACCACTCTGCAAAAACTGAAGGATGATTTACGGTAATGTTTTATAACAGCCAGTATTAATAAAATGGGTAAAGGTTTTGCAGTCTCTGCAAAGACAAGACTCTAAATTTTTGGAGAAAAAAGGATAAAATGGATTGCAATTTACAAAAGCTGGGTTAAATTCACTTCTCAGTCACAAGAGCCATCCATTTGCTTGTATTTCTGCCAGTTGGTAAGGATAATTGTATAAGAAATGTTGAATGTTTCATGTTTATTTAAAGGCCATTTTAATCTTATGTGGCTATCGATAGGTTGCTTTATAGAATGTCATGTAATTTCAAAAGAAGGATCTATATGTCTCATTATCCAGGGCAATAGCTCTCACACTGTGGTCCTGGAACCAGCAGCAGCAACATCACCTGGGAACCTTGTTAGGATGTAAATTCTTCTGTGGCTCTACCCAGATTTGCAGAATCAGAAACTCTGGGTTTAAGGCCGGGTAATCTGTTTTAACAAGCCCTATAGGTGGTGCTGATGCACGCTGAAGTTTGAGAGCTACTGCTCTTGGGGTAGCAGTATCTCGAAATGTGTATATGTATGATTTATGTGTTGACACTGAAATATTATACCCCCAAATAAACATCAAAAATACTTGAAGATAGAAGCAAACCATAATATTTTATGCACATGGTAAATGTATGCCCAGCTTACTTCTGGCTCTGCACAGCTATCGTGGCCTGGGTTCTCCCTAAGGAACTGGTCTGGACTGTCCCTTAAACTTGACATTCAAGGATCCCAAGAACAGTAGCATTGATGACTCACTTTTTACTAAACCAGCTGAGGAGCATGAAGACCACTTCTTTTAAGGTACCATCAAAAGAACACTTACCACAAGCCAGGCACTGTGCTAAGTACTTCCCTTCCAATATTTTTTTAACCCTCAAAAGCAACCTTATGAGTAGGTATGTCAATCTACATATCACATATGAGGAATCTGAGAAGTTTAAAGACATACTTAAGGTCACTCAGATGGTTAGCAGCAGAGACAGGATTTAAACCCATGTTGTTAGTTATGATATGCTACCTATGGTTGATGGTCACTGTCAGCAAAAGGGCTTTCCCATTGGGCTATTCCTGGCAACTTATTTCCTGGGAACCCTGGGCTCCAGGTTTGTTTCCCCAACGATGATTGATTTGGAGGGTTTTTTTTTTTTTTTTTTTTTTGTTACCAACAAGAGATTGATACTGAAACTTGGAGCTTTTGATTTGACAATTTCATAAACTTGGATAAAGAAGCATTAGCAGGATACAAAATTTTGAGAATTTTGAAGAATAAAGAAATGATAAACATGAACATGAGGAACATGTTATTGGAAACTGGAGGAGAGGGAATCTTTGTTATACACTGGCAAAAACTTAACAGAATTGTATCTTGCAGTTATGTGGAAAGCAGAATTTGTAAGTGATAAAATTTTACACAGCTGAGGAGATTTCCAAGCAAAGTACTGAAGATGTAGCCTGGTTTCCTTCCCCTCCCCTTCTCCTCTTCTCCTCCCTTCCTGCATCTGCTCCTGCCTTAGTCTATTCAGGCTGCTGTAACAGAATACCACAGGCTGTGTGACTAATAAACAACAGAAATTTATTTCTCACAATTCTGGAGGCTATGAAGTCCAACATCAAGGTGCTGGCAGATTTGGTGTCCGGTGAGGGCCTGCTTCTTGATTTTTGCTGTAACATCACATGGCAGAAGGGGTAAGGAAGCTCTCTGGAGTCTCCTTTTTGAGGGCATTAATACTATTCATGAAGGCTCTACCCTCATGCCCTAATCATTTCCCAGAAGCCCCGCCTCCAAATACCATCACCTTGGGGGTTAGGATTTCAACACATGCGTTTTGGGGGGGGCACAAAACACATTTATCTATAGCACTTCCCTTCACCTCCCCTCCCCTCTCTCTCATACATTCTCTGCCCTCACTCTCCACCCTGGACTTGGATATGTATTTCCTTACTTACAAGCAATCTGAAGGTCATAGTATTTTTTGATTCCTATTTGTGTTATTGATTTAGATCATAAGCAGCTTTATTTATTCTCCTTGTGAATTTGTATATTTTTTAGGAGATAGGGAGATTCACATTTAGGTGGCTGCATCATCTTTATGTTAGGCTTTCTCAACCTTGGTATTCTTGACATTTTTGGCCAGTTAATTGTTTGTTGTGGGGAACTGCCCTCTGTGCGCGATATTTAGCAGTGACTCTGGCCTCTACTCGCTAGATGACAGTAGCGGCCATCTCCACTCCCCCGAGTTGTGACAACCAAAAATGTCTGTAGACATTGCTAAATACCCCTGAGAGGCAAAAACCTCCCAGTTGAATACTATAGAAACTATTTTCTGTCTCTTTTTGCTCTACTTCTATAATTTTTTGGAAACTTTCTCAGCTTTCTCTCTCATTTTTATCATTACTATTTAATATTTCTTGTTGCTCTCATGGTGTTCCTTGAAAAAATTAAAACAGCATCCTTTTCGTTTTCCATGAATGAGGTATCTTTTCTTTTCCCTTTAAAAACATTTTTATAGGTGTTAATTTTATTATTTTGATTTTTGCTGCTGTTAACTTTGCTTCCTCTGAGTTCTTTTATCCCATTGGTTTGTCTTGTTCTTTGTCTTCGTGTTAGGTGAGTTTTTCTAATGTCTGATCACCCTTAGTTAACAATTCATATTTAAGAGTGAGACTGCGATATGGATGGAACCTCTTTGTATGCACATAGGGTGTATTTGGTGGTCTTCAATATAGGCTCACTGGATAGTGATCCCATCATTTCATGGTGGTGTCTATGTGTCTTTCCACTTGATTAATTTCACCAGAGAGGAAGCCTCAATTTTCTGCTTGTTAGTTAGCATTTTGGGAGGGGCTCCAAAAGGAGAGTGGGGTGGTGGGGTTGTGGGTCTCATTTTTCAGTGTATAAACTTTCCTTTTCAGGCCCTGTCTTTTTAGTAAAGCACTTCCCAAGCTTTGCCAGGTTTCTCTGCTACCAGGTGCTTCGTGGCTTAATCTCTTCACATAGAGAACATGCAGTCTTCTGCTGGGGTGTAGAAGGAGATCAGGGGCTTAGTGTTTAAATACTTTGAACCGATTTTCGTACTTTTACGCCTCCCCCTTACCTGATGTCTGTAGTTCTTGAGTATTTGCATATGCTGTTTAATACCCCTTCCCAGTCCCCAATGGCACTTAGCTTTTGGCTTTTTGTGGTTTTTCCAAGTCAATTGTCTCTTATCAGTTTGTTTTCCAGCTCCAAAACTTGCCATTTTAATGAGAGAGAGTTGAGATAAATGCAAATACTCAGAAGTATTTTGTGGAAATAAATGGACATATTCAGTTAATTGTGTTCAACTGGAATTCCAACATGGGCTTCATCATAGCATATCAGTTCTCAAACTGTCTTTAGCAGCATCAACATTACCCTGAAACTGATTAGAAATGCAAATTCTTGAGATTTATCCCAAACCTTCTGAATCAGAAAATCTAGTTGTGGGGCCTAGCAATTTGTTGTTACCAGCCTTCTGGGTGATTCTGATGCACACTAAAGTTTGAGAATCACTATAACAGAAGAAAAGTAGATGTTTTTAAAAATCAGGACATCTGTCTAAATCATCTGTTATAAGGCCTAATGTTCTTTCAATTTTTGTCTGTTTTCCCATTTCAGGAAAACAATTTAATGTCTCAGACTTTAAGCTTTTACGAGCTCTTTCCTAAGACCTCTGAGAACTAAAAGGGCATTTTAATTTAAAATATAATATTTAACTTTGCACATTTACTGTTTTTGTAATGTCTGCTTATTTTTTCAACAAATATTTCAGTATTTCCTAAAAGGCTGCTTTTATTTTTAGAGTCATTTTATTTCTCTGTTTTTCTTTTATGCCCTACTTACACTGGCCTCTATAGCCCCTTAAATTGAATTCAAATGCATTTCAATTATTTCTGTTTCAACTTTTTTGGGGAATACTTTTCATTTTTATAGTTATTTTCTCAATACATTATAGAACTCTAATTAAAATTCCCTACTTATTTCTGTTTCCTCTTAACTCATTTTCCGAATGTCAATGTCTTCAGCTTTCCTTTCCTCCTTTTAAACTACATAACAAGAATAAATATTGAGGTGATTTTTTTCCCCCTTTCCAACCCAGAATACTTGTCACTACTTTTAGAATTAAGGAAAATGGAATGGGATAGACAACATTTCCTCTTACTCATATTTAATGTTTGCCTTTGTTTGTCTTCAGCTGTCAAGAACTTGAAGCAATAAATGCAAACAAATCAGGGTCTCAGGAATCCACAACCTCTAGTGTAGTAGTTAGCCATCACCAACTCTGAGTGACAACGGGGGATGACATGTTAATGCCCCCTGATGTCATATCTGGCTTAAGCCACAAAAGGGAAACAGTTCTCATAATAAACTATCTCAGTGATTAAATTTGTATAACTCTTTGTAGTTTTCAAAAATATCATAATTTACCTCAACAATTCTGTATAGATAGGTCAGTTGTTTCTATGTCTGTTTTACTGATGAGAAAACAAGCTAATTAGGTAACTGGGACAGGGTACTTGTGTTAGTTGTGGGCTGCCATAACAAAATACCAAAGACTGGGTGGCTTAAACAGCTGAAATTTATTTTTCCACAGTTCTGGTCTGGTTTCTTCTGAGGTCTCTCTCCTTGGCTTGCAGAGGGCTGCCTTCTTGCTGTGTCCTCACGTGGTTCTTTTAATTTCTGTGCTTGCCTCCGAATTTCCTCTTCTTGCAAGGATACCAGTTGGGTTGGATTAGAGTCCACCCTAAAGGCCTCATTTCAACTTAGTCACCTTATATCCAAATACAGTCATATTCTGAGGTACTGGGGATTAGTTTTAACATATGAATTTTAAGGAGGGACAAAATTAAGCACACAACTAATAGTTTTCTGTTGTTCTTCTGATACTAAGTCCAGCTCTTTCTAGTTAACCATGGTAGACAACAAAGTACAAAGTGAAGACAAGGACATGAGAGAGAAGTAGGAAAATTAAAGAAAGAAGTCCATATTAGAACAAATGCTAATTAAGAAGGCTTTAGGCTACTCTCTAAAGAAATGTCCTTTGTCTCAGTCTTTCTGGATTTCTAATATTTTTTTTTAAAAAAAACTTTTCGTCTTTTTTAAAGCTTGTTCTACCCTAGGAGTAATTTGTACTTCTTTTTAGCTCCATTGAAAAGCTTCTAGTACTGTTTGTTCTCCAGCTCAGCTTGGGCCTTTATAAGTATAGACACAAAGTTACTCTTTCAAACTCAAGCAAATCTTCATGTATCTATTTTTAGGATTCTGTTTCCTAAAAGCAACATAGAACTTGAGGAAATCTGTGATGATTATGGCTTTCTGGTGCTGGAAAGGCATGAATTCCACAAAAAAGAACACTCATCTCAGGGAAGTACTCCCTGTCCCCATGTTGTATTGCTAAACACTTCAGGGCTTGTGAATTAATATAGTGTCAGACTCATTCTCACTGCAAATTCCCAGAAAGTTTTCTTCCTCTTTTAACAAAATAAGTTTTTTCTTTCACTGGGGACAGTGAGAAATTGCCCTACCTCTTCCCAAAGTGCATGATAGAATTTTAAGAATGACTGAGAGTCACTAAGCCTTTGCACAAAGATAATTCTGAGTCAAATTTTGCTGAAAGGAACATTTTTAACTTTGTGTGCTTTACTAAAGGCAAAGCACAGATGTATCAAGAGAATAGGGTTTATTCTTTGGGAATATGAACATTTTGGAAGCTTTATCTCCTTATATCTCTTTTTACAGTGTTCTCCAGAGAAATAGAACCAACAGGATGGAGATATATATACATATATATATATATTCTGGGAATTGGCTCATATGGTTATGGAGGCCGAAAAGTCCCCACAATCTGCTGTCTGCAACTGGAGAACCAGGAAAGCCAATGGTGTCATTCATTCCAAGTTCAAAAGCCTCAGAATGAGGGGCCAATGTTGTAACTCCCACTCTGAGGCCAAAGGCCTGAGAACAGGGAGAGGGTGCTGTGGGGAATGGGTGGGGTTTAGGGGGTTACCAGTGTAAGTCTCAGAGTCCAAAGGCCTGGGAACCTGGAGCTCTGATGTCCCAGGTCAGGAGAAGACAGATATTCTAGCTCAAGAAGAGAGAATTTGCTCTTCCTGCATATTTTTATTCTATTCAGGCCCTCAATGGATTGGATGATGCCTGCTCACATTAGTGAGGGTAGATCTTTACTCAGTTTCCTGACTTAAATGCGAATCTCTTCTGGCAACACTTTTACAGACACACCAATAAATAATGTTTTACCAGCTACCTGGGCCCTCCTTAACTCAGTCAAGTTGACATATAAAATTAACCATCATATCCTTCCTTACCTCATGTCCATGAGTCGTTTTAGGATCAGACTTGATGTGTGATACATGAGAGCCCACGTTTCAAATTAGAATTTCTAAAAGTGTGGACCTAGCCACCTCAGAACCCTTGGTTCTTGCATGAAAGCCATTTGGAGTGTTTATTAAAAAATGTATATACTTTGGGCCCACCCTAGACCTCCTGATTCAGACTGGGAATCTGCATTTAACAAGCACTCAGTCCCTCTTCCATACTCTAAATGTTAAGAATTACTGCTTTAAATTAAGCATTTACATGATTAATGATCCTAGATGAAAATCTGCTTTTTATTTTGACACATGGGTATAGTAGAATCAATTCAGTCTGTTCTCTATCTAAAGTTTACACTACCAGATCATGCGATTTATGAGCGCTAGACATCCGGAGAGTGCTAGGTGTATGCATGGTTGCAAATCCACATGTGTGTAACCTGGGGAGTGTAGTAGTTTAGTTTAATAGGGGGGACAAATACATGTGCATAAGTCCTTCTGCCACTCAGGCTTTATGCCATCTTCCTCTTCTTATTTTGAGAACCTGATTTTTGTTTGGTAATCCCTCTATACATAAATAAAGCTATGGACCAATGGCTCTTGCAAAGCTTGTAGACACCTCTGAGGGCCTGTCAAAGTGGGTAACTTTACTCAGGGATCTGCTGATTCAATAGTGGTAATGGAAGCATGTTTTACTTCCACTCATTCTGAGACCATTTGAACCTACATTACATACCGTCTTGTATTGGCAGTTATATTAGCATATAATTCAGCTATCCCCCCTAATTTTAGAAGGTAAAATTACTCCCAGGCTGGAGTAGAGTGGCCCAATTATACAGCTCACTGGAACTTCGAATTCCTGGGCTCAAGTGATCCTCCTGCCTCAGCCTCCTGAGTAGTAGGGACTACAGGTGCCTACCACCATGCCCACCTAATTTTTTAAAAAAAATTTTTTGTAGAGACAGGGTCTTGCTATGTTGCTCAAGCTGGTCTCAAACTCCTCTGCTTAAGTGATCTTTCCCCCTCAGCCTTCCAAATTGGGTTTACAGAGGTGAGCCGCTACACACCACCTTTGCTTATTTTAGGTACCATGGTTTTGGAGTGCAGACAACAGAATAACTATAGAACTACCTTTCATGATACTGCAGGGCCAGAGCATGTGAAATATGAATCTCAAGACTTTTGCCCATTGGTTATTGTCAAACTGAAGCTATTGATTTCAGTCATAGAAGTTCTAGATTTTCAATCTGTTAGGAATTCCAAAGCCTGCTGGAATAGCAATGAATAGAGGGTGAATAAGCCTTGAATACATTTTATTGAAACTAAAAATTACTGTAAACTACTATACTAAATTTCTAGAGTAAATGACTACATGAATTCAAATGGGAAAAGACAATAAAAGAAATCAAAGAAAAAAAAGAAACAAAAAACAAAATGATTGTGCTCGCTTCGGCAGCACATATACTAAAAAACAAAATGACAAAATATTAGCCTTTCCTAACCTAATCAACAATACCTACAGATTAAATTTGGCCCTTCTCACAGTAAAAAACCAGTGAAGAAGAACATATACTTTTTCTTTTTCTTTCTAAGACAAAAAAGAAGATATTGATTAATTGACATTTTTATTATCTAGAAATATCTGATTATTCTGAATTAATACACAGGGTCAGTCCTATATTATCTAGAGCAGTGGTATACAATAAAATATAATAATGAGTCACCTATGTAATTTTAAATTTTCTAGTAGCCCTATTTAAAAACTAAAAGAGAAACAGGTGAAATTATTATCAGTTATGTATTTTATGTATCTTAATATATCCCAAACATTATCATTTCAACATGAAATGAAAATGAAATTATTGAGATATTTTGCATTATTTTTTCGTGCCAAGTCTCTGAATCTGATATGTATTAATATTTTATGTTTACAACACATCTCAATTTGGACTTTCCATGTTTGAAGTACTCAATAGCCACATATGGCTATTGGCTACTATAATGAACAGGGCAGATCCCTAAGAACCATGTATTTCATACTAATGTAAAAACACTACTATGTGTTTATAAAACCTCTTTCTACAGTTTGGAAATATACTTTGGGATTTTCCCAGCCAATATCTCTTTGAAGTTTGCTTAATTAGAAGCATTTAAGTTACAGTGTTTTACCTTGAAGGTTATTTAGGATTGAGCCAAAAACCATTTTCTAACTGAAATGTCATTCCTTTGTGGAAGACAGGAAAATCTCAAGTGTTTGAACAAATGAGTTTGTTTTTCTTTCTGTTTGACTTTAGAGACAGCAAAATTTGAATTTTTGTTGAACATTTGCATAGTGGTTTTTTTTTCCTTTTCCCTTGTGAAACAGAATAACATTGGCATTCTTTGAAGACCTGGGGAATTACAGCTAGAATAACTGCTCTGTGTGGGGTGTGTTTCTGTAGTTACAGCACTTGCATTAGTGTAGTGGTTGTGAATGCAGTTCCCAGGGATTCCTTCCATCCCAATTTGACATGGAAGTAGTGGGATGATTTCCTTGCTCTCAAGAATGAGTAGTAGCAGTCATCCACTGGACTGACGGGGCTATTTGGACAGGAACAGGCACATCTTATGCTTGGATGGAGGGCTGAGTCAGGGTCAGATAGGGGTCTCAGCAGATGCCTTCACAACTAGAAGGTATTTATTTATTTTTTATTTAACAAATACTGACATAATGCTTACCAAGCACTAAAGGCTGTTCAAGTGCTTTATAAATGTTAACTCCCTTAATCCACAGGCTAGATTTGGCCTATGGGCTGTACTTTGCTGCTCTTTGTTCTAAAAACTTCTTATATTGATGTAATAATGAGTGTATGTTTTGAAAAGAGGTTTGAAAAACAGAAATTCATATCCATATCTATATATATCTATGGCATCTTCTAACTTCAACCCTATGACAGAGGTGCTGTTATCCCCACTTCACAGATGAGAAAACTGGGGCACAGAAGGGTCAAGCGACTCACCCATGGTCTCACAGCTAGTAATTGGCAGAGCCGGGAACCAAACACAGGCAAGTCTGGCTCTGAATCTATTCCCTTAGCCACTTGCTCCTCTCAGCTGCTTTGACACAGAGGGACTCCCTCTCCAGACCCCTTGACAGATGTATGTACCCCACCCTCCTGAAACCATATGTCACCTTGGGAAAGAGGTCACTAAGATGATTTCTTCACTACTCCTTCAGAATGGGAGATTGAAAGAGGAATTTTAAGTTATCAAAAATAAAAATGCCATATATATTTTCATATATCTGAGTTACAAACATGAGTTTAATAGCTGTGACACAAATATAATTTATTACTATCAATAATTGGCCTCTGGAGTCTGTTTTGTTTAGATGCAGACCCTTCGGTTCTTGGGAATTCTGAAAAATAATGTGTTACTGTCATGCTACAAGATAGAACTTAGAGAATCCTCAGGGCAGAGATAAAGCCCCTCTCCTATCACTGCAAATATTGCCTAAACTTGAGTGGCAGCTCTCCTTTGCTTTTCCTGTCAAGGGATAAAGAGACAAGGCAAGAAGTGTCTTAAGGGAAGCTACTTCTATTGAATGCATTTTTGGAATAGCTCAGATTGTCTGCAGTTCAGTATGAGTATAAATGTCAGATATGGGCTAGCTCAGGAGGGCAAGGTTTAGAAATTTCTGCAGCAAGGTCAAGAGATGCAGAAACAATTTAAAAAAAATTTTTTTTATGTGAGTGTAAAACAGAAATGCATGCCAAATCACCCCAGTGTTAGCTGTTGACCCTCAGCTCTGTAGTTGTCTAATTGAGAACATGATTATTCATTTACCCTATATTTTGTGCAAGGAGCTGGTTGCCCTCATACTAAATTATTTTGCACAAAGATCCAAATACAGTGAAGTATTCTGTGGAGTTTTCACATCTGTTAGGAAGGGTTGCCAGACACAATGAGCAAACTGCTCTATTGTATAGTATTTTTCCCTGAAATCTTAGAATACAGCATTTTATTATTAGTTTTACATTTGTTTTTATAGAAAAAGGCAAAAGAATTGTATTGATGGAAGTAGTTGTTTTTAGATACATGAGGAATAATTTATCCTTGAGGTGGATGGTGGGACAAGAATGGCTAGGTTTGAGGGTACGTGAACCAAGAAGTGCACTAATGTAACTAGACTTTATTAACTAATTTATTGAGCAATCCCACATGCCAAGCATTATCCTAATTCTTTTATACTTCTTATGTTATCAAAGCTTCACAAAAAACTCAGTTAGGTACTGTTATCATTCTCTTTTAAAGACTAGGAAGTTGATGTTCAGGGAAGTTAAGTAACTTGCTTAAGATCACATAGCAAATGATGTCAAAGTTGGGATTTGAACTCAAGTCTGTCTAACTTAGTGCTTGTAATCATTACACTCCACTGACAGGATCTAGGATTCACCTTAAGGTAGGAGACAAGAAGGGGTGTGTGTGTGTGTGTGTGTTTTTGCTGGGAAAGAGTTGATCTAGAATAGGGTTTGACAAGATTTTTTTTAATAAACAGCCAGATAGTAAATAATTTACATTTTGTGGGCCACATATGGTCTCTGTTGTATAATTTTTTTTTCATAATATTTAAAAAATATAAAACCTATCATTTTAGCTTTCTATCTGTTCAAAACAGGTCACAGGCTAGATTTGACCTATGGGCTGTGCTTTGCTGCTCTTTGTTCTAAAAACTTCTTATATTGATGTACACTAATAATGAGTGTATGTTTTGAAAGAAGGTTTGAAAAACAGAAATTCATATCCATATCTATATATATCTATGGCATCTTCTAACTTCAAGTTTTGTGGTAGTAGGATAACATTGCTGTATTCTTAGAAAGTAGGAATATTTCACTAAACTCGATAAAGTATAAATAACTCAGATGGTTATAGACATATCTTTATATAATGTGTATGTATATATGTACATACACACATATGTTAATACATATGAATTGATATATACTAATTGATTTCCTAACCTAGTACTAAATCTATTCTATAGATTATATATTGAAACCAAAGTAGTTATGGAATAAAAATGTGATATATATTATTGGGTTTGGCGTGGGGAGTGCTAATAAATTACACCCTTATTTCTCTTCCCAAGTTTTATTCCAATCAAGATAAAATAGTCTAATGAAGGTCAAAATACCAGCTTTGCTGCTGATAGAGCTGTATGAAAATAGCTTTGGAGTGAGCTCTGAATTGTTGAACCTTGGAATGAGAGAGAATTACTCACCTAGTCTTAGGCTGCACTAGAAAACTGCAGTCCTGCCCACATGGGGCAGAGTCTTTCCTGCTACGTGCCATGTGCCTCAGGCACGGTGGCCCAAGGCAATGTTTTTGCTGGGAGGCAGATCTGGAGGAGAGGAGGGATGAATTCCGCACATCCAGATACCTTCCTCATCTCAAACTCAAACTCAAACCTCAAGACAGTCAAAAGCAGGAGGCTTAGCCTTTCCATTAGGATACTAGTTTTGTTGTTGAAAGTGGAGACCCCCAAGGAAGAATTGGTGCTCAATTGTGAAAAGCACGCTGGCAGATGTCTCATTTGTCATCATTTTATATAAAAGTAGGTGAAAAACAGATGTTATTTCAGCTTTTTCTTATCCTGAAAAGGTAAGTCTGGTTTGTCCCTATGTGTGTTTTGTCCTGGTCAGGGACGTTAATGTCAATATAATGATTTATTGTGCTGCTGAAATGCTGAAAGTGATTTGGGCTGTGTCACCCAGTCTGGTGGCAGCCTGTTGCCCTGGAGCAGTAATACCTGCCATCCACCCCAGCACACCTGGGGAGCCCAGTGACACAGCCATGGTTATTGCATTTCAATGTGTTCAATTCTGGTCATCTAGATCAGTAAGCTGACTGACTGGTGGGGAGAGAGGCTCATTTGGGTTAGCTTAAATCAAAATGATAGCATGCACAGCATGATCCTATATTTATAAGATAATATTGTAAGTGTGGTGATGCTATAATTTATAAATGTTCACAGAAAGATGTTTGGAAACTTGTTTATGTAATACTAATTAATGACACAGTTCTTTGTAGTGAGGTTTGGAGTGATTTTTTTTCCCCTTTCTTCTTTGTATTTTTCTGCATTGCTTCGATTTTTATAATAATTATGAATCATTTTTTCAAAAAGAATAAAGTAGTTGTTCTTAAAGAAAAAAATCAAAATGACAGAAGCAGAAAAGAGTTAAATGACCCCAGTATTCGCTTTTTCTAACAGTAACCATTCCATGACAGACTCCTGATTTCTCTCCCTTACCACTACCACCTTCTTGCATTTACTGTATAATTAGAGTGTAGGGGCACAGGAGGGATGGAGCCATCCTCTCAAAGTCATGTGGTTCTCTTCACTCCTTCTCTTCCCTCTCCCAAACACCCTCTGTTTGTCTATCCTCCCTCCCTCCCTCCCTCCCTTCCTTCCTTCCTTCCTTCCTTCCTTCCTTCCTTCCTTCCTTCTTCCCTCCCCACCCCTCCTTCCACATACCAAATATTTGATGAGTACTCACTCTGTGCCACTGTGCTTGGTGCTGGGGATGTAGCAGCAAATAACGCAGACACTGTCCTAGCCTTTATGGAGCCTACAGACCAACAGGGCAGCCCAGACATTCAAGAGGCTGAAACTTCCATTGTAGCTTCTGTCTACTTGAAACTCATTGAGGTTTTGGGATGTGTAGATTTAAATGTATTTGTTAAATTACACCTGAAAACTTAATCCCATATAGTATTTAGTCTAATTTGTGGATTGCTTTATATGCAAAGCATTTAAAAGGCATGATTGCATTTATTTTACATTTAATGCATTGCCTTTATTAACCTGTATTAATTTTTTTGAAAAAATATGAAACAGCAGCATAGGGAGTTGGGCAGGGCCAGGGGCCCCATTTTTTAGTAGCTAATGACTAAACGTACTCATAGTGTATAGCACATTGGTGCTCCCTGAGTAGGGAATATAGGCTGCCTTCCTATCAATTTTATATTGGTCTACTTTTAGTGTATAAAAATGTAATTTTTAAATAAATGTGATCAATAAGGAAGAGAAACTTTTGAATGGCAGGAAGGATAAGAGGCCAGGAGCCAGAGATGACTTTTTTTTTTTATGTCACTGAGTAAGTTTGTTCACCCAAGAATGGCAAACAGATGAATGGCAGCCAAGCATTGGAAGGAATAAGGGCCTTTGAGTTTGGGGTCATCTTAGGTAATGCATTGCAGAGTCACAGAACAACCCCACATCTGTCAGCAGCACATGATGCAGGAACTTTAGGGGGCTTGGATTTAATTTTAGCTCAAGGGGTGTGATTTCAAAAATTACCTTTTGCCTATTTGGTTATAAATCACAACAATTGCACTCAAAATCATTGCTGGCTGAAGTATCCTCACCCAGTCCTCTGAGAACAGCTTCTCCTGCTCTCTGCACTTACTTCCATGTTTTTGGAGACCTATTCACTGTACATGGATCCTATATTAGAAATGAAGCAGCCTGAGATGTTCACATCTTTCCTCTTTTCTCTGATATACCACTGGTATGGATTTACCTTAATTTGCGACTTTTGATTTCACTCGGGGCATAAATGACTCATGGCTGACCATGTTCCCCTCAGTGGATTTTAAGCCTTTCTTGGCTTAATATATTTATGATGAGGGTCAGAGACACTTCATTCAAAAGCAGCAGGGGGCCTCATGGCTTCTGAGAGTGAAGGCTTCTTTCTTGCCTTCTAATTTAAGAAAGTTTGAGACAACCCAGCAGTAGAAGTGTGGTTGAGAAAAGAGCAAGCTGAGGTTTGGTGGAGGTATTACTGGGTTGCCTAGCAGGGCTGAAATAATTCAATAGAGCATAGATGATGTAAAATAATTTACAGGGTCCAAAAGATCAATCGGTAGGTTAAACACATCGGGCAAGCAGCCTTACTCCTAGGAATGGGCATCCTCGTCTCTCCACCCTAATAGAGAGGGCCAGATGTCTTCCAGCTGTCACACTGAAATGCGGCTGTTGGTGATGACTGCAGAACAGTAGGACATTTAAATCCTTTGTGTGAGAACATCTCACTCCTTTCTTCTTGATTCAGTGATTGAGGATGGAGGATGAGTTATAAACCACAAAAAAGATAAAGAAAAGACAATTTCCCACTGTCGCATGTACCCTTAATGCAGACTCACAAAATGATGCAGCTGTTTCACAAGAGAGTTAAATTCCATAAGCCACAGAAATGAAAATATGTTCCATCTTGCTGTGTATCGTCTGAATAGTTACTAAAGAGTTAATCTGTACAAATTGCTCTTTAAACTGCTGTGTGTGCAGTTAATATAACATATCTATATTTACTGTCTATAAAAATATTTTATGATGCATTTATTAAGAGGAAAAAAAGGTTACCAAATGGGATGTACATTGTGACTATACTTTGTAAATAGCATATATTTATGTAAAAGTTTAGGAATATGTACATTAGAATATTAATAGTATTGTACTTATCACTGGGTAGTAGGATTATGGAAAGTTTCATTTTCTTTGTTTCCTAATTTTTCTATAAAGGAGACTATCTTATTTGTATGATTAAGAATTATTCAATTAACAATAAAATTCCTGGTAGGTTGAGCCTGCCTATTAATATTTCACAAATCTGCCAGTTGTGGTGGCTCATGCCTGTATTCCCAGCACTTTGGGAGGCTGAAGAGAGAGGATCACTTGAGGCCAGGAATTTGAGATCAACCTGGGCAACACAGCGAGACCCCATCTCTAAAATAAAAAATATAATAATGTTTCATGCATCTGAGGTTACTTTACGAATTCCACCTGAAGCACAGAACTTCTGTACACTTCACTGAGGCTTTTAACTAAGATTCACCATTCCTGATGCTGCTACCACCTCTAGCAACTTGATATCCAAGGTGACTGAGCAGCTGAAGCTTCTTAGAGGTTTTCCAGGGTCCCAGTCAGGGTTCTTATTCAGCTGTTTTACCATTGGTGTGATAAATTAAGTCAACCCAATAGGGAGAAGACATGAGCTTGGGAATTATTCCCGCTGAAGATCTTTCCACCTCCACCTGTCCAAACATGATTGAGTTCTGGTTTCACCATCTCTGCAAATCTTTCCTTTATGTCTCTAGAAAAAGAGAAGAGTATTTTTTGTTATATGACTATTTTCATTAAAAAAATTATATATCGGACAAGCAGCTCAGAAATGTGGGTGCCCTTATCTATTTAAATGGATTAAAATCTCTTCATGTTTTCTAATCACTTGTTCTGTGAGCAGGAAGTCCATTACCTTCTGCTTGAAATTCACCAATTCCACCCTTCAACCTCCTGCTGCCCAAGAACTCTGGGGCTCATTCCTGTGAATGGGAACCAACCCTCTCCACCAAGAGCCTAGCAAAGGGAACTGGAGTCCTCCACGGCCATTGTCTCTTCGAGCCACAAGATGTCGCTGCTGAGGTTGGTTCCTGAGGCTTATAGTGCCAGGTCCCTGCACAGGACACAGTATGCCCAAGCTTGGACTCCAGGATTACTGCTCTTTTAGTGCTCTCTCACAAGCATGGCCATTGTCCCCGAAAGCACAGATCATAGCCACATGCTCTTCCTGACCAGGCCTCCTTGCCCCAAACCCTTAGTTTTTGTCTTGAGTCTGAGTCACCAGCCTGGAATCTCCAGGGCTTTTTGTCTTTTCATGCCACTGTGCCTGGGTCTGATCCTCCCTGGTCTATTCCAACAGGTAAATCTAGCTTTGAACCTCAGAAAGCAGGGATGCCTCATTGGTACTCCTCATCTCCTTCCTCCCAGAGCTGGGGGGACTCTCTGTGGAAGCACCTAGCAGGAGGTTGGTCAACGTGATTAGGCCGCTTGCATTCCTAATTGTCAATAACAGAAGTTAGTCTCCCACCCTCCCTCAGAGACTGTGGGATGGGGCAATATCTTTTGTGATGGTTACATTTTAAAGGGGTGGCTTCCAGGTCATTCTTGGGTTGTAAAAGATTTACATCTCAAAGGGGCATATAAAAGTTTACAGTTGCAAATTATCTAAAGTAAATGGTCTTAAGAAAAGGGCAGTCAGGGATTTGTGGTCAGGAAGAAGGCTGTCTAAAGTTTAGTCAAGCTGAGGGAAACGTTAATGCCAATTTGGTGAGCAGCAGCCTTCAAATAGCCTCAATATAATAACGAGAGCTTCTAACTCATCCCTCTCCTACCCCCATCCGTAATGGGGCAGTTTTCCTTGTATCTTTACAACTAAGAGTGTTCTATGGCAGGGGCCAACAGAGGTCTAGCTGATGGAAAATTTTGTTACATAATCCACCATGTCATAAAGTACTGTCCCAAATTTGGGAGTGGTCCTCTTCATAGGGAGTAAATACTTCACACTATGCTTTAGGTACAAGGGGAGTTTGAAATTACACCTCCTTAAAGGGATGCTAAACTTCAAGTTGGGGAATCTGTATTTTTCTTTTCAGTGACTCTTTTGTAAGTTTTCTGCTGCAACCTTATAAACAAACTTTATAAGCGTACCAATGTTCTCTCTACACCTCCAGGTCCACGACACAAAGAGAATTTACTTCCTTAGAAGTCACCTTGATGGCATTTTCTATTGTATATGAATTTAAAATTTATTGGAATATGTCTTGTTTGTTTTGATTCAATAAGAGAGTAATTCAACAGTAAGAGAGTTGGTGAAATTTTTTTTTATTTCAGCATATTATGGGGGTACAAATGTTAGGGTTACGTATATTGCCCATGTCCCCCTTCCCCCTCCAGCCAGAGCTTCAAGTGTGACCATCCCCCAGACGGTGCACATCTCATTATGTTTGTATATACCCGCCCCTCCTCCCCCCTCCCACCTGCCCAACACCTGATAAATGCTATTCCTATGTGTCCACTTAGGTGCTGATCAGTTAATACCAATTTGCTGGTGAGTACATGTGGTGCTTGTTTCTCCATTCTTGGGATACTTCACTTAGTAGAATGGGTTCCAGCTGTATCCAGGAAAATACAAGAGGTGCTATATCACCATTGTTTCTTAGAGCTGAATAGTGAGAGTTGGTGAAAGTTATTTGGTTGATGGATTTTTAGAAGTTATTTTAAGTTCTATATAACTATCTTAAGATCCACGTGAGAAATGACCAGAATTGTTAGCTCTGTTCAGATCATGACATCATCAAGAAACCTCTGTCCAATTAGGAACTTGTTCTGTTGCCTCTCTCTGCCTATCAAGTCAGGTTCTACAAACACACAGGTTCCTGAGCACCTTCATAAGGGATACATCGTATTGTTTGTTCTGCTCATCACCAGTGAGAAGTAACATGACATTTTCATTGCTAATAACTTCCTTGCAAAGTATATTGACATTTCAGTCGTTATTGAACGAAATCAACAAATAATGAGTAGCTGTGCTGTGAAACCCACCCACGCGGTTCTTGCTCACAAATGATATAGGCTGTTGAGAAGCCCAGATATAGACATGTGGATAGGGAAATAATGACAGATTACTTAAATAAATGTTGAAAATATCAACAGAGATTTCATTGTGAGGAATGTGAGTAATTACAAACCAAACTCGGTGGACATTAATTACTATGGGAGGGGAGAGGATGGGAAGAACATGTATAAAATGGATCTCACGTTCTTCCCCAAACCTGCTTTGTCTTTGTTTCAATCTCTTTGGCCTAATGCACACATCCTTAACATTTTCCCCATGCACATGCCTCCTCCTCCTTTCTTCCCTGCCTATGTATGTCCACCTTCACTGCAGATAAAAGGATTCATTCTTTTTTTTTTTTTTTTAGAGATATGTCTCACTATGATGCCCAGGCTAAAGTGCAGTGGCTATTTACAGAGGTCATCATAGCTCACTGCGGCCTCAAACTCGTAGGCTCAAGCGATCCTCCCACCCCAGCCTCATGAGTAGCTGGGATTAGCTAGGAAGCAAGGATCCACTCTTACTTACCTTAATTCACCATCATATGTAACACTCCTGCCTCCACACAAACTCTCCCCTCTGCTGGAATGTCTTTATTTTGACTGTTTCTCCCCTTTGCTAACTTCTGTTAGTAAAAAGTCATTACCTCTTCCAGAAGGTTTTCTTAGATCTCCTGTCTCCCTTGATTTCCCACACTCTTATACATGGGGGAGAGCTTGGGGAGTTGACAGTGTTAGACCCGAGTTCAAATCTTTACTCTGCTGGGTTCTGACTGTATAAGAAATTTCTTAACATCTCAGAGAAAGAGTTTCCTCATCTTTAAAATAGGAATAGCTATGATTAATCTTTAATATTATGAGAATTAGGGGTGCATGCTATAGGCATATATGTAAAAGAAGGCATGAGGTTTTTCTTTTTCTTTTTGCATATATTCATGCCTAGAATTGTGTCTGGCACATTGTAGGTTGTTTTCTAGTGCCTTAAACAGAAGTTTTAGAATATTTTGATTGCGGGTTATAATTGGTAGCAGGAGTAATACTCTGATACAAGCTACTCTGCTGTTAGAAGAACTGGGAGTTTCTAGAACATATTGATTATTTTTGCTTTTACTCTGTAAAACTTTTAAATTTACATGCAATAAGATGGACCTTTTTTTTGGTGTATAGTTCTATGAATTCTTTCACATACATAGTCTCTCATTCAATAATTATTTGGTGAATGAATGAATGAGGCAGTTAATACAGTACTTGGCATAAAGTTGGCTCTCAATGTATACTTACATATCTGTAAGTATATGTACACTTACATATATTTATTATTACTCTGTTTGCTGCTGCCCTTCCCTAGTACTTTGTGCATAGATTTTTTTGGAAGCATATGTCTCATGAAATCCTTGCTACTGTTAGACTTAACAGACTTAACTGGGCCTTGTCCTGGGCCCCGACCTGGCCCTGTGCTTCAGGCTTGCTACTCATTGTGTGGTTCACTGACAGGCATCTTGTGGGCATTGTTAGAAATGAAAATTCTTGGACCTCACCCCAGACCTACGGAAGCCTCATCTCTGGGGCTAGGGCCCAGGAATGCATGTTCTAATGTGTTCTCCAGGTGGTGTTCGTGGAGGTGAGTGCTTGCCATGCACTGCTTTAGAGGACCCTGCTCTGTCTCTTCTTTAATGCCCCTCTTGGTGGGGTGCCCCCATTCTTGAACACAGTTCGGACCCAGGCTCTAAAACCCTCTTCCCTAAATCTGTTTCCACAACCTATGTGGGTCTTTTTCTTCAGCCCACCAAGGGGCAGCTATTTGTAAGGGCTGTGTACATGGGAGGGTGTCCACACACGTGTGTACCGGACCCCTTGCCAGGGAGCCTGGAGCTGGGGAAGGAAGAAAAGGGCAGTGAGCTACAGGCTGGGGTCTGTTTTTTTCCTGTTCTGCTAGTTGTAAATCTGAAACTGCCTTCCAGGTAATGTTGAAGTCACATTTATTAAAATTGTAGGAGAGACCATATTTTATTTAACTGCTGTTAGCTTGAATTATGTCATATGGTATGTGGGCCCTATATGTACCCTCAGCCTGGGCCTACAAATGTTAAGGTTGAGCCTATCCTGAATTCTTAACGTTGGTTTCCTTTCTGTGTCCTCCACTGAGCTGGGAACTCCTTGGAGGCAAGGACTGGATTTTATTTGGCCCTGTAACTCCATCCCCTTGTGCATTTCTGGTATAAGTGACTTTGTACGTGTGTGCCAACTAGTGAATAAGTGAATGAATGTCTTTCTGAAGGTGGGT
This sequence comes from Cheirogaleus medius, assembly GCA_008086735.1. NCBI lineage: Eukaryota > Metazoa > Chordata > Mammalia > Primates > Cheirogaleidae > Cheirogaleus > Cheirogaleus medius. The sequence continues at coordinate 133,404,170 of VBSM01002608.1, forward strand.
GCTATCGGGGAAAACTTTGTGAAGGAGATGCTGGGCCCACAAGGTTGTTCTTTGGGAAGGGTCGGTGAGACCACAGCAGACAGATGGGGTGTCCTTGAGCAGGTAACACTTTCTACTATCAGCACATACGTTGCTGGAATGAGGGAAGATTAAGGGAGTTAAGCATTTACATGTCATCTGATGCAAAGGATTCCTCAGACCAAATGAAATTAAATAGTCGTTACAGTCTATGCAGGATGAGTGTTATGGACTGAATGTTTATGTCCTCCCCAACTTCATATGTTGAAGCCATAACCCCCAAGGTAAAGGAGATGAGGCCTCTAAAGAAGTCGTTAAGGTTAAATGAGGTCATAAGGGTGGGGTCTGATCTGATACTAGTAGCCGTGTACAAAGAGACACCAGAGAGCTTGATCTCACCTCTCTCTCTTCCCTGTGGACACCCACCAAGGAAAGGTCGTGTGAGTGTGTACTGAGAAAGCAATCACCTGTGAGCCGGGAAGAGTGCCCTCACCCTGCTGGAAGCTTGATCTTGGACATTCCAGCTTTCAGAATTGTGAGAAAATAAATTTCTGTTGTTTAAGCCGTGCTGTCTGTGGTATTTTGTTATGGCAGCCTAAGCTGACTAATACAGTGGGACAGAGAACTGAATGCCATAGATTAATTAGATGTAATGAAAACAGCTGTCAAACTAGTCTGAAACCTTGGCTTACTACAATTAAGTGTTCAATACAAACTAATTAAATTAGCAGTTCCCAGGTGTTGGCTTTATAGACAGTATAAATTATGCATCGAGGCAGGAAGCTCTGTCCACACCAAAGACTTATTTTGGTGGTTTTTCTTGTTTTATGTGTGGCTTTTGTTTCTGGTTTTATTATAATGACTCATGTCGGATATTTCATAAAGTAGTAGCATAATTGAAAAATTGCACATGGATACTGAATATTTAAATAGTTTTATAATTTGATTATTTTCTCTCTGAAATTCTTTTTTTTTTTTTTTTCACTAACAAAGGCTGGATCCCACAGACATTCTCAAATCTTGCTGGCTCAGTAACAGGAAAAGCTGGAAAACAAAAGCTTTATAAATATAAGATGTATTATTAATGCTTGATGCTGTGAAATGTTGATAATAAATGGAGCTGATTGCATCCACTACAATTTCTCACTTAATTCTGATGGTTGGGGAAGAACATAGATTTCCAGGCAGAGTGAAAACACATTGTCTTGGTTTCTGTTCTTGTCAACGCAGGGTCGCAGCGCCAGTTGTGAAGTTGTGAAGCAGAATAGAGTCTGTCCTGGTCCACAGAGAGCCTAGAGTATGACCAGGAAGTTAGGACACATGTGAAATCACAGGGAAGCCCACAATAGCTGTGTATGCTGGGTACAACTGTATTGTGCAAAGTAGGTAATCATTTCAGGATGGAATCACTTCCAGCTAAAGAGACAAGGGATGGTCCAGGAGAAGTGTCCAGAACTAGTCCAACATCTCCTTGAGCATTGTGTTCATGTTGTATTGACCCTGAATTTTAGGAAGAAAAGTACTTTATATTAAAAACCATGTACATATGTGGATGTGAATCACTGAAACTGATGTTGCACCAAATAATACTTCACCCTTTCTATGTGCTGTGCACTTTGGTCTATTCTATTTTATTCTATTCTTTTTTATTCTGCTTATTTTTTAATACTCTAGTCTATGGAACTACTCTATTTTATGAAAAAATGCTAGTTACAGTCTCAGTAAATTGTTAAATGGCCCACTATTTGGTTATGCTGCATTAGACTGGATTATCCATAGAAACAGAACCCATAGGATGGATATATATACATACACACACACACCCAATATACACACACACACACACACACACACACATATATATTTACTCCAAGGAATTGGCTCATGCAATCATGGAGGCTGAGAATTCCTGAGATATGCAGTCAGCAAGCTGGAGACTCAGGAGAGCTAACAGTGAGAGTTCCAGTCTGAGTCCAAGTCTGAAGGCAGAAGACCAGTGTTCCAGCTTGAAGACAATCAGGCAGAGAGAAAGAATTCTTCTTTACTCAGCCTTTTATTCTATTCGGACCTTCCATGGATTGGATTAGGCCCACTCACCTTGGAGAGGGCAGCCTGTTTTACTCAATTTTTCGATTCAAATGTGAATCTCATCCAGAAGCACCCTCACAGACATGGATAGAAATAACGTTTAACCAAATATCTAGGCACCGGTGGCCACACATAGAACACCCATCACACACTCACAACTTGAAAAATACTACCTTTGAGGCCTGACTTAAAATCCCATGGCTCTTCTCTCCACACCCTCCTATCCTAGGAAGCTCAGGAAATCTTCAGTATCTCTACAGAGGGTTAGCTAGGGGCAGTGTTGGTGTCTGTGTAGTACAAGTGGCTCTTCTATAGAATTTGAGGCTAACTTCTCCCCCTTGTCCCCCTCAACCCCAACAGGCCATGATGGCGGCTGCCTGTGTAGAGCACAAAGCAAAAGAAAACAGTGGGGCCCTTTTTCCAAGCCAACCCATATTCAGTTAGTTGTTTCATGGCTTTTGGGTCAAGTTCCAGACTGTTGTTCAGGAGGAAATAGTAGGAGGTGTGTGGAGATGGGTGGGGGTCGTGGGAAGAGGATTTTAATAATATTTCCATACCCTTGAGGATTTTTTTCCTCATAGAAGATTAAGGTGATTATTCCTAGCATTGCTTAAATATTAATATATCTTCAGGAAACCTCTTTCTGGGCAAATTTATCTGATGGTAGCTGCTCCTTAGGCTATCACCAGTAACTTTTGCTGGAATAATGTTTCATTAAATGTTATCATTTGTTCATTCCCTTAAACATTCACAGAGAGTCTCCTGTATTCTAGGTGCTCTGCTTTGTGCTGGTATTTCACACCCTGATGCCTGAAAGCTTCAGAGTCTCAGGAGAGAGACAAATGTGTAAACCATTCCATGAAAGTGCTACGGAGATGTTTATACAGGGGTTGTGGGCCACAGAAAATGCAACTCCCAACTTCTCATGGGAGTTGGGGCAGTTTTTTGGAGGAGGTAATGTTATTAAGGTGTCAAGCAAAGAAGATGAACTTTCCATGAGAAGGGAAGAGGATGGATGAACCATCAAAGCATGAAAGTGCCCATAGCCCCGAGAAGCTTAGTAAGGCAGGGGAGGAGAGAGAGGAGCCTGGAGAAACATGCAGGAGTTACGCCATGCTGAGGAGTTTGGGCTTGATCGATAGAGGATTAGGGGGAGATGCACTGTTTTAGTTAGGATTCTCCAGAGAAACAGAACCAATAAATATATGTAACTACACAGAAAGAGATTTGTTATGAGGGATTGGCTCATGCAATTATTATGGCCATGATCTGCCATCTGCAAGCCTGGAGGTCCAGGAGAAAGCCAGTGCTGTAATTCCAGTCCAAACCTGAAGGCCCAAGAACCTGGAGCACCAATGTTTGAGGGAAGGAGAAGATAGATGCCCCAGCTTAAGCAGAGAGCAAATTCACTGTTTCTGTGTCTTTGTTCTATTCAGGTGCTCAAGGGCTTTGATGGTACCCACCCCATTGGCGAGGGCAATCTTCTTTACTCAGTCTACCAATTCAAATGCTAATCTCTTCTGAAAACACCCTCACAGAAACAGACACACTTAGACATAATGTTTTGCCAGCTGTCTGGGCATGCCTTAACACAGTCAAGTTGACGTGTAAAATTAACCATCACATGCATTTAAGGATTATTAGCAGATGAGTGATATGATTAGAATTCACATTTTGGAAAGATTAATTACTCTGTCAATAGTGTATTTCTAAGGAACTTAATTGTTGTGCTACCCAAAGGCCTAATACACAGACCAATTTTAGAGTGGGGAGAGTGGCGTGGAGTGTAGTAGATCTGTGTTTCTCTAGCGTGAGCTTGCATCAGAATCACCTGGAGGGCTTGTTAAAACACAGGCTGCAGTTGGGTTTCTTAAGGATGGCATGGATACTGTGAAAAGGATTGAAGCATTTGGTTCTCCTAAAGAGTCTGTTAGTCAAAGTATCACAGAATGTGGACAGATGTAAAATCATTATTTTTAATAGTAAATTTTATATGTGTAAGCAGTTGAATCGAAGCATAGCTGTTACAGACAATATGATAATTATGTTCAACTTTTGAAAACGGACATTTCCAATGCATAAATGTAAAATTGCAGCCTATAGTTGTTGTCATTTTTTAATGTGTTATAATTGACCTTGAATAATGTGAAATAAATGTTTAAACGCTGGTGTACAAAAAAACCCCCAAAAACCCCACAGGTTGCTGGGATCCACCTACAGAGCTTCTGGAAAAATATGTCTGAGGTGAAGCCTCAGAATTTGCATTCCTAACAAGTTCCTAGGTGACGCTGATGTTCCTAGTTTAGGGACCACACTTTGTTTCTTTCTTGCTGTGGTAGGAAGAAGAATGGCCCTCAAAAATGTCCATGTCCTAATCCCTGGAGACAGAACATGATATGCTAGATGGCGAAGAAGAATTAAGGCTTCAGATGGAATTAATTTATAATTAATAGATCGATAAATTAAGTTGCTAAAGCATTTACCTTAGGGAGATTAGCCTGTATTATCCAGGTGGGCCCAATGTAATCAAAAGGATCCTTAAAATTAGAAGAGGAGAAGAAGAGAATGAGAGGGAGTAAGAATGTAACTTTGCCGGCTTCGGAGATAGAAGATGGAGCCACAAGCCAAGGATGCCAGCAGCACCTACAAGCTGGAAAAGGAAAGAAAACGGATACTCCCCTAGAATCCCCGGAAGGGAACACAGGCCTGCTGACACTTTGACTGTAGCCTGCTAGGATACATATCAGAGTTCTAACTTACAGAATTGCAAAATAATAAAGTCACATAGTTTTAAGCCACTGAATTTGAGGTAGTTTGTTATAGCAGCACTAAGAAACTAATATAAATGCCTCCAGGTACAGCAGTGGGTACAGGGTGCACAAAGGTGAAAACCGACTTGGTTGATGACTGTGAGCTTCCGTATATTTTTGCCTCTCTACTCCCCCTGTTTCCATCGCTGGATGAACCAGAGAAATCAAAACGTGCTTCCCAAATCAGTCACTTGAGATGCTGCCTCCAGCTTCCTGGTGCCGACAACCTCCAATCAGAGCATATCCGAAGCCTCCCGCTTTTTTTTTTCTCAGTATAAAGCCTTCCTACTCCCCTGTCTGCCTTTGAATCTCTGCCAATCACAAGTGATGGTAGCTGACTCCCTTGCTATAGAAAGCTCTGAATAAATAAAAATAGCTGTTTCTCGTTCTCCTTTGAGTGACTTGCATTTTTTCCACAAGACAAAGCACTCTCTCTCTTTATTTTTTCTTTTCATACTCACTGATTATTCCAGCGCTGTGGTTCTCAGTTGAGGGTGAGTTTTCCCCTCCCCACCAGAACCTGGGGATGTTTGCAATATCCGGAGTTGTTACAACTGGGGGATGTTACTGGCATCTAGTAACATCCCTGGTAGAGGCCAGGGATACTGCTAAACATCTGAAAATGTGCAGAACAAATCTTCGACAACAAAGAATTATCTGGATCAAAATGATTATAGTGCTGAGCGTGAACAACCCTGTTCTAAAGATAGGACTTTCTGGCCCCTAGGCAGTAGAGAGGTGTGTGTGGAGGGGTCTTTTTATGTGGGTAGGACAGGAATACTAAAATAACACAGACAAGGCCAGTGGTATATCTAAATCCACTCTGACTAGGCTCAGGCTTATAGCAAAGAGAGTTCTTGCTTTTGCTTCCAAAAAAAATATGACTTCCCTTTCGCTGAAGGAGCAGCAAAGCCTAGCTTTTCATTTTGTGCCTCTTCCAAGGCCTTGTGCCTTTGCCTAGTATATATAAGAACATGCTAATATATTTATATCTATTTATCTTTACATATACATATGAGATATGATGGTCACATGAAATGCCCATGTATGAATTGTGAAAATGGTCTCTTTCCTTCAGAGCTATGTCAAACACACACAGACACACAGACATAAATTTGTTTCTAGCTGGTTCAATTTGCAAAACAGCTTCCCCAGTTCTCTCCTTCCACCCTCACCCCAGTCAAATGGGGCTGTATTTAGTTTGAGCTTTACATATCTGAGACGCCCTCATCTCTGGATCTTCTGAGCTGATTTTGAATGCAAGTTATCGAAGCCTCCACATTCCTCATGCATTTAAAACAGAGCTGTAGTTTGAGATTTCTTCAACAGATCGACCTCTAGTGTTTCCGATTGACAAGCTCAGGAAGAAAGAGACAAGGAAGGTGTTAGCTGTGGAGAGAAGCATTTTCAATCCTTTTGCTCTGACATTTTGCGAGCTCACAGACTAATTAATCAATTTCATTAAAAAAGAAAGAGAATGTTGCTATGGTATCATGAGGCATGTTTATACTGCCATGTTAGGATTTCAGGGTATTTTTAATCTTTAATTACCTACCCCCATCTTTTTGAATTGGCAAAGGAATTAAAATTTCTTTTTTTGTTTTTTATTATGTGGTTCTCTGCCAGCGTTTTCTGAGATTGAGGTACTAATAGAAACGGAGCTGCCTCTCTTCTTTGAGAAGAAACACGATCACCTTTGGAGCCCTGGTTCTGTGGAAGATTTGATTAAAAGTTCCATGGAGATCATTCTACCAGCCTGCCTTCAATGAATGTGCTTATGCACAAGAAGTCACCAATTTATCACCAGAAAGAAGAGCTAGAAGGAATTTTATCTATAATGTATATAACATATGCTTGCAAGGATTCCACATATTTCTACGAACATATTTGATTCCTGCATTTTCTTTCCCTACAGAGTCACAGAAATATTTTAGTGTCAATGATAAAACAGGTGACATTTTGCCCTGAATGATAGTTTTCTGGAAGCATCAACAGAATTAAAAATGCCCAGTTTCATTCAAAGAACCTGTTAACTACTTGAGGTAACAAGTAACACTGATTATTTTAAGAGCTCTTTCCTGGCATGTTTTCTAACTCCTAGTCATTAAAAGCACGGGTGAATATGTGGAAAAAGAAGGTGCGATGTAGCTTTCGAATTAGATCAGAATGAAATCTCTCTTATTCAAGTAGAGTAGGAATAACAGTAATAAAAACAAGTCAGACAGAAACATTCTCCAGAATCTTATGTAGAATGTGAAAATGTGGGCAGTAATTCTCTTTTTCTTTACTTATTTGATTTACTATAAAGTGTCTGTGCTTTGGAGGATTTGAAATCTTACTTAAAAAGAAAAAATGAATACATGGAAAATATAAATGTATGTCTGCCTTTTATAAGGGGCAGTCTAGCTAGTGTGTCCTCCTCTGGGTCCCATTTATGCATTGTTATTAATGTTTAATTGGTGGCTTAAGTTGTAATGTTCATTTATAAGATATATATTAGCGAATCTGACACCTCGGGTTTTTCATGTATCTCAGCACTGTTAAAGTGGTGCTCTTGGAAAAAACACAGTTTCAAGGACAAAGGTAGTGTCTCTGCAATGCTATCTGCAAAGAACATTTCAGAAACAGAGTGCCTTTCCATGCAGCAACCTTCCACACCAACATGAATTCTCATTTCTATTTGCAGACTACCAAGCTGCTTTGTGATTTGGCCTGGCCACTTGCTCTCATGATGGCCTCTGTTCTCATAGGTTCCACATGAGAGCAACAATTAGAATTTCCTGGTAGCATGACTGAGGAAAGCCAGTCTAGGTGAGTGAAAATCCAGTTCTGTAGTATAAAAAGTACTCTGTTTTCAGCTATTTCCTGTATTCAAGAAAATCATACATTACAAAAAGTACTGAAAAGTACACATACCTTGGTGGAATATTTCTAAGTTTTATTGCAATGGCTAGTAGCCTTTGAATTAGAATGAAAGTATTATTATAAATTGGACTTTATACAGTAATCAGCCAGGATGATTGATCTAGGTAAAATCTACATTATCTAGTATTGATTTTTGGTCATATAGTGTATGACCTTTAGTTGCAAGAGCACAAAGGCAATACAAACCCCAGAACCTCTGCAATCTAACAATATTCATTCAACTAATATTGAGTGCCTCCTAAGTGTTTGTGTTTGTGCTAGGGGATGGAGATACTACTAAAAAATAAGACACAGTTCCTGTGCTTAGGATAAAGGAGCTTAGAATCTACTGGATAAAAGGACACAGAGAAGAAAAGAGGTAATTAAAGTACAGTATTCATATAGTTAGCCTATACTGACTTTGGTTTGGAATCAGGGCTTATTACAAATCTATTGCAATTTGCAACAGGAAATTCTCCTAAGAAATTAATATTTAGTTCCTGTCTTATTCTTTTTGGGATACAGTAACAAAATGTCATAAACTGGGTAGCTTATAAACAACAGAAATTTATTTCTCACAGTTTTAGAGGCTGGGAAGTCCAAGAACAGTGCACTGGCAGGTTCAGTGTCTGGTAAGGGCTTATTTCCTGGATTGGAGAAGGTCTTCTTCTCTCTATAATTTCACATGGTAGGAAGGGCAAGGGATTCCTTTGAAGCCTCTTTTATAAGGGCCCTAATCCCATTCATGAGGGCCTCACCCTCATAACTTAATTACCTTCCAAAGACCCTACTTCCAAATACCATCACTTTGGAGGTTAGGTTAAAACACAGGAATTTTTTGGGGGAAGGTAAATTCAGTCCTTGGTGGTTCCTCTCCCAGTTGCTTTAGGAACAGAGGGGGAATGATGTAGCATAACCTTGGGGAGTCCACTTTCTAGATCACTTAACATCTGTGCCATATCTTCAAGGGCAGGTGGGTGTTAGTGATAAAAGTATTGGGCTTGAAGAGAAGGGGTACAGGGGCAGAGCCTGAGGGAGACCATCTGGGAGATCTGTGGTTGGCTCGTGAGAGCTGTGCTCAGACTGTGCATTTTCCATAATGGAAACATGACATAGGGTTAAGAATCATCTGCTTATTGATTTACACAGGCAGAGGCTCTCCCTGGAGTGTCTGTCTCAAGTGCATGTGACATGCATGAATGCTGGATTTGGATCAGTGAGCTGAAAGATGCAGAGCATCACACCTGACTAGATGAGTCCCTATTGATTGTGGACTGCGGAGGAACAATGAGCACTGTTCATTCCAGAAATTAGAAGGCAAGGTGGGTGTTCGGCAAGGTTGGCTGGCTGGCTGTGAAGCCATATTTAGCTGTGGCTAAATGACCTTCCTTGGAAGTCATGCACAGTCATTTTTTTCATCTCCCAACATAAGATCGATGTCTGTTAAACATAGTCACATAATCCCAATTCTATTCTCACTTTCAAAGCAATTAAGAGTCTTTTGCTGAAGTTGTACTAGATGAGCAATAAAAACACCAGAAGGTCAGCTTTCATCCTACTTTGGAAGAAGACGTCTATGAGAATGTGGTGAGGACTCAGAAAGCTAGGCAAACTGACAAAACAGTATACCTTCATTTTCATAATTAACACAAAATCTGTTGAGAGAAGGCAGTGAATTTTTTTCCTTTGACAATTACATTTTACTTTTCCATAAAGAAAAATGGTGCTGAACCTGGGTGTTGTAATGTCTCTGCCCTAGTATTTCGTGTGCACCATCTGCTACATTTACCAGGCCCTGGGCATTGTGCCAGGAGTCGATATGCTGGTATCTGGTTGGGAGTCAGCATTTTCTGGGTGCAGAGTCCTGAAGTGGGAGTGACAATGGGGACAGAAGCTTTAGTATTTCCATATGGGCTAGGCACTGTCTTCCTGGGAGAGGCAGCCAACCTGAATGAGACAGCATTAGCTGCTAAGAGTGAGTCACTAGGGTTTCAGTCTCAGCCCAGGGGCAGTTATTTGATTGGTTGTCATTTAATCTCCATGCCTCAGTTCTCTTCCCCTCTAATCATTAAAATAGAGTCAGTAATGGCTGCCTGACCCTCATTACAGAACTATTATAAGTTCCAACAGGATGATTATTTAAAGTGCTGTAAGAAAAATTCAGTAGCAATCAGCATGAGTATGTATTTATACCTCAGTCATTGTCTTTGTCCTTTCAGGCTACAATAAAAAAATACCACAGACCAAGTGGCTAAGACACAACAGAAATTTATCTTATAGTTCTAGAGGCTGGGAAGTCCAAGATCAAGGCACTTGCAGATTCTGTGTCTGGTGAGAGGGCCTGCTTCTGGGTAGATGGCCATCTTCTCACTGTAACCTCACATGGCAGAAGAGGTGAGGGAGAACTCTGGGGCTTCTTTTGTAAGGCTGATAATTATACCCACAAGTGCTCTGCTCTCATGATCTAATCACCTCCTTTCTCTGTTCATTTTCTATTGCTAAAACAGAATATCATACTGGGAAATTTATAAAGAAAAGAAATTTATTTCTTACAGTTTTAGAGGCTTGGGAAGTCCAAGCTCGAGGGTCCCATCTGGTGAGGTCCTTCTTACTGTGTCATAACATGGTGGAAGGCATCACATAGCAAGAGGGCTCCCCAGAGAGAACCAAAGTGGATTTTATAACAGACCCACTCTCATGATGATTAACTTACTCTCATGACAACTCATTAATCTATCAATCCATTAATCCATGAAGGGCTCTGCCCTTGTGAGCCAATCACCTCTTAAAGGCTCCACCCCTTAATACTGTTACATTGGGGACTGTCTTAGTCCATTTTGTTTTGCTATAACAGAGTACTTGGGGCTGGGTAATTTATAAAGAGCAGATGTTTATTTAGCTTACAGTTCTGCAGGCTGGGAAGTACAAGAAGATGGTGCTGGCATCTGCTTGGCTTTTAGTGAGGGCTTTCATGCTGTATCACAACACAGTAGAAAGTCAAAGAAAAAGTGGATGGTATGTGTGAAGAGGCAAAACTCAAAGGGCATCCTGGCTTTGTAACAACCCATTCTTACAGGAACTAATCCATTCCTGAGAGAACTAATCCAGTCTCCCCAGAGTAAGAACTCACTCACTACTTCAAGAACAGCACCAAGACACTCATGAGGGATCTGCCCCCATGATCCAAACACTTCCCACTGGGCCCTACCTTCCAACACTGCCACATTGGAGACCAAATTTCAACATGAGTTTTGGTGGGGACAAACCAACCATTTCCAAATTATTGCAGGGATTAAGTTTCAACATGAGTTTTAGAGGGGACAAACATTTAAACCATAGCATCTCCCAAAGACTCTATCTCCTAATACCATCAACTTGAGGGTTAGGATTTTAACATATGAATTTTGGGAGGACACAAACATTCAGACCATAGTAGTCATATTATATTGTGGCATCAGGGGCACACAATAATTTACTGATTATTTTTACAGATAATTAAAGATTATAATTTTAAACTATGAATTTAAAAATTACAACCCTTGAATAAAAAACCTTTCAAAATTCGTGACACTTTTTATGGCCATTAAAACTCAGGTGACACAGAGCATGATAGTCTGAGGAGTTGGTAAGTTTTTTTCCTATCAAAGGCTGTATAGTAAACATTTTATACTTTGTTGGACATACAGTCCCTGTCACCACTACTTAACTTTGCTGTTGTAGCATGAAAGCAGTCATAGACAATTTTTTAACTAATAAATGAATGTGTTCCAATAAAACTTTATTTACACAAACAGGAATTGAGCTGATTTTGTCTCTTTGACCATAGTTTGTCAACTTCTGCCTTAGCCTAATTTCAAAGGAGCGGGAAAGGTAATTCCACATTTCCCCAGAAGACAGTGAACTGGAATATTTGTGAAGAACAATGTTCAGCTGTTTGAGTGCAAGAATGGGATAGGCAGCTGGTCAAGGTTAGCCAGGTGTGGAGTTTTTCCAGGTGAATAGAATGGATGGAGTAAAATGGCCGGAGGTGGGGTAATTACTGGTGTTTTTAAGGGAGTGATTATTTAGACCCTTAGCTGGGTAAGCAAAAGAGTGAAGCTATAAGGAGGAGGAAGGTGATGAACATTGTTGGGGTCAATGGATTGGTGGTGTGATGAAATCAGGAAATCTTGAAATAGTTTGAGTGTGCCAGACAGATAAATGTTGGTGGTCAGCAAGTGGGACTCTTGATATTTTGGGAAGTGGTTCAGCTACTGTTATGGAGTGGGGGTAGAGGTGAGATGGAACAAATCCTTACTGGAGGTGAGGAGGTCAAACAACACAGAGGCCAAGATGTTGAATGGCTCTTCCAGGTAGATATCAAAGTCATCAAGAATGGGGACAGGTATAGAAGTAGAGAGAAATATAGTAAACCAGGTGCTAAATTCAATGTCAAGTGAAGGAGTTCCTGGGAGGTCTATAGGAGTAGTAAGAAAGTCTGAAGTTAGGAACTTCAAGTGTGTTGGGGTGTTTGAAGGAAGAAGGATGACAAATGGCTTGGAAGGCCATCTCCTGTGGCAAATACTGGCCGAATATGCACCAATCCCTTTGCTGCTTCTTCCTGAGCACACAGACTTCATTTCTGAGCCTTCTTTATAATTAAGCGTGGCCATGTGATGAGTTCTAGTTGACAGCAGGGGGATGGATGTGATGCTCAGCAATTCCAGGACTGTCCCTTAAAACCTTGCATGTATAGTACTCCATTCCCTCTCTTTTCTTGTCTGATGGGTGGATGTTGAGGATCCCTGGAGGACTTCCAGGCCCTGGGGCTGAAAAATTACTAAATGGAAGGATCCTGGGTCCATGAATGTCTGCTGCTCTTGATCACCAGGTTGGACTTCACATGAGCAAGAAAGAAACTTCTATGGTGCTAAGTCACTTAGCATCACTTACTCTAATGCATGTACCTAACTCTAGGCTCTGAGGTACATTGAGTGTGAGAGGAAAGAAATTAAAACAACAACAACAAAACCCCTTAATACCCTAAGAGGGCTGCAAGGGAGGTGGTCTCACCAGGGAACAGCTAGATGTCTGACATTGATGTTATTAAGACCAACAACAGCAACGCCACCTGTCTGTCTTCTGCAGGCCCTAGACTTTGAGACCCCTGTCCTAGGGGTCAGGAAATGCAGTCAGAGATCATTATGACTTTTTGGGTAGCCATACCATGGTGTTGAATCTATTGAGTTCCTTACTGTGAAAACCCAGGTATCTTTCACAAGGACTGCTGTTTTCCACTGTTTCTTTGCCTCTTGCTCAGTTGTGATTTTCAGATCCCATATACACAACTGTTCATTACTACACCTGCTCCCTCAGTTTCCTCAGAGATCTTGTGGGACTTGGCAGTCTTATCTGCTATTCTTCTCCTAATCTCCTATAGCCTCAGTTCCCTTACTCGTAAAATGTGAAGAATAACAACACTTCAACAGGCTGATGTGAGGATTAAATGATTCATGTGAGCAGACCATTTAGCATTTAGTGTTTACCACATAGTAAGCCCTCAATAAATGTTAACTATTATTGTTGTTGGTAGTGGTGCTAGAATCTATTTATCCAAGCCAGAGAAAGTTCTTCGGGGCACTCATTCTCAAAGTGCAGTCCCAGACCAGCAGCATCAGTGTGGAAATTCTTGGGCCCCATCCCAGTGCTAATGAATTAGCAGCCCTGGGAGGGTGGCCCAGCAACCTGTGTTTTGATGTATACTAAGGATTTAGAATCATGGCTTTTTGCAAGCAGCTAAAATATCCCCCATCATCTCTTTGCCCATTTTAGCAATATTTATTCTTTTCATTCTGAAAAGAATTCTTTTTAGGAATAGTTAATTTTATTTCTTAAAAAAATTAAGAATAAAAGCAGAGAAAATTTTCTAAGCCATGAAATGTTGCTGTCTTCAACTGCCAGCAGGAAAGTGTCTGTGTTAGACAGCGTGACCCTAGGATCCAACACCAGGTGCTTCTGCTACATGCCGACCCCCATGGTTTGCCTTGTTTTCACTGAGACTACAGAGTGTATCTAACAGGCCAGTGACCTTGCAGTCCACATGCCAGCAATGCCAGGGTTCTGGCAAGCTGCCAACTGTAAGTCCTTGCTGCAAAGGGAACAGTCAGATGGACCTTGACTGTCTGAAGCGGAGGTGCTGGTTTGGAAGCAGCTCTGCTTTTGGAGCCCTTCTCTTAAATTTCTTGGTGGGTGGCTCAGAGTCTGAGTCCAGATCCAGAATGGCTTGTCTGTGACTTTTTGGGATTGAGGCCCCATTTGTGCTTTCTAATCTGGCTATCCTCTGCCTGGATTAGGTCCTGAGGATTTTTAAGAAAAATAAAGGAAGCCACAAATATGTTATACTGATCCATCTGAATCGTACTGGTCCTACCATCCTCTGTTTCTTTCCCCTTTCCTGCCTCTCTTTGTGCCTTGCTGAATACAGAGCTGAGAAAGAAAGACAGGGTTTCTAGCCTGATGCCCTTACTGTAGGGGACTGATTCTGGCGATTACCTGCCTTATACTAATCATTCACTATAGCCTGTAATGTACGTGTGCTGCATGATGCAGCGGTAACCAGTATTCTCTTCAGACACAGTTACTGCCTTGGGACATGACAAGAAGCCTGAGTTTCTGCACATAAGCAAATGTTGCCCAGCTCCCACACGGTGGGCCCCCGTGATGGGAGTCTGGAGGCCATAAAGATAAGAAGAACATTCCCAAGTTATGGCCCCGTAAGATGGTTGGTGGTCAAAGACGGGTAAGATCTCCCATGAGGGGGACAACCTAAGACAGGCACAACCGTGGGGGCCTGCCGCTGACTGGGAGAGAGCACAAGAAGTTCTTCTGATGGCTGCATTGTTTAATGTTGCTTACTTCGGCCTTGATCTTTGAGTTATGTCTGGCACTGGCGCCTCAAGTAACTGTTTTGAGGTCTGAGATCATGGGAAATTGTTCCCTTATGATGTAACTCCAAAGTTGACGTTATCGCTGCTACGCTCAGATGATCACGTACAAGGAACTAACCCTGGGTCTGGGGGGTATAAAAATAAAACGGCCGGTGCATTGGGCACTTGAGTCATGTAAAGTCTTTATGTGTGTCTATGTCGTTCTTTATGTTCTGTGTTCCTCCCCCGTCCTGTAATTGGGCCACGTACACCTTACTCCACAAAAGGGGAAATTGACGTCCCGAGATGGACCACGAGCCACCCGAGGCCATGCTGCTGCTCTTATTTCCAAGGTTGCAAGGCTGCCTTCTCACATCTCCTCTCTCCATCCTTTCTAAATTGCCTTTTCTTTCACCCACCTTATTTTGGCATAGACATTCCTCTCTGGGGGTGGAGTTGTTTTGGTGAACGATGCTTTTTCTTTTTAAGAGGCAAAATGACAATGTTCGGTTCATTGGTTCTGGTGGCGAAAATAATTTCTGTGTCTGCAGAATGGCCTGGCTTTTCCCCTGTGTTAGATACTTGTTGGGATTCATCCATTTAGGTTTTATGATAAACATTTTCTTCAGAGTTGGGTTACTTTCCTTCTCTGAAGTTATGATCAGTGCAGTAGAGGTGACTTCATTGCTAGGGAAGAACTGGGAGTGCCAACAGATTTTCTGACATCCGGTGGCATTTGCTGCGGGCATCAGGGTGCGGGCATAGATGCCTGGGCCAGCCAGCTGTAGAACATTCCCAACTGGCAGATTTGAACACAGATTTGATAGCATACTCCGCTTTTCTGAACAGGAACCACCATAATTCCCGTGTGAGGAGGGGGGCCTCAAGCAGTCTGGGACAGGCAACACATTTATATTTGCCTTATCCAGACGTCAAACCCATGATTACATATGGTCTGTGTAAAGTTCTGGTATTTGTGAGTGGGTTAAAGATACCTTTTGTATTGGCTGGTGAATGTTAGAATTCAAAACTATTTAAAAGTAGTGAAAAAGAAAGAGAAAGATGAAGAGAGTACAAATGGAAAGAGAGAGAGTAGATGTGAGAGGGTGATTTAAGAAGTAGATGCCACGCTCAAAGCCAGACAAAAGAGAGCACATGCAATACAATTCCATTTATATAAAATTCTAGAAGATGCAAATTAAGCTCTAGTGACCAGAAGTAGATCATATTTTCCTGGGAAGGGGACAGGGAGGGAAGGGGACAGTGGGGCCTGAGGACATTTTTAGGAGTGATGGATATGTTCATATCTTGATTGTGTGGACAATTAGTGGTTTTTACATGTATCAAAACTCATCAAATTGTGCATTTTAAATATGTGCATTTTATAGAACGCTGGTTATATCAGTAACACTGTGAAAAATAAAAAGACATATGCTGTCTTCATTCCATGGCTGAATTCTGGTAAAGAACATTTGTTCAAGTGGCAACCACATCCCTACATGCAGGCCATTTCTTTGTTGTCCAGGCACCATTTGTGTGTTACAGAGACAGGGGAAAGGGGAGACAAAACTCTAGTCGGGTTTTTGTACCTTTGCTCCCTCATCCTTCTGCTTCCTTCTCCTGTTCACTCCCTTTTCCCCTCTCCTCATTCTTCTTCCCACCCCCTCCCCAAAGTCACTAGAATGTGAAAGGCTACATCTGTTCCTGCAAAAGCTATTTTGCAGTGCAATTAAGCATTCCTCACCTTAGCTCCCCAGGAAGCTGGAGACTTGTGTGATCACTGGCATAATGGATGGTGCCCAACATCCTGGCCCAGGTGTGTGGAGGCTGAGTACAGATCCACGTGGGCAGGGAGACGCTGCTTCCTGGCGCACGACATGAGGCTGCCCTTCCCTCCTCGGGCCTCTTCAGAACTTGGAGCAGCTGCTACCCTCTAGGTGACCGACAAGTCCTACCATCGTTCACCTGCTCAGGCCAACTGACAAATGGAGTTGGTGCATTGCGGGCTGAATAAATAGTTCTGTAGCCATCTCTGGCTCTGGGCTGCGGGAAGAGATGTACAAGCTCTGTGACCTGAGGGTATTCTTTGAGGCTGGGGAGAGGAACTGTTTAGAATTCACATCTACGCTCCTTTCAGCTCCTTTCAGAAAGCCTGAATGGCTCCTAGATATTTTTTTTTTCTGAAATATGGTATCCATTTCCCAGTATGGATATAATAATTAACTGAAGCAACCTAAATCCTTTTCAAATAATTATTCAGTTTCTGTCATTTTAGTTATTAAAAATAAAGCATTTGTTTATAATCTATAGGAATAATTAAGTATATCAGCAATAATAAGTAGTAATTAATGACCAGTGCATTAATTAGTTCAGTTTGACCATTCTGTAGCTTTTTGGAATGAATTGCTAATAAAATAGGAACACCATTAAAATTTTGGACGTTGAGATCACACTGAACATTGTGAAACTACTGTGTAATCCTCTGACTGGTTTGTCTGAACATTATTCTATCTGAGACCTCAATTTGTTCTCTAATGAATACCTCTATAAGAGGAAAAATTATATAGACTAACTTTCTTTGTAGCCTTCCAGCTTAATTGTACAACTATATTGTTACAAATTGACTGAAACAGCCTATTTCAGTTTTTTTTTCTCTCCATAACCAGCTCTGAATAGATGAGCAGAAATAGCTCTCTTCATGTCAGAAACTTTAATTAAACCATTCTGAAAATAAGCATGTGGAAGTACTGGCAGGACCTTAATTTAATCACATTTCCTGCTCAACTGTTCCTAGTGCTTCCTTGAAGGGTCAGAGGTCAGGCTTAGCTGTGCCCCCGTTGTCGGAGGCATGGATGGGGAGCGTCTTGGGGATTCAGAAGACTGTGACCTTCAATCTTTTGGACTTCCATACTAAATTGAAATCAGGGCTAAAAGAAGGCATATGGCTGATGGAATGTTCTAAGAGGTATTCATGTGAATGGGTCACATGAAATTAATTGAGGATCCCTGTTCATATATAATATGTATCTCATAAGTCTTTTGCTTTATTTTATTTTATTATTTAATAAAAATTTATATAGCTCGTGTATTTGCCAGGGATGCTCTAATCACTTAAAAATATTTACTCTTTTAATTCTTACAACAATCCTATAAGGTAGATCTTCTCTTTAGTCCCATTTTACATATGAGGAGAGTTAAGTAACTTTCTCAGTTGGATTTGAGCCCCAAAAGCCAGGCTCCAGAGTCTGGGTTTGTCAGAAGTTTTTCTTTCATCAGAATTTAGGGTTGCATATTTGGAAGGAGCCAGATTCTTCTCGTCTTTTCATATGCCCGCAGTTTACCCTACCGTCCAGCCTTCCAAATACAATAAATCTCTCTAGTGTGAGGGTCCAGCCTCAACCTACTGGCTGCTCATGTGCCAATCTCCAAACTTCTGCAACATTCAGCTTTTCTGTGTGTTCAGTCCAGAATTATCAGAAGATCCTAACTTTCCTGTTTTATTTTTTTTTTAAACTGTTTCCCTGCTTCTCGAATATTAATTCTTAAGCTTCTCTGAACTTTTCTTCCTCACTCGCCAGCAATCAGTTCTTCTGGAATGATATAATTGGGACCTTTTACAAGTCATCGACATGACATGGCATGGCGTAAAAGAAGTAGAACTGAAATAGAAAAAGAAAAGCACATTAAAATTACATTGAAAGAATATTTTGTTTTTGATATCTTAATTTTTCCTGGTAGTCATTCTGAATGATCCTCTAACAAACCCACCCCTCCACGTGTACACACACACACACACACACATATACACACACAGAGCTTTCTAAAGAATGATACCATATTCATATCCACATATACATTGGTGATTGGTGACAGGCAGCTCTGAGATTCACATTTTTCATTTAGAGAAAAATAATGAAACCTATGTGGTGGGATTGATACTTCCATTAGAAAAATAACCAATATTAAAGAATTTGCAACATGATGTTAAAATCGAATGCATTGAAAAGCAAGGGAGAAAAAATTTTCCAATAGAGTGGAATTTAATTAGCCTATAAACTGCCCTATTGGCATGTCAAAGCTTGTTCACAGAGTGATTCTACAATTAAATTATTTTTGTTGTCAGATATATATTTGCAAAGATCAAAATGCTCATGAGCTTTATTGAATTATGTAGGTCTCTCTACTCTTCTATTCCCTGTTCAAATGAGAAGTTAGTTCAAATCAGAATGTGGGTTATGAAACCATCTAATCCATTTTTTGCTAGTAGTGCTTCATTTATATGGACCTGAAAGGCTGGGCTATTGGCCATTCATCTTCTTTTTTCTATCCACCTGTGGTTATTTTGCAAGCATTCAGTTGAGCCACTTCCTTAAACATCTTGAAAATAAATGGTGTGATGGGTTGCTTACAAGGGAATCTAAATTTCTGTAAGAGACTTTGGCTATTAAATGTCCTACCTTTAAATAACTGTTGATCAATATGTCTTTAAAGAAAGGTTAGATGAGGTTTGGCAGCATTGAATTAATTTGCTCACTTATCCATACTTAGGATAATGGGGGAAAAACCCAAACCAGAAACGGCATCAGCTGTGGTTGGGTTTTGATAGCACAACCTTGCATGAACCCATTGGCAAGAAGGGGATGGGGGTCAGCTAAGTGACATCGAATGTATTCTCTATGCTCCTGAGGACTCCAGGCCACACCAGAATCTTGATCTGTTTCTCCCAGCCTTCCCTGTTTCCCTCAGTTCTGCAAACTTCTAAGCCAGAGTTTCCCCTGGTCTCCCAGGGCTCCTACCTGCTTTTCACAGTGTCCACTGTGTGTGTCTTCAACTAATAGGTACCAACATGATAATAGGTCCTAATATTAATACCTTACGGAGTTGCTCTCTCAGGCAATTTGCATTTAAATAGAGATTTTAAGACTCCCATGATTCTGTCCTTACAACTGTCTTTTAATGATGGGAATTTTAGGCAGCTTCTTACATGCTGGGGTCTTCTATTTCTTCAATAAGATACCAAACTACATCCTTATTTGTTGGTACATATCTACTGTCTTAAGCATACAGAACGATGCCCATCACTCACCAGTTACTCTAAATACAACCACTGCGACCTTCCCTCTGCCCACCTCCCCACGGCTAAACAGCAGGAAGCAGAGCAGGGTAGTCTCCAAAACCCAGCTAAGGTGCTGGGGTCAACGTCCTCTCTGACTGGTTGCTGCCCTGTGCCATACAGGGTGTTAATTGTTTTGCACTTTAACTCTGCATCAGGAAACTAGCTTCAGATGGGATTGGCTTTGGGCTGAGGCAATCAGTGATCAGTGCAGATAGACACAAATAATTTGAAGACCAGATCTTAGTGAAAGTTTTCTGACTTAGGTATATTTTAAGAAGCAATGTGAAAGTGACACCAAACTTCATAGCAGTTTTCTGGAAAGAGGAATTAATCATGAGACATTTTTTTTTAAAAGAGACTAGACTGCCCAAAACAGACTGTTCTTAATTGTGAGGTCTGTTTTTAGTCTCTTTTATTCTCTGAAAGTAGTGAAGGGTAAGCCCTAAATATAGAATATGATGAAGCGTTAACAGTTTATGTCTTAATAAAGTGGTTCTTACTGATGTGTACAGGTAGCTGGTGATTCAGAATCAGGCCTTGTCTTGGTCACAAAGTGGTAGGTCAAATTCATGGCAGGTTGGAAGTTTTTTCAAAGAGACTTTATATACTTCAGGTATATGGATTGCCTAAGTTAATGTTTATGTACATCTATGAAAGCCTGAATATGATGTAAATCACTCATATTAATACCTTTGATATACTGCAGACACATTTGGATTTGCAGACAGTTTTGAAGAAGGATGTTTCATTAGCTTGTCAGCTCTATGGAGAAAGCTTGAGATTCGAGTCAGTGATTCAGATAAGCTGGCCATGTGTAGGCCAGCTCCTGCTGCACGTTTGCACATTCTCTCACTTGGTCTTTCCAATAGCGTTGTGAAGGGGGTATTATTAACTTTCCAGATGAGGCTCAGAGAGGCTGATTAGACATTCCTTTTCACAGCAAATGTCTCAGAGCGCTTGCTATGTGTGTATTTCTATGTGTTTCAGTGTTGTAAAGATCAGTCAGCCGTATCTGTTGTTCTTAGGAAACTTCTGTTTTAACTCCTAATACACCTTTTGCCTTTCTTTGATTTTCAGTGGATATCTCAGCTCTACAAAAAGGAAAAAAATGTTTACTAAAGTAATTTGTGGTGATGGATACTATGTGGGATTAGGAAGAGATGGAGAACGAATGAAAGACACGAAGGGTATTGAGGTCATGAGGCTGCCCCTCTCCAGAGCAAAAGAAATTCCTTGGCTTCTAGTTGTTCTTGCAGGTTGAAAGTGAAGAAGAGATAAACTTATATTTAAAAAATATTTATCAAATGAATGCTTATTGTTGCTAGATTCTTTCACATGCAATTTCCCATTCAATTTTTGAAATGACCCTATAGGAAATGAGTTAACCTCTTTCTCACTGATGAGGTACCTGAAGCTGTGGGATGCTATTAAAATTTCCTGGCTAAAACTGGAGGAGATTTGAGACCAGCCTCAAAACTTCAGCCTACTATTGCTTTTCCAAGGAACAAAGCTTATTAACTCTCACTTTTATAAACATGAAGAACTAAGGGGCCAGTTTTGACTGGAAACTTTCTTTCCTTTCTAGTTTTCAATTTAGTTTAGTACTGAGAGATGAATATTGGATTTCTAAATATTAACAGCCCATTTCATTTAAGTCAATAAGCATCTATGGTGTCGAGGTATTTATAGTATCATATTTAAAAGTCTCTCATATTATAAATACAGTGCCGAAGTTTCTCACGCTGGAAAGAAGAACTTTAAGATACAGTGATTGAAAAATAATTGAAGTTGCTATTAAGCATAGAATCCTACGCCTGTGAGACAATATATTGAGGGCAAATGCTCTATAAATTAAAATCTTCATTTACAAATAAATTATAAATATTGCTACTGTTTGATAGTTGGACAACTAAATTTTTTTATTATTTTTTTTAAATGCATTTTGGTCCCAGCTCCTAGTAAACATAGCTTATTGCATTGACTGCATAGAAGCAGCTGCCTTTTGCAAACCACTGACTCTGATAGGAACTATCAAGCAGTTCTAATTTGGCGGTCAGCTACAGCAAGGTGATTCATTAGCTTCTTAATCATACAAATATGGCCAAAGCCACAGTCCCTCGATACAGATAATGGGTACGGCAAACAAATTCTGCATGCATGCAACACTGTAGCTGACCTTTGAAAGAAATCTATCCTTGTAGGGTGAGTCTCCTCTTTTTCTTTTTTTCTGGGCTGATGATGACTTTTCTCCCTAAGATAACAGCTCTACTAAACACTGCTTTTATGTTAGTTGCTTAATGTTTAATGGTAGGCCTTAGAAACCAGGAGAGTATTATACATTATTTAAATAAGATATGAAAATATAATTCAGTTTGCAGAACTTACATGGGTCTTGCCCATACTTCTGCTTACGCGGCTCTCCTCGATAATCATCTCTCTCTCTTTGGGTAGAGGATCAGCAAATTTACATGGTGTCTTTTTTATTTTATTTTTTTAAATTTAAAAATGTATTTTTAAATTTTATTGTGATAAGAACACTTAACATGAGATCTACCCTCTTAGATTTTAAGTATACAATACAGTATTGTTATGTATAGGCACAGTGTTATATAGCAGATCTCTATTGTTATGTATAGGCACAGTGTTATATAGCAGATTTCTAGAACTTATCTCGCAAAACTGAAATTTTATACCTGCTGATTAGCATCTCCCCATTTCTCACCCCCCACCTCCTGCCCCAACCACTGTTAGCCACCATTCTATTCTTTGCTTAATAACGTTTGATGACTTTAAATGCCTTATATAAGGGGAAGCCTACAGTGTTGTTCTTCTGTGACTGGCTTATTTTACCTAGCCAAAAACCTAATAACAATAAAAAAATGGGCCAAGTACTTGAATAGACATTTCTCTAAAGAAGATATACAAATGGTCATGTAGGGGCAGAAAAAGGGTGATCCCTTTCATCCCCATCATCCCACCGTAAGAGTGACAGCTGACACCCCATAACAAAAGAGAGGTTAACGAGAGAAAAGTGTAACACATTTATTTGATCATAATTTTGTGTGACCTGGGATCCTTCAGAATGAAGACCCAAAGATGCAGGGAGGCTATCTAGTTTTATGCTTAGGTTCGATGAAGCAGGGACAGCCACACGGAAATGTGATTGGACAAAAAGGGTACGATCTAAGAATAGACTGAGTTGGTGGGGAGGAGATCCAGCAAGGCCTGTCTCTCTAGATTCTTCGTGGCCTCTCTGAGCAGGCATGTCTTCCTTCCGACTAGGGGGCAGGACCCTTTCTGGAATGGGGGTCTTATGACCTATAATCAAACAAGGTAGGTCAGAGAATGTCTTTATGGTCAGTTTTTACACAGAAAGGTAGAGGGAAAGTTAAAGTAATATTTTTAGGTTTTATGGCTGGCTTTGGGGAAAAGGGGTTCTGGTTTCTATGACCTTCCTTGAGGAAGAAGGATTCTAGTTTCTGTAGCTTGCCTCAGGGGAGAATGGGGCTGAAAGACAGTAGGGCAGGAGAAGATCAGAGAGAAACTTTGCTTCTGAGGCTTTCACTTTGGGGTATTGTTTTCTGATCCCCAACAGCCAATAGGTATATGAAGAGATCACTAATTGTCAGAGAAATGCAAATCAAAACCACAATGAGATATTACCTCATGCCCAGTAGGATGGCTGTTATATAAAAGAACAACAAAAGATAACAAGTGTTGGTGAGGATATGGAGAAAAGGAAGCCCTTTACATTATTGGGGGAATGCAAAATGGTGCTGCTGTTATGGAAAACAGTATGGGGTTTCTTCAAAAAATTAACATTAGGACTACCATGGGATCCAGCAATCCCACTTTTTGGGGATTTATTCAAAAGAATTAAAATCAGGATCTAGAAGAGATACTAGCATTGTCATGTTCATTGTATTAATAGCACTATTCACAATAGCCATGATGTGGAAACAACCTAATTGGCCATTAATGAATGAATGAATAAAGAAAATGTGGTGTAAACATAGAATGGAAAGCTATTCAGCCATTAAAAAGAAGGAAATCCTATAATATGAGACAACATTGGTGAACCTTGAAGAAATTATGTTAAGTGAAATAACATACTGTTTTTCTTCTAAAGGAAATACAGACTCACTATGAGGGGGGCCCGTGGACTCGTCCTTCGTGTGGCCACACTGAAATGTATTCATACATGCATGTGGCAACAAAGAACAGGTAAAGTGGACCCCATTCCCTATTCCAACTTATCAAAGGAGCATGCTTCTTTTTTACTAAAAATACTTGAAATTCAGAAATTGTTAATACTTCCACAGATTATTCTTCTAGTGGCTTTCTGTATTAATGGCACTTATACATCTCCTTTTTTTCCTCTGTGATTTTCTTTAACTATGGTCTCTTCCCTTGCTGGATATAGATTTCTTGAGGAAAGTTGGAAAGAATTTATCAGAGCATCAGGGTTAAGAGAAACAACAGAACAGTGACACACCTCTCTCTGCTCCAAATAAGTGTCTGCTACATCAACACGTCTGCTATATAACAGGGGTTAAGCATAGAGTTGTGGTCGGAAAACAATGCAACATGCGTATTATAGAGGTGGCATTAGCCTTGTTAGTAACATGCCATAGAAGGCAGCATAAAAGGCTCAGTGTAGGGTTATGAGATTCTTCCTCCCTCAAAAGCATTGAGTTATCTAAACTCTCTGTTTAAAATAAAACAAGATAAGCAGTATGTTTTTCACTTCCCTGAGGTTTGCTACCAGATTTTAATAGCTCTGTAGGCTGAAGGTTGTTGTATTTCTAGATCATGGAAACACAGAATTTGTAATCTAAAGGCAATGTCTATTCAAAAGGAGTTTCGCATTCTTGACTATAAAAGTGAAAGAAGGAAGTCCAACACATTCACTTTTGCAAGGGGCAAGCAAGGAGTCCTGTTTTCATGCAAAAACCAAGGGAGTAAACAGAGAAGTATGTTTTGCTTAGGATTATCTTTGATGGTTTAATGAGTCTTCATAAAATTTCAGGTGCATTCCCAATTCTCAGCTCTGTCCACACTGCATATTTTAATTACTCTGGAGCATAGAGGGAGATTTTGTTAATCCTTAACTATAACATACTTGAGAGATTTGAATACTTCATCCCCTGGCCAGTAGCATGCATATTCTTTATTGAGGCCATATTAACTATGCGAAGCGCTAAATAAGAACCTGTGAGAGCGGTTTTCAAAACTTGGTCTCAGCATAAGGAATGTATTGTTATTAAGTCAAAACAACTCCATAAACTTCCAATGAAACTCATAGCCTATTTTAACTTCAAACTGAATATTTATGGACAAGTCTCTTAGGAGGTAACCATCACTACTAATAAGTTTTATGGTATATTTTTATTAAGTTTATTTTATTAAAATTTAAAAAACGACTGAAATAAATTTACAATGGAGCAGAGATGCCTTTCACTGGGGTATTTTATCTATGAAAGATCAAAGTTTACATTATGAGTCCAAATAGTCTGATTCTTGGGATTCCAATCTCCCGAAATAAGTTTTGGTGCCCTTTTTTGTCCCAGTTGTAATTTTTGCTTGGGTTTGAAAGAGCATTTATAGTAGTAGGGGGTGAAGGTGAGAATAATTAAAAAAGGTTGCTTAGAAACTAACATGCTAAGTTTGTTCACAAAGCAACCCTATATGCCTGATGCATGTTGTCCTCTGGTATAGACAGCTTGGGAACCAACTCTGATTCCAGTGATGTGCTGGGGCTGACAACGTTTTGGGAAGTCTTTAGAAATGGTTCTGAAGGTCAGTTTATAAACCACACAAGCCTTCCTCATTTATTTATTTGTATTGCTAACTCCTTTTTGAAAATAAATTCTATTATTTACCTTATTTACTGAATTTTTTTCAAATGATATTTGGCTATTTAAAAAAGACAAACTTGGAACATGAAAAGAATATTGAAGAAAAACTGAGGAAATCTGAATAAACTGTGAACTGTAGTCAATAATTATGTTTGGTTCATTAACTGTAACAAATATATCATTCAAATGTGTAATGTTAATAATAGGGGAAACTGGGTGTGAGGCACATGGAAATTCTCTGTACTATCTTTGCAACAATTCTGTAAATGTAAAACTATTCCAAAATACAAAAGATTTTTAAAAAGGACAAATCTCATACTTAAGATATCTTGCTTGTTTCTGATATGTCTCATTGACTCAGAACAGAAGAGGAAATGAGAAATAAACCAACCAAGCCAAAAACTAACCTTTTCTGAGTATCTATTATGTTCCAAAACCTTATGTCTATATTCTCATTTAATTCTCACAATAGTTCCATGGCAATAGTTATTATTGCAGTCTTATAGGAGAAAAACAAAAGGATACTCAGAAAAGTTAAAACTTTTGCTAAGGAAATGTAAATAATATATGGTAAACATTAGAATTTGAAGCCAATTTTACCTGGGCCCTAAATTCTCTCCACCACATTATCACATTTCTTCCATAAAAATGTGTCATAGGCTTTGAAATTAATTTCCAAAGAGCAGTTTTCAAAATGGTATCAAGTACAAGTTGCCAAAAACTGACCACCTTGAACAGGGTAACACTGATTTGGATGGAAAATTTGTTACTAATGTTCTGATAAAGTCCATAGTGGTGACAGATCTTTCACATTTGGAGGAAACGTCTTAACTTCAGGAACAGTGGATCTCTTGGCACAAGCCCCTTTCTGAACTTGTCATCAGGCCAAAGCGTCCATTTGGTAGAAAGGCCAAACGTGTGAAAATGAAACGTGGGGTCCAAATAAATGCTCTGTGTTAATGGAAGATCCGGGATTTTTTGCCAACATTATAGCTTATCCAGCTGCCAGGGTTACCATGGAGAAATGAGGGGTCCTCTTGATGAGCCTAAAGAATGGAAGTGGGAAGTGGGTTTTCACACCCGCAGTGGATGCCGTGGTGCACGGCCCAGGTCCCTTTGTCTCCATGGAACCGCTCACCCTCCCAGCTTCTGCTTATGTTGACTGCTGGCAGCTCACAAGTGAGTTCCTCCCCAGAAATTGCCTTCTGATGGAGGGAGTTGTCCCACATGAGTTTGGCCCCCTCCTTTAGGGCTGCCTGCATCCAATGACTGATAGACGTCCGAGTTACAAAGGCTTGGTCACCTTGCCTCAGTGCGGGGCTTCTCTGAAGGACCACCCAGCTTCAGAGCTCACTCAGAATCAGCTGAGGCCTCTCTTCCAAGGGCCTCATGCTTCAACTTCGCCTTTTGTCTAGTTCTCACTTAGAAGTGTTGATCCAAGAGTGCACCTAGTAAACTATCTGTATGCAAGTCTTCTCAATGTGCTACTGCCCTCCCTCCTTATGGGAAGACTCCAGTACATTTAAGATGCTCTCTTTACTTAAAAGTGCAGACTTCACTTTTTCCAGGAAGCCTTTTCTGTCTAGCTTAGTGCTCCTTGTAGGGGATCCCTCTGCTTCAGGCATTTGCCTGTATAGCATTTATGCCACGCAAGTGTAATTTCATCTTTTTTTGCATGTGTCCCCCACAGAAGTGATCTCTTTGAGGTTTGAGACTGTGTCTTGCACATCCCCGAGTCCCCATTGCCTACTTTGTTTCCTGGTGTGCAGCAGGAACTCAGAAAGCATTTGTGGAATTGGATTGTACTTAAATATGCCAATTTAGGAATGCCCCTTTGAAGATCTTTTACTTGTATTGGTTTTGCTCCAAAATTAATCTGTCATACAACTGAAAGTATTGATGGGATTACCCTGGAAACATTAATTCTTATTTGTTAATACTAGCTGATTTTTAAAAAAATGAGCAGAGTTAAAAGGAATGAAATCCTGGAAGAAAGAAATTCTGAAGAAAAAGTTCAGAAAGAAATCCTAAAAACAGGGATTTCTCTATAGGTCAAATTTTTCCTCTAATATATATGATTCTGAAATGGAGGCACACATACTATAGAACACTGATTTAGTAATTATGATGATTCCTTCCAACCAGGGAATGTCTACTTAGAACTGGAGGAGATATTACTGTGCTTCCAGTAGTGTAATTTTGTTTTTACAGATAATAGAATTGTCACATATTATATATTTAAAGCTTACAATAAGCTGTGGCATGATAGCCTTAGCCTCCAGCTCATAGTACCATTCCTCTTTTCTGACTCTCCATTGCTTCTTTTGTTTGTGACTCTAATTAGAGTTAGTCATGCATGGGCATGTACCCATGCAAAGGTCTGTACCTTTGCAACAAACCACTGAGGAATCTCTGACCACAGGTACCTTGAACAAAGGACAAACTCAACATAGGACCAAGAGACTCACTAACCAGAAAACATCTCTGGGATTTCTCATATGGTAGCAAAATCTTCCTGAATATGTGAACTTCCTAGGCTCACAGGGCCTTAGCTTCTGGAGCCTCTAGTTGCTGCCTACCATAGTCAGTAGGCTTGGAGTCAGTCCCTTACATCTTTATTGTTTCTCTCTCCTGAGGCCTGTGATAGATGTTTTATGTTGGCTCCTCCGTTTGAGGCAACTCTCTTATTCTTCTTGATGGAATGTACTTTCACAATCACTGCTGAAACTTTCACCTAGTTTGAGAACTAGGTAGAAAGAAGTAGTTGGAGTTGTGAGTCTGCTTTGACCCTGGAGGATTTTTAAATATCCATCCAATCCTTTATATACTAGCAATGCTCTCCTCATTACTGAAATGATTTAGGAGTTAATAAAGAGAAGCAAGTAGTTTGTGTCTCACCTAACACAAAGCCAATTTTCTCACTACTTGCCATACCCATGAATCTTTATATTCATCCCATAACTACTTTTCTGTTGTGTTGAATACTAATAATTCTCTTTTCCTGATGTTTAACTCTTCACATATATCTCTTGTCTTCCTAGTTAGAATAAATGCTCCCTGAGAGAAAGGTTCCTGTCTTGTCTATCTTTTAATCTTTCCAAATGCTTAGACTACTGCCTTGCATATAACATGCAAAGCTAAATATGGTTTATTACACTCAGCATTCACTTCTACTTCTTTTTTGTTCCCCCAACCAATCCATATAAAAGGGGCTGGAAGGCTAAAACCTACATTCCTGAGACTCCGTTTTAGCTTGGGTAATGATGTGATTTATGTAGAACCAGCGAGATGTATGAATACATGCGTGAGAGTGGAAGGACTGCTTTCTTCAGAGATGTCAGCTGACAAGCCAGCTCCCAAGAATGAAAGTATTTTCAGCATCCAGATGCCACATTCCACTCTCTGGCCACCAGTTTGTGGTTGTGGGACAATAGGTGGTCACAGCAGTAATTCAATAACCTCTGAATCACAGCTGATTGGGTGTGATTTTGAAGCAAAAAACTCCAAGTCAGTGGCAGCTCCATGACATTCATTTCTCAACTAATTTTGAGAATACCTAATTCCCTACTAGATTCCCTTGTTATTGAAGTGCATAGTGTTTTCTGTTTCTTGCATTGAACCCTGACTGATAGTTGCTCAACATCACTGATTGATGTAGTAAAAATATGTCATGCCCATCCCAGATTATACAAAAAAAGTTTTGTATTATAGTTCAGTTTGTTTCTAATTTTCTTTTTCTAATTTCTGATGGGCTCTGAAGGCTTAAGAAATGTTAAGAACTCATTTATATTGCTTTAACCACTTTGATGGCACAGTTAGCCACTGGATTCTTCCAAATAAGCACAAATGAATTCAGTACAAAGAATTACAGCAAATAGGGTATTAGAGACTGTAGAATTCTGAGTTAAAGAAAACCCTGAATATTGGTAAGTGAGCCTTTTCAAAAGGAGCTGAAATTGTTTATTCAACACCTCAGTATAACAGTGAAAATTCATCTATTTAACCCCACAAAATTCCCCATGGGCGCTTTTGATCTTATGGGACAAATCCACATTCTGAGGTTGAATATTGTGGACTATTTAATTTTAGGAAAAAGTATATCTTTTACATATAGCAGGCTTATCATGGGAAGAGCTGAAAACATATTGAGAGATGATTAGTGAGGCATGAACCATAAGTCGTTTGGCTTTCCCTAAATGGCACTTCCGATTGTGGAGGTAGGACAACATCCCACTTGTCTTGATTTTAGTTCACTCTGCTATCCACTGTGCTGCCTTGCACCATTGGTCTGTTGAGTGTGTGATGAACTGAATCCTTTTTATTTGAGCTTTCTGCCATTCTTCCTCATGCACAGCTTCCCTGTGGATCGCTAAATGAGAACTGCATCCATGAACTTGGCAACCTTGGCTTTCATGAGTATAATGATGGCTGCTAATGTTAACGTGATATTTTACTATTTACAAATATCTTTCACAAATTTTAATTATTGGAGCCTTTCAAAACCTTGTGCGGTAAGGCAGGCAGGTATCATATTATATTCATTTTATGGACGAGGAAAGAAATATCCAAGAGACAGACACATATATTATTAATAACATTTTTAAATGAAGGATGGAATACAGTTTGGATTTTTAAAAAAACTATTCATATTTCTGTATTGTTAGCCGATTTCTTCAAAAATATTTGCTAGAAGGCAGAATTATTGTGTCCAAAAATTAAAAGTCAATAGAATTAAAATGCCTAAGCTTCAAACCAGTCTGGGGTAATGGGTGACCTGGTAAATGGGAAGTGACCTTCTCCATAGGAAAGTCCTTCATTATCTGACTTTTGCAAGTTATCATGATTTATAAGCAGGAGAGAAGGCAAAAAAGACACTATGCAGGCACATTTTTGAGCTTTTGCCAACTTTTGCAATTCTAGATTTTGACCCCAAGGCAAAGGGATTCTCTGAATCTCTCTGGGTTCCTAGGCTATTGTTCTAGCTGTGAATTATTCAAGAGCAAAGAGACCACGTCTTATTCAATTGCAAACTGTGTGCCTTGAACAGTGCTAAGAACAATGTCCCCTAAGCCTGGCTGAGGATTCTTATCCCAAAGTTTCTCTGAATTAATTCATTATCTTTTGAGGTACTGTGTCAAATGCTCAACCTCAAATGCTAATGTGTGTCTCCAGCCCTTCATTTGGAATTCTTTCCTAGTATAAAAGCAATCAATTTTTTTCTGGCATGATGACTCTTTATAAATGCTTGCTGTTTATTGTGTCTGCTCCCATTATTCTCTCTCCTTACACATTTAATTCACTCTTATACTTTATTTTGTTTTTGTTAGATGCTATTGCTAAATCACAAAATACAGGGAGCATGTGAATGGAACATTTCCCCCCTCTGTTCTAAATGCTTGCTCTTTAACCAGAACATTTTTAACATCAAATTGAGAGAAACAGATGGAACACTGAGTCATTCGCTAGGACTTTGAGAAAACCTGGTGCTGTGGCTAGGTCTCAGCTTCCCTACCTGTCCTACCTGTGTTCACATTGGGCTATCCCATAGATGGAGGAGGCAGGGTGCTGACTACAGGGGGTCTTCCATTGAACAGAACAAGTTGACAACGGGCGGACAATTCTGTTAGAATTTTCAGGGGACAAGGGTATTCTGAGGTTGGCTCTCTCAGGCTTCCTGTTGTTCCATTTTCATAATCCCCTTCCTTTCCAAAGAAAAAAACATGCCTTGTATTTTTGAGGAGTTCAATTCAGAATAGAATTTTTTTTTGGTGCTTAAGTTATGATTATTTTTTAAAAAACTATCTTATGCTGCTCACATCCTTCTAAAGGCTGAGGAACTTGACTGGGCAGTAAGTATAACATCTATTTGCTCTTCCTTTTCCTGAGAAATTCCAAGAAGATCCTTTCCTCAGAAACCATAGGTTTGAATTGTACCCACTCCTTGTTACTAATGCCCACTAAGAGATGGCAACATTAAAGCAAGGAGCTGTTAATATTAGCAATGGCATTTGGGGCATAAGTAGTTTGCAGATGTTGAGAATGCAATGTTTCAAAATGAGACTAAGTGGAAAAGCCAAATTCAAATTGATAAGGCGACTGTACATGTGCTTCATTTAACTTCAGACAGATTTTTGACTACTTGTGTCATATGCAAATGTGTACAACAATGCTTGAAATTGGATTTCCATTTTACTTAATTAGATTAGTGCAAGACCTGCATAATAATAAACAGTTAGTAGTCTTGCTACTACTGGGGTTCAGAATTTCACAATGATTGCTGATTTCAAAGTTTGGTCTGATTTAGGGGAATAAGGTC
This sequence comes from Cheirogaleus medius, assembly GCA_008086735.1. NCBI lineage: Eukaryota > Metazoa > Chordata > Mammalia > Primates > Cheirogaleidae > Cheirogaleus > Cheirogaleus medius. The sequence continues at coordinate 133,436,185 of VBSM01002608.1, forward strand.
AATTGGTTGATTTGGGGTATTACTATGGTTGGTTTTAATTATATTTGTGTGATCCAACTAAAAGACCTCAATTTTCTTTAACTCTGATAGGTAGACATAGAAAATAGAATTCTGTTTTTAAAATTCTGTACAAGTAATTAAGGATCTTTTAAAATTAAAAACTGTGCTCTAACAAAAATAAGTTTAAGTACTACTTTTTCCTTGAGTTTTAAAGAAAATGAGTAATGAAACCTCCCTGCATGTTTTCTCTCCAACATGAATAATAGGAATTTGAAATCCATTATAATTACAATTAGGGTGTTTTCTCTCCAGGTTTTAGATATCTACAGTGTGTGGCCTGCAAAGTGAACAGCTTTACATAATTACAAAAGACAAGGAAGATTGGTTTCAGAAAAGCCAATGGTGGAACAGACGATTACACATAAAATTCTGGGCAAGAAGACAATGACAATATCAAGAGAAAGAGAGCTCAAGAGAGCGATACTAAGAACTCATTCAGAAATCAAGAAAACCCAAATAGCATTTATCCAAGCAGAGAGCAGCTCTGCAGTGTTCTATTAAGCAAAAGGAAGGCAGATGTTCCATCTTGTCCCTGTTGGGAAGGTTTTCATTTGTAGCTGGGTGATGTTTTTAAATAAGACTTTCCTAAGTACTGCTTTGTAGAAGGAAATCTAATTTCACAACAGGCTAGAGGAGTTTTAGGCCACTCTGGTAGCACTGAGATGTGCAGTTCAAACTTTGACTTAAAGGTAACATGTAGAAATTGAAAAAGTTCAAGACTTAAAGTCTTTGCCCGCCTTTGCCATTAAGTATACTATCAACCTTTTCATGCCTCAGTTTCTTCATTTGTTAAGCAAGATTATATTAATAATAATGTACTGTGGTAAAATTGGTACTCTTCTTAACTTCCTGGGTCTCAGGATTTTTATCTGTAAAATGAGATTATTTTATGGCTCTGGAGAATAAGTAAGGGAACTTCATTTTTTGTGTAAGCTAATTTTAAATAACCTCCCTATTTCTCATATGCTGACCCTGCTATTTGCCTTTCATGTTTCATGGAGTGTTTATGATGATTAAATAAGACCATGTATAGGTAATTGCTTTAAAAGATATAGAGGGCTACCTAGAAATCAAAGTGAGATTCTTATTGTTAATACAACATCAAGTCTTGGAACAAATTCCAATTATTGGTCAAAATGCCTATAAATCATACATCCAGTCTTGGTTAGGATCCTAGGGGGGCAGTTTTTTTAACCTCTTTGTAAGCAGTGGAGAAAGAATTTGGACACAGTCAGTCTGATCAGTGTCTATATTCCATAGCGAGAATGCCCAAAACTCAAACTGGCTTAGAAGGAATGCTTATGAAGGGGCTTGTACCTTCTTTTCCCTTTCCCTTTGGGATCTTTCCATTGGGGGAAAAGGCCATACCTCCCTCCTTACTTCTCATAGTAGGCCTCTGTAACATCAAAGGAGAGAGACTTTGAGGAATCGCTTCTACTGAGATGTCAGAGGGGAGTTATAGCCCCTGTGATTAGGCTATTGATAAGGAATATATGCATTTTCCCCCTTATCTGTTATAAAAGATCTATGAAACTTGAATTTTTGGTTTTAACAATGCTGGAAGTCTAAATGTGTTCTTGAAAATATGTGAATGGCCGAGGTTTCCTTAAATTTTATAGCTTAAGTTATTGGTAACATATCTCATAAATCTCAAGAGATGAGAACCTATGAAAAGATAAACTTTATAATCAAAGACAAAGTGTTTATAATGGGCTATGGTGGTGGTATGTATGTTTGTATTTAATTGGGAAGAGATAAATGCAGTGATATGGACAGGGCTTTATTGATAATATTTCCGCAGTGCCACATTTTCCGAGTCAGATAGGAGGAAGGGTCTAACCTATTCCCAATTGCATCTGGAAAGCGTAATGAGGCCAATAACATTTGCTAAGACCTTGCAAATGTGAATCATTCCTGTGCTCAAGATCCATAAGTACCATGTATATGACAGGGAGGATGTCTTGATGCTGTGTAACAGACTGGATGTAGAATGGAAGAATGTAGAAGGAGCCATGAATATTTCAAAGATTTCCAACTTGGGTGACTGGGTTGGTGAGGACAGGAAGAGAAGCAGGCTTGGCAAGGAATATGATGACATATTTGGATGTATTGTTTGTGAAGTGGTTGTGAGATATCCAGCTGAGGCTGACAATAGGCGCTCAGAAGTGTAGATGTACGTGTACCTGGTGGGGAGGTATAGAGTACTTGATGTGTAGAGTTGGGATTCATCAACTTTGTGAGGATGGGGTCACCTATGGGGAGAGGTGGACTTTGGAATAGGATATGCAATGAGATTCTCTTATCAGAACTGCTTTTAGACAGAGGCAGGTACAGAATGAAGAAGAGAAAATGGTACTAGCAAATAAATTGAGATGCAGTCTTGGCCAACATAACTGCATACCCCTACTTCAGGGCTTTAGCACATTTTGTGTTCTTTGTTGGAAAAGTTCCTCCCCCATAAAACTATGTGGGTCATTGCCTCACCCTTTTCAGAACTTGGCTGAAATGTCACTTTTCCAACGAAGCCTTCTATGACTGCCCCACTTAAAACTGCAACCTTGCCTATATTCAGCATTTCCTTTCCTCCTGGCCTGCATTTTATTTTTCCTAAAGCACTTATCACCATCAGACATATTATAAGTTTAACGTACTGCTTTGTTTAATGTCAGTGTCTATCCACTAAAATTGCAAGCTCTATGAGGGAGAGGATTTCTGTTTACTTTGTATATCTAGAATATCTGAGATTGCCTGGCACATGGTAGGAGCTCCAAACATACTTGTTGAGAGAATAAATACGCTTATGGAGACCTAATGATACAGATCTCATGTGATCATTAGCCTGGAAAATATGAGAAGACCTGGTTTTGGTGGAAGAGTGAAAAAAATTATAACCTAAAACTTGATAGCAGAAAACTTGAGACCATGTTTTGCGACTAGAAAATGTTTAAAGAAGACAAATGGTAAAGCAATTTGTCTTCCAGAGAGGATAATTTAGAATATTAATGGGGTTGCTGATAAGTTAGTCAAGAAAATTAAGGATGCGCTTGCAGTGTTTGTGCAGGTGGAGATTGATGACAAGAGAGCCGGCGTGGAGGGACGGCAGCATGTCTGAAAACCAGGCAGGCTGCGGCTTGGTTCAGCTGGGCATAATGATCTGTCTTGTATACTCAGGGCTGTTGTAAATGGTAGGTCAGGTTTGCCTTCTTCAAGTGCCTTGTTGAAATGTCTCTATAACTTACAGAAATTTAGGATTATACCGGAGAAACTTCCCGAGTTGATAAAATGAAGAGAATAGATATTTTAGATTTAGGAAATTTGAAATTAAATAGTTTTAGAGAAAAAAGATAATGTTCAGCATGATATAACTAAAATTTAAAAAATTTAAGGATATGTTGAAATATATAAAAAACTCAATTTAACTTAAAAATTTTTATTGCAAAGTCTTTTTTTTTTTTTAAAAGGATAAAAACTAGTTATGGGGAAGACCTTACAAGTTTCCCTCTTGGAGCCTAAAAAGGTGCACTTGGCTCATGGAATTCCTTGTAGTGCAACTTTCCACACTGGAAAGGTGCCTGGACTGCCAGGACTCCACCTGAAATAGCCATTACAAGGTCCTAGGAAAAGGCCTGCAATTGTGGCATGAAGTCCAAGAGACAAATGCTTGGTTTGACTAATTAAGTTCTCTTAGAATGATGAGCTGCCCAACATAATGTGTATTTAAAAGCTTATATTCTAAAACAGAAATAACTGCATACTCTTTACATATATTCATTGACTTCTTTTTCTGGAAGAAGAGTTTGGATAATTGTAACTTCTCAAGAGTAGTAATACTCATCTCATCTTCCCAGGGGATGATCATTTTCAGTGATGCTTCAATTTTGGATCTAGTCAGTAAACACTAATCTGGACAGTGAAGCTGACATAGGCTGGTCCTTTCTTAGCTTGAGGAGGTATTCCACTCCTCTGTTCTCCCTATTTTCTGTTCAAAATGCCTCAAAGCTCTTTTCACATTTTCTTCTAGTACCATTCAGGGCTCTTTGGTTGCAAGCAACAGATACCAGTGGTTCTGGTTCACTTACAATAAGAAGAATTTCTTGGAAGGTAGGAGTGAACACACAGGATTTGAGAGAAAGCCTGATCATTAGGCTTGGAGCAGACAAGGACCAGGCAGCTCCAAATAGTACTGATGGTAGAAATGTCTGTACAGATTTGCCCAGGCTGAGTCCTCAGACTAATTTTCTCCAGCTTTTTGTTAGTGTTTTCATCATATGGCTTAGGATTCACATTCTAGGAAAGGAATGTCTGTTTTGCCTAGCTTGGTTAAGAGGAGGTAGGGCCTCTGATTAACATTCCCATACATCTGATCCAATGGGGAGAGGTAATTCTCTCAAAAGAAACCAAAGAATGTGAAATACATAATGGGTGCTGAAAAAGCACCCAATACCTGAAACCACTGTGGGTTGAGAAAGCCCTAAAAGTTAAGCAAACTGCTATGCCCCTGCATGCAGCCCTAGCAGTTGAATTCCTGTGTTTCACATTGTATCCTGGACACCTCTTGCTCCTTAATGCTTTCTTCCATAGTTTATCTGAGTGCTGATAGAAAATTAGTTGACTTGTTTTTGGTGTGTTCTGTGATGAAATTACAAAGCTTTATAGCTCCCATCTGCTAATATGTATCCATAGAGGAATAAAAGTGTGATTGTAAACAATTTAGGCAGGAAGTTATTAAACAGTGATCTGGAGTCACCACTTTCGGTAGTTACAGTGTTGTTGCTTTATTGGAATATTTTCATCATTTTACTTCTCAGTGGGGATCTGTTTTCAGCTTGATCTATATTTAGGAAGAGTCTTCTTACCATAAAGGATTTGTTTTTGTCAAGTTTTGATCAAGTAATACCAATTTGATGGTGAGTATGTGTGGTGCTCATTTTTCCATTCTTGTGATACTTCACATAGTAGAATGGGTTCCAGCTCCATCCAGGATAATACAAAAGGTGCTAGATCACCATTGTTTTTTTGTGGCTGAGTAGAACTCCATGGTATATGTATACCACATTTTGTTACTCCACTCATGTATTGATGGGCACTTGGGTTGTTTCCACATTTTTGCAATTGTGAATTGTACTGCTATAAATATTCTAGTGCAGATGTCTTCTTTTATAGAATGTCTTTTTTTCCCCTGGGTAGTTGCCCAGTAATGGGATTGCTGGATCAAATGGTAGTTCTACTTTTAGTTCTTTGCAGTATCTCTATATTACTTTCCATAGAGGTTATACTAATTTGCAGTCCCACCAACAGTGTATTAGTATTCCTATATCTCTGCATCCATGCCAACATTTATTATTTTAAGACTTTTTGATAAAGGCCATTCTCACTGGAGTTAAGTGATATCTCATTGTGATTTTGATTTGTGTTTCCCTGATAATTAGAGATTTTGAGCATTTTTAAAATGTTTTTTGGCTATTAGTTTGTCTTCTTTTGAAAAGTTTCTGTTTATGTCCTTTGCTCACTTTTTAATGGGATTGTTTGATTTTTTTTCTCACTGATTTTCCTGAGTTCTATATAGATACTAGTTATCAGTCCTTTATTGGATATGTAGCATGCAAATATTTTCTCCCATTCTGTAGGTTGTCTG
>VBSM01002608.1:133459236-133470835 GCA_008086735.1 Cheirogaleus medius
TTGTCAAAGATCAGATGGCAATATGAGGATGGTTTTATACCTGGGTTCTCTGTTTTGATCTATTGGTTTATGTCTCTCTTCTTGTGACAATACCATGTTGTTTTGGTTACTATGGCCTTGTAGTATAGCTTTATGTATGGTAAAGTGATGCCTCCTGATTTGTTCTAAATTTTGCTTAAGGTTGCTTTGGCTATTCGGGGTCTTTTCTGGTTCCATACAAGTGTAGAATTATTTTTTTCTAGATCTGTGAAGAATGATGTTGGTATTTTAATGGGGATTGTGTTGAATCTATAGATCACTTTGGGTAGTATAGACATTTTAACAATGTTGATTCTGCCAATCCATGATCATGATATGTTTTTTCATTTGTTTATATCCTCTGCAATTTCCTTCTCAGTGTTTCGTAGTTCTCTGTGTAGTTCTCTTCCTTGGTTAAATGTATCCCTAGGTATTTTATCTTATTTGTTGCTATTTTGAAAAGTATTAAGTCTTTGATTTGACTGTTGTTGGTGTGTAGGAATGCTACTGATTTTTGTACATTGATTTTGTAACCTGAGACTTTGCTGAATTTATTTATTGTTTTTATTTATTGTTTTCCATCCCTTCACCTTGGGTCTGAATGAATCCTTGTGGGTTAGATGTGTTTCTTGGAGACAGCAGATACTTGGCTTGTAGTTTTTAATCCATCTTGTCAGCCTGTGTCTCTTGAGTGGAGAATTCAAGCTATTCACACACAATGTTTTTTTATGTCAAGTTTTTTTTAATGGTTCAGTGATTTAAAAAATGTTGAAATATTTTAAGTGGAAGTTTTATAAAAAATTTATATTTAATACCTTCCTTCACTCTTTGTATTTTATTTTTCTTATAATTGTATAAGAAAATGGTAATGACTTTTTAATCATACTCCATAAAGATGTTCCATAGTCCCTTTTGTTTTATATTATCATTTTCTCTATTTTTTAAAAATATTATGGTAAAATACACAGAACATAAAATTTACCATCTTAGACATTTTAAGTGTACAGTTCAGTAGTATTAAGTACGTTCACATTGTTGTGCAATCAATCTCCAGAACTCTTTTCATCCTGCAAAAGTGAAACTGTACCCATTAAACAACTCCCTACTCTCCCCTCCCTGCAGTCCCTGGAAACCACCAGTTTACTTTTCATCTCTATGAATTTGACTACTCTGGGTATCTCATATAAGTGGAATTACACAACATTTACCTTTGTGTTACTGGCTTATTTCACTTAGTGTAATGTCTTCAAGTTTCATCCATATCATAGCACATGTCAGAATTTCCTTCCTTTTAAAATTGAATAATATGCCATTGTAAGTATACACCACATTTTGTTTATTCATTCATCTGTTGATGGACACTTGGTTTGTTTACATCTTTTAGCTATTGTGAATAATGTTATTATGAACATAGGTATAAAATATCTCCTTGAGGCTCTGCTTTCAGTTCTTTTGGTTATATGCCCAGAAGTTGAATTGCTAGATCATATAATAATTCCATTTCAAGTTTTTTGAGGAACCACCATCATGTTTTCCATAGTGGCTGCACCATTTTACATTCCCTCTAGTAGTGCACTAGAATTTGAATTGCTCTATATCCTTGTCAACACTTATTTTCTGTTTTTTATAGTAGCTATCCTAATGGTTATGAAGTGGTCTCTATGTTCTTTGACAAGACTAAAGCCAGAGAGTACTACCCTATGCTATCTGTTCCTTCCTCTCTCAGCCAGGTAGACTCTCTGATGGTAACAAGGAACAATGTTACCAAACTGAATTCACAAAAACTGCCAGGAGAATTGGCTCTGCCACATCCGGGTAGGAGATGCTTTCAGATAGGACAGATGAGGCCATTTTGACTAGTTATAGCCTGGCTAAGGGGAGGCAGACATCCTGCCCCCCAAATTCTTAAAATTCACTGGTACACCCCTCCTTTTAAAAATTTCTGACCTACAAAGAAAATCTTTCCTTATATAATCTTGGTAATTATCCTTTGTATTAATTTATCCTCAGTGCTTCCTTTCCACTTGTGACAACAGGATGTCAAAGCTGAACTCTCACTTCCTTTTTATCATCTATAATTCTCCTAAAGTGGATTACTGACCAAGACATACTCTTCTTAAGGACAAAATCATGCTTATCTAATTCTCCTGATATGTGATACATTGTAATTTTATAAAAGAAACAAACTATTCCCAAATATACATTATCTTATATTTTATAACTATATCTTTTCTTTTTAAAAATCCATAATATTTTGAAATAAAAACATCTCTAACCAAATACATTTTATGCATTTATTACTTAACCCAATAAATTTCCCTTCCCTTGATCAGTAGATTTCCTCTTGCCTAGTGCTGCCAAACAGACTATTTCTTCAGGCATGGGGAGGGAGAGATCTGATTCCTGGAAATATTCAGCCGTCCAGTGTATTACCCATCATTTTTGATCTAAGATTGTGTTCTGACCTTGGTATGTTCCAATCAAAATAAAACTCCAAGCAAACAATAGACATACAGGTTAGACAATGTCCAGCTACTATAGATGTTTTCAAATCCAAACACAATCTCCTTTTTTTCCCTTCGAGTCTCTTCTTTATTGTTCTACATATACCTTATTCTTCTAGATTAGCCTGACATCAAGTTTCATAAAGTAGCCTGCCTCTAATTACATCTAAGTGCCTGACAAGATTAGAATACATTCACTCTTTTCATTTCCTATGTCTGAAAGGGAAATTCATTTTCAGAGAGCTGTAATTTTAATTTTTCTTTTCGGGAGCAAGTAACGATTCATTGAAATGTGAGTAGTGGCAACATAATTTTCTATTATGTTTTCTAGACAGAATTTGCAGGTAAATTATTTTCTGGATAGATTTTATTCACAAAGGCACCATAGCCTGCTTTTCACATTTCATAACCCCAAAAGCACAGGTGTTCCCCAATGCAGTGCTAAAGGACAGTGTATAAGATCTTATTCCTTTTAGCCAGGATCTCACACCTAGGTCGGTTCTCTGTGGACCAGGGTCTTTGTCATTTGGTGTGGAAATGGGAATGCCGCTGACTGGTGACAGAGCAGAGCCTGGGCACAGCAATTCTGATTCCTAGTGGTTTTGCTTTCTTCAAGAGCAGTGGCAGAGCTGACTTACAGGAAGCAATTTGATTGGAGGCACATTCTATCATCTCTGAGTGTGACTTTATGTCACACTGTTCCTCTCACTGCAGTCTATGGACATTCTATCAGAAACATACAGGTGTGTGTGTTAAACAAGCAGATTTCTGAGTCCCATTCGAGACTGACTGAATGAACTCTTTGGGAGTGGGGCTGTGGAATCTGCATTTTTAAAAGGAAACTGTAGGGCATTCTTTTGCTTCCATCCTTCCCCTCTCTCCTTTTATCCTTCTGTCCCTCCCTCCTTCCTTCCTTTCTTTCTGCCTTTTTCCCCCTTTTAAATTTTATTTTTATTGTGCTAAGAATATGAGAATACTTAACATGAGATCTACCCTCCTAACAAACTTTTAAATTTACAATAGGGATTTTTTAAAAATTAAATTTTAAATTTTGAGATAAAAATGTATATTTTCATGCAGTTGTAAGACATAATACAGAGATAACTTCTGTATCCTTTCCCAGTTCCCCTTAATGGTAGCATCTTGCAAAACTTTAGTACAATATGACAATCAGCATATTGATACTGATTCAGTTGAGATACAGAACTTTTCCATCACCGCAGTATCCCTCAAGTTGCCGTTTTGTAGCCACACCCTCTTCTCTCCTGCCCCGCCCCCTCCCTTAACTCCTGGGATCCACTAATCTATTTTCCCTTCCTGTAATTCTGTCCCTTCAAGAATGTTATATAAAAGGAACCATATTGTACATATCCTTTTGGGTTTGGTCTTTTTAAATGCATCATAATTCTTTGGAGATTCATCCAGCTTTTTGCATGTAATAATGATTTGTTTCCAGTATTCCTTGGTGTGGATGTACCACAATTTTTTAAAATCATTTACCATTGAAGGACATCTGGATTGTTTACAGTTTTTAGCTATCATGAATAAAACTGCTATAAACACTAGTGTAAAGTTTTTATGGGGCCATAAATCTCCATTTCTCTGGGATAAGTGCCCAGGAGTGTAATTGCTGGGTAGTAAAATTTAGTCTTTTTAAAAAATAAACTATGAAATTTTTCCAGAATGGTTGTATCACTCTGCACTCCCCCCAGCAATGTGTAGGTGATCCAATTATACATTGTATACTTACATCTTCACATATATCACATATTAATATATATATATTCTATATCTTTACATTCTCACCAGCATAAGGTATTGTCACTAGTTTTTATTTTAGTCATTCTGATAGGTATGTAGTGACATCTCATTATGGTTTTAGTTTGCGTTTCCCTTGGGGTAGTTGTTGAATCTCTTTTCATGTATTTGTCATCTATATATCTTCTTTGGTGAAAATATCTCTTCATATCTTTTGCCCATTTTCTAATTGGATTGTTTTAAAATATTTTTTATATATGTTATGTACTAGTCTTTTGATGGATATGTAGTTTGCCTATATTTTCTCCTACACTGTTCCTTGTCCTTTAATTCTCTTCACAGGATCTCTCACAGAGCAAATGTTTTTAATTTTGATGAAATTCAATTTATCAACTTTTCCTTTTATGAACTGTGCATATGGGGTTAAGTTTAAGAACTTTTTACCTAGCACTAGATCCAGAATATTTTCTCCTATGTTTTTTACTAAAATTTTATAGTTATACTTTTTACATTTAAGCCTGTGATCTTTTTTTTTCTTTTTCTTTTTTTTTTACTGGGAACATTTTATTAAGCCTGTGATCTATTTGAGTTAATTTTTGTATAGGGGGTGAAATTTAGGTTAAGTTTTTTTTTTTTTTTTTGCCTATAGATGTCCATTTGCTCCAGCACTATTTGTTGAAAAGGCTATATTTCCTCCATTGAATTGCTTTTGCACCTTTGTCAACAATCAGTTGGATATATTTGTGTGATCTATTTCTAGGTTTTCTATTTTGCTCCATTGACCTATATGTCTATTTCTCTGACAATACCACACGGTCATGATTACTATAGCTATAAGTCTTGAAATCAGTAAATGGATTCCTTTCATTTTATTCTCGTTTTTCAAAATTATTTTAGCAACTCTAGTTTCGTTGCCTTTTCATATAAATTTTAGCATAATTTTGTCTATATCTACAAAAAAATCTTAATGATATTTTGAGAGAAATTGCCTTAAACCTGTATATTAATTTGGGAAAAATGGACATCTTTACTCTGCTAAGTCTTCTAATCCAGCTGTCCCCAACCTTTTTGGCACCAGGGACTGGTTTCATGGAAGACAATTTTTCCTCAGATGGGGGAGGGCAGAGCTCAGGCAATGATGTGAGAAATGGGGAGTGCTGTAAATACAGATGAAGCTTTGCTTGGTCACTCTTGCTGTGCACCTCCCCTTCCTAAATTTCACAGAAGACAATTTTTCCATGGATATGGGGTGTGGGTGGTGGAGCTCTGCAGCCTCATCCCTAATAGGTCACGGACTGAGGGTTGGGAACTGCAGTTCATGAACACATTATGTCTTTCTATTTATTTAGACATTCTTTGAGTTCTTTCATCAGTGTTTAGTAGTTTTCAACATATAAGCCCTATACATGTTTAGTTAGATTTATACCTACTGTTTGTTTAATTATTTTTTAGTGGCTGTGAGTGGGATTGTATTTTCAATTTCATTGTCCATGTGTTCATTGCTAGCATATAGAAGTGTAATTGATTTATCTTGTGTACCGTGATCTTCCTGAACTCATTAGTTCCAGAAGATTTTTTATTTTAATAGATTCCTTGAAATTTTCTAAATATACAGTCATGTCATCTGCAAATATGAGCAGTTTCATTTCTTTCTTTTCAATCCTTATGCCTTTTATATCCTTTTCTTGACTTAATACAATGGCTAAAAGTTCCAGTACTATGGTGAAGAAGAGTGGTGAAAGCAGACATCCTTACATTATTTTTGATCTTAGGAGGAAAGCATGTTCATTGTAAATTCTCTTCTCTACTGAGGAAAGGAAGTTCCCCTCTATTCCTATTATATTATAAATGGGTATTAAATTTTGTCAAATGATTTTTCTTCATTGATTGATATGATCATTGTGATTTTTCTTTAATTTGTTTCTGTAGTGGATTACATTGATTAGTTTTGAAATATTGAATCAGCCTTGCATTGTTGGTATAAACTCCACTTGGTCATAATGTATAATTCTTTTTATATTTTGTTACATTCTATTTGCTAATATTATGTTAAGGGCTTTTACATCTATATCCATGAGAATATCAGTCTGTAGTTTTCTTTTCTTTTCTTTTTTTTTTTTTTTTTTTTTTTTTTTTAGCATTGTCTTAGTCTGGCATTGGTATAAGGGTAATCCTAATTTCCTAAAATGAATTATGAAGTGCTTCTAGTTTCTGAAAGAGATTGTGTAGAATTGGTGTTAAATCTTTAAACATTTGATAGAATTTTCTTGTGAAAACATCTGGGCCTGAAGATTTGCTTTTTGTGAATATTTGGATTATGAATCCAATTTCCTCAATAGTTATAGGGTTTTCAATTTTTCCCCATTCAGTATGATGTTGGCTGTGGGTTTGTCATATATGGCTTGTATCATTTTGAGGTAACTCCCATTCATATCTATTTTTCTTAAGTATTCTTATCTTAAAAGGGTGCTGAATTTTGTCAAATGCTTTTTCTGCATCTATTGAGAGAATCATATGGTCTTTGTTTTTACTTCTATTTATGTGGTGAATTACATTTATAGATTTGCATATGTTGAACCATCCCTGCATCTCTGGGGTGAAGCCCACTTGGTCATGATGGATTATTTTTTTGGTAAGCACCTGAATTTAGTTTGCTAGGATTTTACTGAGAATTTTTGCATCTATATTTGTAAGGGATATTGGTCTGTAGTTTTCTTTTTTATTTGAGTTCTTTCCTGGCCTTGGTATCAGGTTGATGTTGGCTTTATAAAATGTGTCAGGAGGATTCCTTCCTTTTCAATGCTACGGAATAATTTCTGTAGGTTAGGTACCAGTTTTTCTCTGTAAGTCTGGTAAAATTTGGCTGTGATACCATCTGGTCTGGGACTTTTTTCTTGGAAGAATTTTTATTGCTGCTTCAATTTCATTACTTGATATTTGTCTGTTCAGGAATCCTATTTCTTCCTGACTAAGCCTAAGGAAGTTGTATATTTCTAAGAATTTGTCTATTTCCTCCATGTTTTCAAATTCATGTGCATATAGATTTTTATAGTACTCAGAGATGATATTTTGTATTTCTGTGGTACCAGTCATGATTTCTCCTTTTTCATTCCTTATTGAGCTCATTAAAGAGTTTTTTCTTTTCTGCTTCTGGTTAATCTAGTGAGAGGTGTGTCAATTTTGTTTATCCTTTCAAAGAACCAACTTTTTGTTTCAGAGGAGAGGATGGGTAAATTCACACCTAATTGGTACAATGTATATTACCTGGGTGATGGGCACACTTATAACTTTGACTCAAATAGTACAAAAGTAATTTATGTAAACAAAATGTTTGTACCCCTGTAATATTCTGAAATTAAAAAAATAATTTTCAAAAAATAAAATGAAAAAAAAAACACCCAAAATAAACAGTTAAGGAGTTAATTAAATTATCTCTTTCATGTTGGGTATGTTGTAGTAGTTTGTGCTTTTAAAGGAATTGATCCATTTTATCTAAATTGTCAAATTCATATGTGTAGAAGTATTCATAGTATTCTCTTAGACATCATTTTTGATGTCTGCAGCATCTGTAGTGATATCCTTTATTTCATTTCTATATTGATAATTTGTGTTTTCTCTTTTCCTTTGTCAGTTTTGCTAAAGGGTTGGCAATTTTATTGATCTTTTCAAGGAGTCAGCTTTTTGTTTTATTTATTTTCAATTGTTTTACTATTTCCAATTTAATTGATTTTTGCTGTTAACTTTATTATTATTATTTTTGGCATGAAGTCTGATTTATTTTTATGTAGAGAATATAAAATAAATAGGCATTTCTTTTACATTCACATTTGTGAAGGATTAATCATGTTTGTTATATTACTTATTATTTTATTATAACAATAACATTTTTATTATCACTTTGTGAAATGCAGTGAATATTATTTTAAGTCCTGAATTTTGAGGGGCTTTTACCTTTATATTTCTTATTTTTTTCTTTCTGTTTATTTGGGTTTATTTTACTCTTCCTTTTTTAGTTTCTTGAGGTGGGAGTTTGGATTGTTGATTTGAGATTTTTCTATTTTTTAATGTATGCATTTAGTTTATAAATTTGGCTTTCAGTATGGCTTTAATGCTATCCTACAAACTTTGTTATGTTATATTTTAATTTTCATTCAGTTTAATTAATGTTTTTCAGTTCCTTTGAGACTTCTTTTTTACTCATGGATTATTTATAAATGTGTTGTTTAGTTTCCAAGTGTCTCAAGATTTTCCTGTTATCTTTCTGTTATTTATTTCTAATTTAATTTAATTGCAATTAGAGAGCATAATTTATATGATTTTAATTCTTATAAATTTGCTGAAGTTTGTTTTATGATTTATGGTGTTATTGAGACTTCCATATACTTGCTAATTTTCTATCTAGTTGTTCTTTCAGATGTTGAGAGAGGGATGTTATCTCCAACTAAAACTGTGGATTTGTCTGTTTTTCCTTTTAGTTTTATCAGTTTCTGCTTGATATATTTTGCAGCTGTCTTATTTAATGCATACTTGAATTTAAGATTACTGTGTCTTCTTGATGGATTGACACTTTTATCATTATATAATATCCCATTCTGTCTTTGGTTATTTTCTTTGCTTTAAAGTCTACTTTATCTGATATTGATATAGCCATTTTGTGCTTAACTTTGATTAATGGCAGATCTTTTTCCATTTGTTTACTTTCACCTTGCCTAGATAATTATATTTGAAGTGAATTTCTGTAGAAATTCATAGCATACAGTTGGGTTATATTTTTTAAATACACATTGTCAATCTGTCTATTAATTGGTATATTTAGACAATATACATTTAATGTAATTATTGGTATGTTAGGATTTAAACCTGCTATTAATATTTTAATTTTTGTTTTCTGATTGTTCTTTTTTTTAGTTTCTCTCTTTTCTTTTACTTGCTTTCATGTGGTTACTTGAACATATTTTAGAATTTCACTTTGATTTACATAGTGTTCTTGAGTTATATATCTGTTTACGTAGCTCTTTTAGTGGTTGCTCTAGGCATAACATTATATACATACATAAATTATCAAAGCCTACTGATGTCATTTTATCAGTTCAAGTGCAGCATAGAAGCTTTACTTCTCTTTATAGCATTTACCCTCTTTTGTTTATAATATGACTGTATCCTAAATATTTCCTTCCAGACATTTAGGAGCACATCAGAGAATGTTATAATTTTTGTTTCAACCATCAAGCATAATTTATAACTCAAGAAGATAAGGAAAGTTAGTTGTATTTACCTATGTTTTTGCTTACTATTATTTTAATTTCCTATTGCTATTGTAATAAATCATCACAAACTTACTGGAAAAAAAACAACACAATTTTATTTTCTTATAGCTCTCACAGTCAAAAGTCTGAAATAACTTTTTCCAAGCTGAAAACTGAGGTATTGGCAGGGCTATGTTTTTTCTGAAGGCTTTTGGGAGAATCTGTTTTCTTATCTTTTCCAACTTTTACAGCCACCTGCATTTCTTGTCTTATGGCCCATTTCTTCATCTTCAAATCCAGCATCATAGGATCTTTAAATCTCTTTCTCTTTCTATAACTCTCCATTTCCATTGTCACATCTTATATGACCCTGACCTTGCTGTCTTCCTCTTGTAAATATCCTGTGTTTGCAATTGGCACAACTGGATAATTCAGGATAATCTCCCCATTTAAAAATTATTAACTTAATCAAATTTGCAAAATAATTGCTGTCATGTAAGGTAACATATTTACTTGTTTGGGATTCATATGTGGATGTCTTTGGGGTAGGCTCATTATTCCATCTACCAGAGTCCCTTCTCCGGCTCCCATGATGATTTATGTCTATCCATATTCAAAAGATATTTATCCCATCCCAACATCTCCAAAAGTCTCAACTCATTACATCTTCCATGCAAAGACCAGATTATCATCTAGATCTCAACAGCTCAAAAGTCCCAAACCTCACCATCTAAATCATCTCGATGAAGTATGAGTGATAGTCTGAGTATGATCCATTCTGGGGCAAAATTACTCTCTATATGTGGACCTATGAAGCTAGAAAACAAGTTATCTGCTCCCCAAATACAATGACGGGACATGATACCAATTATAGAAATTTTTGTCCAAAAAGGGAGAGAATGGAAAGAAAAAAGGAGCAGCCAGCCTAAAGCAATCTTGAAATCCAGAAGAGTAAACACCATTAAAATCCAAGGTGTGGCAATAATCATCTGTAATTCTCCACTCCACCCTCTGGGCCATCATTTTCTCTGCACACTGATGTTCCAAGATTCCTTCTTTTTTTGTTTTCTTCCTGTTTAGAGAACTTCCTTTAGCCATTGTTTTAGGATAGGTCTTCTGTCAACAAATCCTTAGTCTTTCTTCCTCTGAGAATGTTTTGATTTCCAAAGGAAATTTTTGCTGCTTATAGGATTTTAAGTTGACAGTCCTTTTCTTTCAGTGCTTGAAAAATGTGTCATTTCCTTCTGGCTTCCATGGTTTCTGGTGAGGAATCTACTTAGTCTAATTGTTTTCCCTTTTAAGTAAGATTTTGTTTCTCTCTCACTCCTTTTAAGGCTTTTTCTTTTGTCTTTATTTTCAAAACATTCACCAAGATGTGTCTTGGTGTGGATTTCTTTGAATTTGTCCTGTATGGGGTTCAATCTCTTGAATTGATCTTGAATCTCTAGGCTTATGCCTCTTGCCAAACTTGAGAAGATTTTTCTTCAAGTACTTTTCCAGTACTGCCTTATTTGTCTTCTTCTTCTGAAACTCTGATAACATGAATGCTAGATATTTTGGAATAGTCTCATAGGTCCCAAAGGTTTGTTCACTTTTTAAGTCTATTTTCATTCTGTTGTTCAAAATGAGTAATTTTTATTAATCTACCTTCTAGCTCATTGATATTTTCCTCTGTCTTCACCATTCTGCCATTGAACCTATCCATTGAGATTTATTTTCCTATTGTATTTTTTAGTTCTAAAATTTATTTGGTTCTATATATCTTATTTCTGTGCTATAATTTTCTATTTCCTTGCTGAGACTTTCAGTTATTTCAACTATGTTCATAATTGCTTATATAAGCATTTTCATGATGGTTACTTTACAACCTTTTCCAGATAATTCTAACTTCTCTTTCATCTTGATTTTGGCATTCATTTGTTATCTTTTTTCAGTTTGATAACTTCTTGGTAGTTGTTATGATAAGTGATTTTTAATATATTTTTTTACATTTTTATTTTATTTAAAGAAAATATGAAAGTACAAACATTTTGGTTACATTTTATGTCTTTGCCTCTCCCTAGCAAGGGTTAG
>VBSM01002608.1:133481114-133505956 GCA_008086735.1 Cheirogaleus medius
TTTTTGTCCTGTAACCCTGTTTTTCTCTAGCTACAACCCAGACATGACGTGTGTGGACACATCTCCCTGATGACTCCCGTCTGTTGCCTCAGCTCCTGATTAGGTCTCACCCTGGATGCTACGTCTGCGTGCGACATCCACCTGCTGGGACTCTAACTTTTCTTTGGAAACACTGCAGGCTCTAATGTATCCTGACAATGAGTGAGCTTTCTATGCCCTTTGAACATTTCCTTCCTCTCACTGCCCAGGCATCAGTTTACTCTCATAGCTGCGTTTCATTTAATGTAGAATTTTAAAAATGGAGATACCTTTGTGAAGAAACCTGAACTAAAGATGGCCAAATCAATCCCATCAATTTTCTATAAACCAAGCTTTCCCTTTTAAAATTTTTAGTGGCCTAGCCATAAAACATTCACATTCTTGTAGTGCAGAAGCTCTGGTATCCTGTGTAGTCCCGAACTTATATTCATCTCATGAATTGTCATTCTGCACATTGAGTTTAGAGTCTGAGATTGTAATTTTCATTTCTGATAGTCGCAGTGCCATTTTCTCAGGAGGCCATAGAGCTGCAATAGAAGTGCAGCTCTGGAGTCAGACTGCTTGGGTCAAGGTTTGCTTCCATCATTTATTAATAAATTCATACTTGCTCAGTGTGAACTTGGGCAAGTGCCCAAGCATCTTCCTAAACATGTTTTATTATTATAAACTGGGAATAACAATAATAATGGTATTTATATCTTAGATTTTTAATGAAGCTTAGATGAAATACTTTATAGAAAGTAAAATACTTAGCACAGTTTCTGCCATATAGTAACTTTCCAATAAATGCTATGATTTTAAAAATTATATATTTATAGCACAAATTCAAATTTAGAATTCTAGCTAAGCTTATACTACCAGTTAATCTTATCAGCTATTTACGTTTGATTAGTTTTACATTTAGCAAATAACTAAAAAGGTCTGTTTATGAACTATCAATCACACATCTTAAGGCCAGTCCTTTATAAACAATGAAGCTAATTATTGGTTACAAGTTGCACATGAAGCTCCATTTCCAAAATCAAGCATAGATATGGTTCTCAGAGTATATCACCAGGGAATGTAATAGAAATGTAAATTCTTGGACCCTACTCCTGACCTACAGAACCAGAAACTTGCAGGGTAAGGCCCAGTAACATGTGCTTTAACAAGCCCTGTAGGGGATTCTGATGCCCATTCAAGTTTGAGAACCACTGTTAGATTAAGGTTTGAGCCACTGCATGCATTTTCTGTCTCCTGGCTCTTGCTCCTGTGTTCATTGTTCTACCTGCTGTCATGCTCATCACAGATATCTTTAGCTAGTTAGAAACCTAAAAGGCTTAACATAGAATTAAATGATGGTGTTAGATTGACAGGAAAAACTTTTTTTTAGAAAGGTTTTCCTTGTAGGAAGAAAGATCTAAAGGGAGAGGAAGCCAACAGCTTAACCAAGCAGTCACATCTCCTGTGAATAATCACAGGAACTGCCTTGATTATTTCATTTGATTATTTGCTTTTCTGTTCAATAGCAGCAACCAAGGCCTTGGGATCTTTATTTTTCTTTCTTGGAAATAATGCTGAAGAAACCAGGATTTGTTAGTGTCTATGGCTGCCTTGTGGATTGTTATTTTAAGGAGCCTCTTAATTTAATCTTAGCATAATCCTTTCTTTCTGTTGGTGTTCCAATGCTTATTTTAACACATGAATAAATTTACAGTGACTGCTTAAAAGCATTTTAGGCTTCTTAAAAGCATTTGGGGTACATTCTGAACTGTTGTAAATACAATTTCATTTATTCTGAGCAACTAATTTCTGGATAAACAGTAATTCAGTTGCTAAAAGCTATCTTTGTTATATTTTCCTGTTTTTTTCTAAGCATACAAAGTAAAGCATAAACATTATATAGAATTGAGAAAGGAAATATTGGATATTATGTAAATTTAGTATATGAATTCTCACAAAATAGCATGTTCTTTCCATTTACTTATATGGGAATACTGATGTATTTGAAACCCTGAGGAGAGAATTAGCTTTAGGATAGATAACACTGCACAGCACTAGTCTGCCACCTCCTTGGCATGGAGCTTGAGTAAATTGTTTAACTACCAAACCTTGGATGCCCCCTATTCAAAATGACAATATGGCCAATTTCAGAGGTTGTTGAGGAGAAAGTGATATAATATATGTAAAGTATCCAGCATAGAGTAAGAGAGCTCAAAAAGTACTGTCACTACATCTGAGGCATTTTGAACATTTCATAGTTTTGATTTGCATTTACTATTCTTTCTAATTGATAAGGCTATTTATATACATATTGTTTATGGTTCCTTATTTGAGCCTTTTAATTTTTCTATGAGGTGTATATCATAGATCGCTTTGTTTATTTATTTATTTTTTTTAAACAGAGAAAAGTTTTCTACTGATTAGCTTATTGCCAGGTTTAACAGGGGTTCATTAAACTTTAGAATCCGATCTAGGAGGGATTGATCTTAGAGGCCATCTAGTTCAAGTTCTCCCTTTACCAAATAAACCATCCAGGCCCTAGGAGTGGAAATGACACGGCCAAGGCCTCACAGCTAGTTGTTGGCATGATGTCACCTGTTTCCTACAAATTGGGAACCTGTTAGATGGCAGGAAGAAATACATCACCTCAAACGTCCAGAGCTGCGCAGCTTGGCACCGGAGGCCCTGTATGATGAGGTTCTGCCTACCTCCAGCTTCCCCTTCACCATTTCCTGCCTAACACATTATAATTCTGCAATATGCATAATTCTGAAGTTTTTCTTTATTTGTAGCTCCACTAATGTTGTCTTCTTTGCCTGAAAAACCCTTACCTCTCTTTCCCATTTTCAACCCATTAATTCTAACTGTGAATCATAGAATAGCAGTCCTTAAAATCCTCACAATCCTCTCTCCACTTCTCATCCACACCCCCCACAATCTGCTGTGCTTCCACGTCATACTTTTGTCATAGCTCTGACTACTTTGTACTAAAATGATATATTGATATGTCTGTCTCACTTGCTATAATATAAAGCTTTCAAGTGATGGGTACAGGTCCTATTTATTTGTCTATTTTCAGTATCTAGTATAGAGTCTGGCACATTTTATATGTTTAGTAAATATTTGTTGAACTGAACCGTTGTTTGGCTTCTGTGAATTATCTTTTGAATTGTCTTTACTTACATATCATTGTGATTTTCTCTATTCTAATGCTTTCAGAGTCGAATGCAAGTACAAAAATGGGACTTATGGTTCAGAGACCTGAATTCTCCAGCCTTGCCGCCTAAAATCATGTCAATACAGAAAGCTTAGAATGTTTCAGAGCCTTGGATTCATTCCTTTTAAAATTTTCTTTTGTTGTAAAAAATACACATAAAAATGTACGAAACATAGATTTACTGTTCACATATTGATATAATGCAAATACCGGTCTCTCTCTCTCTCCCTGTGTCTACCACAAAGGCCGAGAAATAGAGCATTGGCCAGCACCCAGAAGCTACCCTCTGTTCTTTCCTGATCACAGCTCCTCTCTTCACACAAAAAGTAAACTGGATTCTGACCTTAATGATGTCTATACTTTTCTTTATATTTTTTCTAAGTGTCCATCCTTAAGGCTTTTAGATGTTTTGCCTGTTTTTTTATATTATATAAATGGAAACATTCACTGGACATTGTTTTGTGTATGGCTGGTATATAGAAATATAATTGATTTTTTAATTGTGTTAAAAAACACATGACATAAAATTCAATGTTTTAACCACTTTTAAGTATACAGTTCAGTAGCGTTAAGTATATTTACATTGTTCTGAAACTGATTTTTCATCTTACAAATCTGAAACTCTCTACCCATAAAACAATAGCTCCCCTTTCCTCTCTCCTCCCAGCCCCTGGTAGCCACTCTTCTATTTTCTGTTTCTATGAATTTGGCTACCTTAGGTCCTCACATAAGTGAAATCAGACTGTATCTGTCTTCTTTTGTGACTTATTTCACTTAGCATAATGTCCTCAAGGTTCATCCGTGTTGTAGCATGTGTTGGAATTTCCTTCATTTTTAAGGCTGATTCATATTCTATTATATGGATATACTACATTTTGTTTATGTATTTCTCTGTCAAGGGACATTGGGTTACTTCCACCTCTTGGCTATTGTGCATAGTGCCGCTATAAACATGGTATGCAAATATCTCTTCATGACCCTGCTTTCAATTCTTTTGGATATATACCCAGAAGTAGGATTGCTGGATCATATAGTAGTTCTGTTTTTAATTTTTTGAGGAATCTCCCTACTGTTTTCCATAGAGGCTGTACCATTTTATGATCCCACTAATAGTGTACAATGGTGCCAATTTTTCCACATCTTTGCCAAGACTTGTTGTTTCTGGGTTTTCTTGATAGTAGTCATCCCAATGGTTGATAGATAGCTCATTGTGATTTTGATTTGCATTTTTTGGTGATTAAAGATGTTGAACTCTTTTCATATGCTTGTTGGTCATTTGCATATCTATAATTGGTTTTTATATATTGATCTTTTATCCAGCCATCTTTCTAAATTCACATATTAATTTTACCTTTTTTTTCTGTAGATTCCTTTGGAATACACAGACACACACACACACCAGAGTTATATAATTTTTGTGTAATGATTTATTGTGTAATGATTTATTTGTTTTTTCTAATTCTTATAATTTTTTTTCTTGTCCTACTTCTCTGGTTAAAAGTTTACCATTGACTTCTCACTTTTTTATGTTCATTGATATCTTTACTCCTTTTCAAGAAAATGCAGATACATTAAAATTCTTTAAACCTCTTTATTTCTTGTCTAAAACATGCTATTATTTCTTAAGTTGTCAAATTCTATAAGAGTGTATGTTTTGGAGACCTCAAATAATGTTGTCTCCTCCCAGAAAGTACCCGTGAGGTGACTCTGGGTACTAGTAATACAGGATTACCTTAATCCAATTCAAGTTTGGGCCAGTTAGGTGAACTGAAACTGGACTATTATATTTCCCCATGGGAAGGTCTTTATTCTATTACAGAATAAAACTCTTTGGGGTCACAGCCATAAACAGATGGTGGCTTATCAAGGTCCTCAATCTTTGCAGACCTAATTATGACTTTTCTATGTCTAGTTCTGTAGCTTCTCAGCAGCTGGTTTCTGATGTGAAGGACAACAGTGGCTGAGTGCCACCTGAGTTTCCTAGATTCCTGTCTTCTCCTATCTCCCCATCTAGTATTTCATCTCACTCTTTTGTTAGTACTTTGATCTTTTTAAGAAGTTTAAAAATATTCTATCCATCTTCAATGGGAGGTTATGGCCAAATTACCTAACTTGTCATTAGCTCATCCAACCTCAAAGTGTTTTATTTTTTTCTTTATAAAAATCTTTAAAATGAGGAAGATAGAATTGATAAAATTTATTTAGGACTTTCATTTATTATTAAATGCTTTTTTTCTGAATTTTTTTTCTCTTTGACAAAAGAATGGCTGAATAAAATGTTTAAGTGAATTAACTGGGAAAGGTATGTTCCCCTTCTATACTTTGAGATAGTTGAGGGAAGAAAGGTGAATTAAGTGAACGCTACAGTAAAAGTGTACATTTTTGAGAAGTTAGTTATTAGAGCTTGTATACTTTCATACCCCACTTTCTTCACTTCTGCCTGAATAGAGATTAGATTATCATCTTTTCCTGATTCCTTTCCCTATGTCCTATATAGGTTGACTTTATCTCTAAGTGTGTTGCTTTCCTAGGGCTGCCACAACAAAGTACCACAAACTGTATGGCTTAAACTACAGACATTTATGTTGTCATGGTTCTGGAGGCGAGAAGTCTGAGATCAAGGTGTAGGCCAGGTTGGTTCCTTCTGAAGGTTGGGGAGATTTGTTTCATGCTTCTCTGCTAATTTCTGGTGTTTGGCTGGCAATCTTTGGCATTCTTTGGCTTGCAGATGCATCACCCTGATCTCTGCCTTCCTCTTCACATGGTATTCTCCCTGTGTACATGTGTCTCTCTGAGTCCAAATTTCCCCTTTTTGTGAAATGTGTCAGATTAGTGCCCTTCCACAATGTCTTGTCTTGATTACATCTGCAAAGACCCTATTTCCAAATAAAGGTCACATTTTGAGGTACTGGGAGTTAGGATTTCAATATATCATTTTTTGGGGAGGGCACAATTCAACTGATATTATTTAGTAACATTTTGTGAACCTTTATTTAATATTTAAACAAACACTTGTTTAGTGAGGTACTGCTCAAAAGTCCCTCTACTTTCATGGAGCATGCATTTTAGTGGTGGAGGGCAGATTTAGGCAGAAGAGGGGTATAGAATGTTATGCATTTGCTGAAGGCAAAAGAAACAATTCCAACCACTGTTCACTTAAAAAGAGATTTAGCGCTTTCAACCAAATGGATACCTATAACAATAGGAATACACTAAGCCTCAGCTGAAGACAGAATCCCAGCTGCTGTGTGGATGGCCATCTGGGGCTCCTTAAGCATTTCTTTCATCACTACTGCGCAGATAATGTTCAGTAACTGAGTGTAGTAGTTCAGCCAAGGAAAGAATATCTACCATAGATTAGTGCTATTTACTGGTGACATGACATAGAGCTCTGTGGTCCCAGAACCTATACACCTTTAATCATTTTCTTTGTAGGGCTTCGTTTTGTAGTTTCTGCAGCAGTAGGTGTTACAGATCAAAATAGCCCCAGCCGCTTATTTATTGATCAGTCTGGTGATCTACTTGCTAGCAATTAGGGTGGGCTGAAGTCAACTACTAGCTAGAGTTCAGGCAGCAGAGAAAGCCAGTATTATCTGTTATTGTTTTCAACCTTCATGGTTTTTATAGACAGGAGAGATACCGGGGAAAACTAGGGGAGATTTGAGGTCATGTGAATCATCGGAAGAACAGAGGGCTACAGAAGCCATTCCTAAATTGTAGTTTACAGATTCCCTGGAGTTGCTCAAAACCTTGCAAAAGGTTTGTGAGGTCAAGACTACTTTCATCATAATATGAAGATATTATTTACCATTTTCACTGTGCTGATATTTGAACTGATGGTGCAAAAGCAATGGTAAAACTACTGGTGCCTTAGCATAAATCAGGGCAGTGGCATCAAACTGTATTTTGCACCACCATAAACACACACAATTGAAAGGAAAAATTACTAACCTTGATGAAACAGCAAAAAATATTAATTTCATTAAATTTTGATCCCTGGGTATATATCTTTTTAATATCTTGTGTTAAAAATGAAATGTATGGGCTGGGCGCGGTGGCTCACGCCTGTAATCCTAGCACTCTGGGAGGCCGAGGTGGGCGGATCGTTTGAGCTCAGGAGTTCGAAACTAGCCTGAGCAAGAGCGAGACCCTATCTCTACTAAAAATAGAAAGAAATTAATTGGCCAACTAAAATATAGAAAAAATTAGCCGGGCATGGTGGTGCATGCCTGTAGTCTCAGCTACTCGGGAGGCTGAGGCAGAAGGATTGCTTGAGCCCAGGAGTTTGAGGTTGCTGTGAGCGAGGCTAAAGCCACGGCACTCTAGCCAGGGCAACAGAGTGAGACTCTGTCTCAAAAAAAAAAAAAAAAAAAATGAAATGTATGCATAAAGCACTTCTGTTATACATCAAAGTATGATGGTCATCTTGAGAAAAAGCATTTGTATGATTGTGCTGAACTAGCTACTTGTTTATGGAATACCATTGTTCCTTGAAAGAACTACAGATAGACAAACTATGGTTATTCAGACTTGTGCATTGATGAGCAGCCATTTTTGTGAAAATGAATGAAATGAGCCTGTTTCTTCAACAATAAACAACTCCCAGCAATTGTTGCCAGTGATGAAATTTAAGATTTCAATTGAATATTAGAATTTTGGAAAACTGTATTTGTTGCTGTGAGCTTGACAGTTTCTCAATAATTGGAGACTCTTTTGATGAGATCAGTGGTAATATAAATGAATGTGATTTTAAGTGTTATATGATGAAAGGTACCAACATTTAGAAGATCTGTATAACTTGGTGAACCAATATTTTCCAAATGACCAAAGCATAATATTATAAAACTATATGTCAAAATATACATGATTTTAATGTAAAAGAGCATGAAAAGTTCATTGACATGGCTCCAAATTTCATATTGCAACTAAATTTTAAGGCTTGGACCCCATAATATCCTGAAATAAAAAAAGGGAAGAAACTACCATTTGTTGAGTTTGGATACAGTATAAAAAGGTAATATCCACAATTATTTGAAAAAGCTATTAAAATATTCCTCCCTTCTCCAACTTCACAACTGTGTAAGGAAAGGCTTTCTTCATATCTCTCAATCAAAAGAATGTAGTACAATAGATTGAATGAGAATCTAGTAGTCTTCTACCAAACCTAATATTAAAAATATTTGTAAATATAAAGAATATTTGCAAAAAAGCTAAGTAAAAACGACTCCATGGAGGCCATTTGGGAGTAAGATCCTGCTCACTGGCAGAGGACACAGTGAAGGGGAGCAGAACTCACTTAGATTTTCCAAATGACTGGATATATCAGTGAAGATTTTTTATCTTTATAGAAATGTACAGCATCTCTTTTCAGATAGGCATTTCTTTTGAGACTCCTTTGCAGCCTGCTAAGGGCTTTTCAATTTTTATCAACTAGATACCACCATCTCAAATATTCAAGAAAATTTACCTGTTTTATCTTTCTTTTCAGCTTCCAGATTTCAGAGCACCTGGTCAGAGATTTGACCTTTTATTCTTTTTTTCTAAGGAGTAGTGATTTTGTGTTGAACCCTCTTCCAAGCAAAGTTAATTATTATTTATGGCTTGAAGATTTTTAGATGTATCAAAAGAATTCCTAGAATATTTCATGAGTGTTAGACAGGTCCACCATGCTTTTGCTTCTTGGCTAGATAAAAATGAAATAAAAATGAAATAAAATTAAATGTGATCTAGTCTCCTACCCTAAAATGAAGTATTGATAAGATGACAACTAGCACATAGAGACTGAATCTCACAATTCTATTCACAAAGCCGTGGTTCCTTAGAGAGTCTATATCTAAATCATTATTTAAGATCTGTGTTAAGTTTAAATTCTTCCTATGGCTATTTTTGACAGTATCCAGATACATTGAGCTACATATTTCTGTTGCTAACTTAACATACTCTCATAGAAAGAGCCTCGGACAAAATTTGAATGGGAATACAATTAGTGTATGAGTGAAATATTGGTGCAAATAAACATGGGATGTTTCTATTGTCCAGTTTTCTTTTCTGAAATTTAAAACAGAAGCCTTGGGGCAATACAAAAATACTAAAATACAAAGTTAACCATTTGGGTTTTATTATTTGAGAAAATTAAAGCTACCAAATCGAATCATGTGCTTATCAGTGAACACTATTGAAATTATCACCTACCTCTAAGTTTAAAACATAGACTAAAGTAATTCCTACTTCTAACAACTAAATTTTTGGGGACTTGTACCTACAAGACCTCTCACAGGAACCCACATAATAGTTTCTATTCCTTAAATCTTTCAATTGTTTCAAGTGTCTGGAACAATGTTGCATAAAGCCTTCCTGAATGGCCCTGTTCCTCCCTCCAGTGCCATCCGTCCCCATTCTTCCCTGTGTACCCAGTATTCCAGCCAGTTTGAACTTTTAAAAATTTCCAAAACATGCCATTCTTTTTTCTTCATATAAAAATTCAGTTCAGTTTATACATACTGCTCCCTACGCCCAAAATGCCTCTTATTTTTTCTTCCTAGCCAACATCTAATCATTTTTCAAAATGATAGTAATAACATAGTGCTTACTGTGAACAAGGTACTGTTCAAAGCACCTGTACATATTTTAATTCATTTAATCCTTGCAACTACTCTATGAGATAGGTAATATTATTATTGCCACCATTTTAAAGAAGAAATTAGCCATAGAGAGCTTAAATGATTAGCCTAAGGTCACCCAGCTTGTTAATGGTGGGGATTGATTGGAACTCAGGCTGTTTGGTGCTACAGTTCATACTTTTAATCGTTATATAATACTGTCACCTTCTCTAGAAAGCCTTCCAAAGATGTCTTTGGCCACAAAAACGATTTATTTCTGTTCCTGGTTCATACCTTGGTTATAGCACTTATCATGTAACTGCCATGATTTGTTTTCACCTGTATTTCCCTTATAGTAGACAATGAAACTATAAAGAAACTGGGTATTTTTCAACTTTATATCCTCAGTTGGTTACCTGGAGAAATGCTTGTTGAGTAAATGAATTAGCCAATTGGGAAAAAAAACAAAAACATAAACAAAATAAAACACAAAGCACTAAATGTGTCTCTCCTATTTTAAAATTGGCCTAGAACCCTAGATACTTTTCATGGATTGAACACTTTTCAGCAGAATGTCACTTTTCTGATCTGTGCAGATTTATCAGCAGAACAAAAGACAATTGAACACATGACAATTTATGAATGTTAGACTCACAGAGCTGGAAGCAACCTTATAGAGCAGAATTTTTGCCACCTGTCTTTTATTTTCTTTTTTTGCTAAGGAAATTCAATGAAGTGGCTTGCCCAATATCAGAGATTTAGAGCAAGGTAAGGATAAGTACCCAGTCTTCCTGATCCCAGAGTGAATATTTTAGTAGAAAGTATGAAACTTCTTCCTTAAACTCTACAGTTGTAAGTTAAATTAGCATTCTCAGTTTCTGTGCTCAGGGCATGTTTGAATTCTACAATGCATGCAGTATGTGCATTTTTAGAAAATAGTTCTGAAAGATTGAATGTTTCTTTACAGGTCAAAGCTGCTTTGTTAAGTTTTTTCCTTCTGTCAAATAAATTTCAAATTTACAAATGAATTCCTTTTTGATTACACAGAAGTGCTTTCATGCTATCTTGTTAAAGATGAATATTTCTTCCTTTAAATTTTAAATTTAACTCAAAGATGAGCTGCCTAGAACCTGAAATACTGTTACAGAAGCAGATTTATTTAAATTCAGGGTAAAATATAAAATGTTACCTTTTTTAAAAAGAAAGACCTTTATCCAAGTTACCAGTTATAATTAATTTTATTAAAGTCTTCACTAATGGGGGCACTCTTGATAACTAAAATATTTCAAAAGAATGTGTAAAGAGTAGAAGGAAAACCAGGGGGAGTAAGAGAGAAAAGCCTGTGAGAGCTTTCTGTCAATACTAAAAGGAAATGTATTGGAATGAACTATAAATTTAATAAGAGTATAGATTAGGAGGTATTATTCAAAAAGCTACAATTACTTCCTGTTGTTGACATCCCTGTAGTGGCTATAATGGTTCAATGTTACTTGATTGAAATTAGCAAAGGTATATTTTAAAAGAATTAAAATATTAAAGTGCTGTTAAATATAGGTGAGGATTTGCTCATGGTGTAACCGCTCACCCTTACCACTGTAAATAATCCAAAAGACAATCTTAAAAATCTGGTAGGTTTTGAGGCAATGTGAGGACAGTTTTCTAAACCTACAATGTCTGAAGAGTATTCAGGTTCTCTACCAAAATAAGTAAATATTAAATCAAAGAAGAGAATAAAGTGAATTGCAATGTAAATCCCTAATTTTTATACACATGTTTATATTTCAGTTTCAGCGAGGTGTGACCCTCTCAGCTCTCCTCAACTAAACGTTTTCAGTTCCCTAGTGTAAGAGAAGGTTAAAACACTTTCCTTTCATGTTCATTAAAATAACACCTTCGTTTGAAGAGACAACCATACCATTCCAAGTGGAAATCCACTTGTTTAACTGGGACTTGCAGTAGATAAAACCGTCTTCCTTTCACTTAAATTATTTAATCCTGAGGATTTTTTTTAAAGCTTCTTTCTCTTTCATTCTTTAGTTTCTATTTCCTAAGGTAGATAGAATTGATGTCCATTTTGAGACAAAACTGGTCTATATTTTAGTGGAGTATCTGGTATGGAAATTCTTACCCGAAACTCTTTGGACAAATCCAGAGTGTATTTTGGTGTAATATCATTGCCTAAGGACAAGAAATGGCAATCTCAAAAATGGTTCTGAAATGGTTCTGAAAGATGCAGTTTGAAGGAGGGATTGGGATTTTCACTCTGTGCTATTTTTTGTAAAAAGACATATAGTTTCTTGCTGATTTAGATGGAAGCCCCTACAACAGACAAAAATAAGGAACAGTTAGAGATATTATAGAAATACACAGACAATAAGCAAAAGTGAATGAATCTTGCTGATTATGTAAATAATTCAATTTCATCTGTATTTATTGAATGGTTTCTATTCAAGCATTGAATTAGATACTTTAACCCTAAATGGTCTGCACTGGGCCATAGGAATATGAGAGCCAAAATAAGAAATAGCAACATGGGAACCAGGAGAGAAAAAAAAAAGGAGTTTGAGAACCAAATAGGAATAAATACATGGGAACAATAAATAGATAGATAGATAGATAGATAGATAGATAGATATGTAGATAGAATAGGAAGTTAGGAGATGGAGACTGGGCTCTTAGCACGACTTCTTTCACCATCCACGTGCCCCAGACCTGTCTGTGACATTAGTCATACTTAACCTATTCACATCTTGGGATTCTGGTAAGGATAATATATAAATATCCTGAAAATTTTATGATGTAATAAACATAAGATAATATTCTTAATTATTATTTGTTAGCTATGCTTTTCCCTTTACCTTTCAGTGATTTGAAGAACATAAAGTTTAGATCGCATTTGTACAACCAAAGATTTCCAATGCCTAGATAATGATCGCTACAACATTATCCCAGAGAAACCTTATTTCTGATAAGTTGTGAGCTGTAAAAGTGAAAGTAAACAGCACTGAAGAGCAAGCAAGTTTCACTGAATTCAATCTGAAGTGAAGATGGACATGTCTCCTAAGCTTGATCTGCACTATGCTGATCTATTTCAGCACACGATAAATGTGCTCAATATTTCAGCAGCTTTAGCCTCTCACACCTGATGTCATTGTTTCTGGCTATCCTTGTTTAATCAAAGCCACAGATTAAAGTCACTTCTGTAATATACTCAGATGAGGCAGTAAAAGTTAAGAAGGCTGTTACAAGAAAATGATGGAAGAGATAACCCAATGTGCTTTTGATCTGATATGAAATAGGATCTATTTTCCACCTTTGAATTTCTTCAGAGTTTTATGCAATTAAACAATGTAGAATTATCCAGAAAACAGAACTTGAAAAAGAGAAATGGAAAAAACCAGAACATGCTCCAAAGCCCTCTGTATATACTCTCTTATCAACAAAAACAAGCCCTTTCTCATAGGGTAGGGCAGCATAAAGTCTAGGTATACAGGCAAGAAGATTATTTCCAAGGACCAAAGATAGAAAGTTATGAGGGAGAGGAGGAAATGCATCACATTTCCAGATGAAAGGAAAGGTAATGTTAGTCTTAGTAATAAATGGTCTCTTCTTAATTATTTATAGATTTCTCTTAAATAAAATTCCAAGATAAAGAGAAATACACACAAAAGATAAATGCTTAGAATGAATTATGTGAATCCTAGGTACAGGGATTTGAGAAGACT
Organism: Cheirogaleus medius; assembly: GCA_008086735.1. Lineage (NCBI taxonomy): Eukaryota > Metazoa > Chordata > Mammalia > Primates > Cheirogaleidae > Cheirogaleus > Cheirogaleus medius. The sequence continues at coordinate 133,494,677 of VBSM01002608.1, forward strand.
AGAAAAAAGGCTAGAAAGGGAAAATTCTGATTGTCATAATCAATTCAAATAAATTGTTACTACAGGCCTGTCCTTATGTGCTCCCTAACAGTTAACTAATTCTATTAATTCTCTCATGAGCTAAAATAGCACAGCCAAAGCACACTAGTGCCATAGAGTAAATTTGGAGAATACATAATAACTCAGTAGATGGGAAGAATTGATGGTCTTATAGGAAAAAGATCAGGTTTTCAGTCTACTTTTTTGTGTAATTTCTTCTTTAAGTTCAAGTTGTTTCATCTGTAAAATGGAAAGGAAAACTCTGTACTTTTCCTAATGTAGGGGGCTGGTTCAGGTGATGTATTCAAGATAACAACTTTCATCTCTGTAATCTATTCCATGTCTAAATCTGAGTAAAAGGCCTTTTTGTTTTGGCAAAATTAAATCAAATATATCAAGAACTTTTTTTTTCCTTGATTGTAGTCTGAGAACTCAGATTAGTAGTCCTAACTGGAATGAAATTGTAGAAGATTTTCTCAGAGTTCTGACTTCTGTGGCTGATGTAGGACTTGTTTTTGTGCACGTATGGAATATGATTCTTTAAGTCATCAATTCCCAGACATTCTGTGGTTAAGATATATAGTTTGACATTGTATAAAAACTGCCAATTAGAGGTTTTTTCATTTGTTTATAATTCCTTGATACACTTTAAGATATTTGAGACTTTAGGAAATCACAATGAAGAATTACTACTCTGATTAGATGTGTGTCTGCACTCCACTCCAACAGGTTATAGTTAAGGTAGCCTGTTCTTTATCAAATAAATTATGCATGAAATTGTTGTCCAAGCTCAACAATTAACAAACAAAATTATATATCTTTTTTGTCTTAACTCTTTGATGAAATCTACTATTGGGCTACTGTACTTTTTACCTGTACTATTTTCATCTGGTAATCTACTGTTCCAGTATCATCTCCTTACTGGTAATAGTTGATATTTTTGAATTGAGGTGAAATTCTCACCTTCATTTCCTTATGAAATGACACATTCCACTTCATTTTAGTCTTCCTTTGGTTCAGGATTTAATTGCCAAGTGAATCAAATGAATCTTTTAAAGAAGAGCAATAAATTCAAAGGAATAACCATTTCTTTTGATGAATTTAAATAGAGAGAATTCAATTTTAAAAGGCTTGACTTGACCCTTTATATTTTCAACTTTCAATCTAAAATGTATGAAGCAGCAAGTTGGCAACCCTTAACCCAGTTAAGCAGTTCTGACATAAAAATACAGAGGTGGGTTTTACCTGTAGTTCAGGTTAGTTATTTTCTGCTTTACCCATATTCTTGGTTCACTTCATTTATTTTTTAGGATGGCTTTATTGTAGTCTATATTGACATATTAATAGAATAGATTCTTTTTGTCTTTTACTTATTATGCAAAAAAATAATACATAGAAAATAATGAATGCATGCTTGTTAAAAATTGTTAAAAATTGTGATTTTCTTTTGTGTTTTCATCACAGACCTAGAACCCTGAAATAATATATATATTTATATATTATACATATTTATAATTTCTGCATGTGAAATCATGTATCTTTAAAAATTCATTGTGACTTACATTTTTACTGATAAATTGGACTTAGAAAACTTTTGTGTTAGAACAGACATATGAATGTTAGTTTAGTTTTTTTAAAAAATAAAAATGAAGTCATATTATATATATATTGCACTGGTACTTGTTTGTGTTCAGGTAATATATCAGGACTATTTCTTCAGGTTAATGCATATAAATGAATGCACCATAATGTAGGCACTCACCTGTTAAAAAATGTTCGTTTCTAATTTTTACTGTTACAAAATATTGTGACAATCCTTTTATATGCATCTTTGTTGCCTGGTTGAGTAATATTAGAGTATATAGTACTACATGTAGAAATAAAGGATCAAGGGTATGAACATTTAAATCGTGGTAGGTAAAGCCATATTGTTCTGAGAAGGGTGTTACTAATTTACACACATTCTCACTAATACTGGATTTTAGCAAACACTTTGATTTTTGTCAACCTGATAGGACACAAATGATATATTATTATTGTTTTAATTTGCCTTTCCATGATTATCAATGAGATTGAAGACCTTCCTCATTTTTATTTGTGCTGTATGTTATCTTTTCATAACTTTTGACCATCTTTTCTAGTCAATTATCAGTCTTCTTTTTGATTTAGGGAAGTTCTTAATATGGTTCATATCAGTCTGCCACTTGTTTTTAATTTTACAAATAGTGTCTTTTAAATCTCAAATAGTCAAATCTGTCTTTTTCAGGAGTTTATTTTTGGGTATGGTGTTAGAGGCCTAGGTATATGTAGTTTTTTTTCTAATGTTATTAAATCTGCTATGCTTCGTCCCACAGGTTGATTCTAAAAACTAAAGTTCAATAAACAGTTTTAACAATATTATGATTATGTAAGTGTTGTTTACTTCAAAACCAAGTAGTATGTTTGGACCCTTAAAAATATAATCTATTAACACTAACCCATGCCTCTTAAAGGTACATATTACTAGTATCAAGGACAGATGGATTCTCTATCTTTCTTTTTAAAAAAATACTCCAATACCTGCTTACATCACAATTTCATTTGCTTCATATATGGACCATTAATTTTTTTTCAGAATTTTTTTTGACATTTTTAATTGTCTCTCCTTTGAAAACATCACTCTGGTTATTAATGTAGAAAGGAAGGTTGATAGTCAAAGTTAAAACGAACTTTGAGATATCTGGCTTTAATTTTCATATACCTATATACCTATCAATATGACTGAATTGGTAGACATATATTAAATATTCATTTATTAAGACACTGAAGATTTTGGATCTGAGGTACACATGGAGCTGGCGTGGCTAAAAGCAGGCCAAGGATCTTTGCTTGGTGCTTGGCCTCATTTCAAGGACTTTTCTTCATTCCTGAGTCTTCTACCTGTGAGTACATTATCAGTAACTCCTTCTGAAATCTGGTGTTCAGATAGAAACCAGGGAACTCTTACCTTTCCATTGAAAGGTGAGTTATAAATTGGGTGGGATCCCACAGAAACTATTCGTTTCTCGATGGGTCATGAGGAAAAGACATTGGGAAATGTACGTCCTCTCCAGGTGGCTCAGAGAATGAGGAGGCTTTTCAAAAAGCCATTAAATCTCTGAAAAGGCTTGTTACCAACACAGCAATGTAACTATTATGTGACACAGAATAATGTACAGTAAGGCCTTTCAAAATCAGACAATTGCCTCAGTTAGAATTATTTTAAGATACTGGAGACTTCCTTAGTTTTTTTCAATGCAGCATTATTTTTAAAATGATAGATTACATGTTTAGAATAGGGGCAGGTGGGAAGAGAAATGGAAATGCCAGCGTTAGAGCATAAATTTAGCAGAAAAGCACTTCTAAAAGTGCTTCCCTGAAAGATGAAATGAACTAACATGCTGGTTGGGTTCATTTGCTCCAGTTTTCTCCTCTGATATCTTGTTACTAAATGGTCTACCAACCCCTGGGACTGCTGTGGGTTGAAGATCCCCACCAATATTCTAACACAAGGATCAGCAGCTCACCTCATTTACATCTCTCTCTCTTGCTTAATACAAGCAACACAAACAAAAAACAAACCCTGAATTGAAATTCATTCTCTTTCAGATGGGTTGGGGATCCTATGTCATGTGTCCATGCCAGAAATCTGTGCATCTTGTTCCTGGCATTAGTGTCTACTAAGAATAAAAGATTGATTCTCAGCTTAATATTTGGTATGTTATAACTCAGCGTGATTGCTATCATCCTCTATTAAGTAGATCTGCAAGCCATGCTGAAGGCCGGGTGTACTTAAATGGCAGTCATAAAAATTATATTTTATTAAGCTGGAGTGGTTGTCATGGTTTCCTAAGTTTATGTGCTTATTAAGTCCCAGACAAGCCACCAATTACCATGTGGCTCTGTCTCTGGAAGTAGCACCAAATTAGTAATCTAGAGGAGGAGTGCATAGGGTTGATAATGTACTTTAGCTAATACATAGTTCATTTCAGCGTGTCCTTTGAGTTTAAATACTTGGGGGTGGCTGTGATTGAAATTACATAGCAGCAGGAATAAAAATATTTTCTGTAAAAAATGAGTGGCTGAGAGCATAAACTAGTTTTTATGAGAGAAAATGTGCATTCTCACACAGAGGCCACTGCCGATCACTTTAAGAATAACCTGAATAATGGAGTGACTTGTCAAACTTTTATGAATTGACATTTAGGAGTAGTTTTGATTTAAAAGTAATAATAGAAAGGTGGTTTAATGCCAGGTTAGGAAAAACAGAGCCTCTAATCTTATACTACACAGAATTATGGTTATGAAAAAGAAAATGACTTGAAATTATATAACAAATTCGGTTTATATTCAGATATCCTCTGAAGAAAAAAATAAGAAAATGTGGGAATTAGAGATTTGAGGCAAGATAGCTGAATGGAGAAATTGGTTGCCAGATTGTGTCCAAAAGAAGGAAAAGTTTTAGATGACAAAAACATAGCCTGTAGGATTTTCCCTTTCACTTTGATGTTGTCCAGTCTGATGACTATGTGCCTTGGTGATGCCCTTTTTGCAATGAATATCCCAGGTGTCCATTGAGATTCTTGTATCTTGATGTTTAAATCTCTAGCAAGACCATGGAAGTTTTCCTCAATTATTCCCTCAAATAAGTTTTCCAAACCTTTTGTTTTTTCTTCTTCTCCCTCAGGGATACCTATGAGCTGCACAAAAAGTTTCTGTACAGCAAAGAAAATAATCAAGAGTAAATAAACAACCTATAGAATGGGAGAAAGTATTCACAAACTATACATTTGACAAAGGACTAATATCCAGAATCTACAAAGAACTCAAACAAATCACCAAGAAAAAAAAATAACCCCATTAAAAGAGGGCAAAAGACTTGAACAGAGTTTTATATAAAAAAATAGACAAATGACCAAAAAACATATGAAAAATGCTTAATATCACTAATCATCAAGGAAATGCAAATTAAAACCATAATCAGGTACTAATTTATCCTTGTCAGAATGGCTGTTATTAACACATCAAAAAACAGTAGATGTTGGTGTGGATGTGGTGAGAAAAGAATGGTTATAAACTGTTTGTGGTATTGTAAATTAGTACAACCTCTATAAAAACAGTATGGGGATTTCTCAAAGAGCTAAAGGTAGGCCTACCATTCAATCCAGCAATCCCTCTATTGGGTATCTACCAAAAGGAAAAGAAGTCATTATATCAAAAAGACACCTGCACCGAAATGTTTATTGCAGCACAATTCACAATCGCAAAGATATGGAATCAACCTAAATGCCCATCAATTAATAAGTGAATAAAGAAAATGTGGAATATAGATACCATGGAGTACTACTCTTCCATAAAAAGGAATGTAATAATGTCTTTTGCAGCAACTTGGATGGAACTTGAGAACATTATACTAAGTGAAACATCTCAGGAATGTAAAAACAAATACCACATGTTCTCATTAATAAGTGGGAGCTAAACAAGGGGTACACACATTCATGAAGTGATATAAAGGACATTGTAAACTAAGAAGGGGAAAGTGAGAGGGGTGTGAGAGATAAAGACTTACCTATTGGGTACAATGTAGAATATTCTGGTGACAGGCACACTAAAAGCCTGGACTTCAGCATTATATAATTCATCTACATGAGAAAAACTTTTGTACCCTCTTAATATTTTGAAATAAAAAATAATGAATAAAAATAAGTAAAGCATTGGATTATTAGGTTACAATAAGTGAAAACAAATATGTGAAAATTAAAGCTGATCAATTGTCATATATTTCTACCTCCAACTTCCATACATGATATTTATGTATTCAAAAACATTCAGATACTCTTAGGCTTACATTATAACACAATTTATTTAGTCTCAAATAACTAAATATTATTGTAGCCATTTACAAAAGATGTAGTAATTGTTTTTCAGTTTTTTGAATCTAAAATGTGGAATACTTCAATCTAGGATATAGTTTTTCACTATGTAAAAGAAAAAGAATAGATGCTTCCAAGGGACTGGTTGGTTAGATCTGCTTGGGACAAGAGCTGTTACTTAGAAACTTCCAACTTTTTCTCTGGTAGAAAATATTCAAGGGAAGACAGACCTTAGGGCTACTTATTAATATGGCAATATCTTGTATTATATTGTGAAAAATAGTCATGGATTGGAATGCAGGGAGTTCCACTTTCCCAAGATGACATGAGGTGGGACAAGTCAGTGCACACATAAGCGTTCTGTTCTTTGAAAGGAGAAGAATAATTCTCAACCCTCGCCAATGACATTGTTAAGAACAAATATAATTAGGAACAAACAAATCTTCCCATAAACACCCATGTGTTCCAATCTTTTGGCACCTATTATTGTGGAATTTTATTGTTAATTATGTTTTTATGTGTCTAGTTGTCAAAAGTTACATTGTTAAGTAAAGAATCCTTTTTTCCCCTTAAAAGACTGATATTTATGTTGAGGCAATACAAAATATATGCTTACAAAGGAAAGATTGTTTACATTGGATTTCATGTAAGTATGTCACACTATTTCATAGTTTCTAGGCTGGAACTCCTTCCTTTAGACATATATTTGAGTCTAATTTTATCTATTCACTAGTTGAGTAGAAATTAGGTAAATTACTTGACTCCTTTGAACTATAGTTTCTTCACCTATAAAATGGAGGTTACAATATCTCCCTAATAAGTCATGGCTACAGATGCATTTGGTAAATTGTATAGCACTGTACAAAGGTAAGATGTTGTTACCAAGCTCTGATATTGGTTCCCTCTCCAAGGTCTTTGACTGAGTTTCCATTTTTTTATTCTCAATATTCAGCTTTAATCTCTGTCTCTCAGAAACAAGTCTTTCAGTTTTTCTAGACCAGACTATGATAATTTGTTTTAAGGTAAGGTCACACCATGAAAATTGTGCCTACCTAACCAGTTGTCAGTCTCTTTCGGGTAGGGTCCATATCTGTGCATTCCTGTTTTCTAAATATATATAATATTACCTGATAATTCCAAAGAGTACAGTGAGTTATTTGATAATAGAAAAGTAACAAAATTATTTCTATACAAGACCCAAAAGTCCTCAATGGATTTTCTTTTGGTGTTCAGCACTTTAAAAAATTCATTATTAACATCTTCTTGCATATATATGATTCATATATTGAAGCATTTCTTGGACTGATTTTTCTGAGGTAGCATTATAGGTCAAAAGCCATGTATGTATATTTTTGTGGTTTCTGCTACATCTTACTAAACTGTTACATAAATTTGCAGTGTGATTGTGTTCAACATTTTTTAAAAAGTTTTAAATTTTTTAAAAAATTATTTCAATAGATTTAGGGAGTGAAAATGGATTTTTATTACATAGATGAAGTGTATAGTGGTGACATCAGGACTTTTAATGTACACCCAAATAGTATGCATTGCACCTGATGGGTAATTTTTCATCCCTCACTCCCTTCCACCCTCCTCTCTTCTGAGTCTCCAGTGCCTGTTATACCACAGTGTATGACTATGCATACTCATGGTCTAAATCCTACTTATAAGTGAGAACATACAGCATTTGTTTTTCCTTCTTGAGATATGGAATCAACATAAATGCCCATCAGCCGATAAGTGGATAAAGAAAATGTGGTATGTATATAAATCATGGAATACTATTTAATACTTTTAATTTAAATTCACTAATAATGAAACTGAGGCAAAAGGAGAGTATTTGATATGCCCAAAGAGTGGTCAGATTAGAGTTAAATCACAGGCAAGTGTAGGACAGATGCATAGATTGCCTGGCCAGTGGTCCTTTTTTGTCCCCTTATTTCCTGGCAGGTATGCTTGGCTGAGCCTACCTTCCATGACAGAGACTGCACATGCAAGGTACTTACTGTCCCAGCCTCATCAGCAGCCAAGGCATGAACATGGAACCCAATTTCCAATCCTGAGGAGAATTCTGCCGGTGGATTCTGGCAAAGGGTGTCCTAGGACTGATGATTGTAATTATCTCTTGAAGGTGCTATATTGTGGGTTGTGTGACTGCTCCTCTGAAGTTGTGAAGTATACAACCTGTGCAGGCATTTGCAGGGGTTGACACAGACTTGTGTGAAGTAACTCACCTCCCAGACTTTGGATATGATTGTTTGTTGGATTGATTCCTAGAGCAATAGCAGTCATCTTGTGATCGGAATGAGGCAAATTTGCAGGTAAAAGCAACACTCTGAGAGTAACAAAGTACAAAGAGGGAGAGAGAGTCCTTAGTCCTTTGATTATGTCACTGGGCCACTAAATTAACGAACTCTGGACCAACCTCCTTCCAGATTCTTGTTATGTGTTGCAATAAAAGCTCTTATCCTTTAAGACCCATATTGTTATAGATTTTGTTACTTATAACTAACAACACTCTAACTGGCACAGTGGGCAATTTCTTTGTCTTTGAACTCCCCCCGCCGCCTTGCAAGGTTAATATTTGTTCTCTATATAATTACAGCACAGCATGGTTTAATACCAGGCACTGATATGCCTTGAACTCCTTTTCATTTAGAATTGGCTTCATGTGTTTAAAGAGAGAGGGTAGCACTGGCAGCACTTGAAAATATTGCAACATGAATTTCAAGTCTTGTGAAAGATGTGTTCCAATTTGTTTTTACCAAAGGCAGCTTTGGTACAAATGCCACTTTGCAGGATCCATTTTTCTTCCCTGAGGTGCACACCATGCCATGAGAGCTGATGGCAAAGATACATTTGGCATTTTAAAATCTTCCTTTCAACTCCCACATATACTCACTCCAGCTCTGTGAGGTCAAGAGCTTCGTTCACCTATTCTTCCAATTGGATAATGTCTTCATTAATCAGAGCAGCTCAGACTGTGCATGATGGAAGGTCAAAACCAAACTGATTTTTAAATTTTTCTTCCTCCCACATTATTTTTCAAACAAAATTGTATCTAATCATTTTGTAAGGAGCTTAATATTTTAATTGAGTTTTTGACTTTACAGACCAAAACAGGGACTCATTTACAGACTCTGAAGTTGACCGCGACTATACAGTACAACTAATATAACCAGTTGTCACCTCCTAATTGCTATGAAACTCTTAGGTTTATATAATAATGACAAAATTATTTTTGTTTCTTTTAGTTATCTTGTTTTTGGCATCAGTGATTAAAATCATGGTCAAGTAGAGATTTAGTTATTTCATTTTTTGAAAAAAATGTTTATTCTTCATTGTGTTGGGTTGAGTTATATTAAATAGGTAGGAACCACCAGGCCTTCAACAATTTGGTAAATGGTATCTGGAAAAACCCACAATTAACATCATGTCTAATGTTGAAAGCCTAGGGCTGAAAAGTACAAAACATTGAAGTAAGTTTAAAAAGATTGAAATAAGTGGAAAGATATCCCTTGTTTAAGGGTTGGTAGATTTAATATTGTTATCACGGCAATACTTTCCAAATTGATCTACACATTCAATGTAATCTCTATCAAAATATTGGCTGCTCTTTTTTGCAGAGATTGCCAAATGTGGACTTGTGATTATCCTGTTTTCATTAAGGGGCCTCATTCCTATTTTTAGCTATACTCATTGTCCCCCAGGTCAGAAACTCTTTGGTTTAGTCTCTCCAGAGCACTGCACTGAAATTTTCATATTACTCTTTAAACCCGAAATACCCTTTTGATGTGAGGATTCCAAAGACTTATGTTGCATGCATAAAGTTTTCATGTAAAATATTGAGGTCAGCCACATAAAGGAAGTATATTTTTAGGGGTACATTCCCAATTATCAGAGTCTTTTTAATGGTTTTAATATTTGAACAATGACAGAGTCTCTAAATTTAGGTTGTGCAGACTCTATCACCTTTGAATCAGGCCATATATAAATGTAATTATTATATATCACATAAAATATATTTTACATAAGGGCTCATTTACATGCCATGTAGAAGTCAAAACAGGAGGGAAATTTCCACATCAGATTCCCTCTTTTTGTCCCATTTAAAACAACAGAAATTATTCTGTCAACATATTTGTAAGTGTGCTGCTATTATCAGATTCTCAGTGAGTGGAGCTCATGATGAAAGTGAGCCTCAGTTTGAACATGTGAATAGGAGACTTATGTGAAACAATACATTTAAGTAATCCAGATGAGTTAGGACCAAGATGAGCAATCTGACCAGATTGCTGAGGAGATGCATGCCTTGCTCTCCATTAACTGGGCCATGGGCACAGAGCTATCCATTTTCTAAGAGGCAGTGGTCTGAGTTAGGTTGAGAAAGAAGTTGCTACATTTCCATTCCTTTTCAGTTATGAGCAGAATTAGGAAGAACATGCATGAAGGGTTCATGATTTAGTTCGAATTATTTATTTGACTTAATTTTGTTAGGATCTGATATGTTTTGAAAAAGATTCAAAATAATTTGGGACTCATCCCAATTTATATACATGGGTTGTTATTGATTGGTTGATTTTTCCTTTGTATACCAGATTTAATTGTAAAGTCATAAGACAAAAAATTGGGCATAAAAAAGTCATCCATGAAAATCCCTTAAATTCACTGTGAAATACAGTATAAATGGTTTTATATGTACAACTTTATTCTGTAACATGTATATATAAATGTGCTATGTATTTGATAATATAAAGCATCTATTTCCTTAGATCATATTCAGAAATAATAGCACCTTTTAACAACTTCAAAATGCTTTAGCAAATTTATGAAAATATCAACTTACTAGCTCTACCTATTTCTTATAATCATTTGCATCTTATGGGGAAAATTTTTATCTTTTTCTATAACTCTTCTAATCAATATTTTGAATTGTTCTCAGTACAATATTTATTCCTAGACTACTTTCAGAAAGTCATTATCATCTACCTGTCTAGCAGCATAAATGCTACATTTCTCTTCTTTGCCAAAGATAGAAAAAAGAAAATCCTCAATATAATGCATAACTCTCTCTGGGATTGTTAGAGTCTCTCAGACTCACAGACTGTTTTATTTTATTTTATTTTTTTCATCACCTCATTCAATCTCTATTTATTTATTTATTTATTTATTTATTTAAATAAAGGATATTATGAGGGTACAAACATTTTGATTACATGAAATGCATTTGGCTCACTCAAGCCAGGGCCACAAGCGTGTCCTTCCCCCATACAGTGCGCCCTATTTCCATTAGCTGTGGGTTTACCCACTCCATCCATTCTATCCCCCACCTTCCCCCCCCACCCGCTCC
>VBSM01002608.1:133506056-133559112 GCA_008086735.1 Cheirogaleus medius
TAAGCACCTTAGTGTTGATCAATTAGTACCAGTTTGATGGCGAGTACATGTGGTGGATGTTTTTCCATCCTTGTGATGCCTCACTTTGAAGGATGGGCTCAATCGCTATTCAGGATAATATAAGAGATGCTAGATCACCATTGTTTTTTGTAGTTGAGTAGTATTCCATGGTATACATATACCACATTTTATTAATCCACTCATGTATTTATTGATGGGCATTTAAGTTGTTTCCACATCTTTGCAATTGTAAATTGTGCTGCTATAAACATTCTAGTGCATAGCAGACTGAGTTCTTCACCTCTTTCTCTGGGAGCAGGGAGCCAGGAGTTCACATTTACTCTGCCATTTTTCCTCCTCTCCTCGACTGGTTGATTTTTGGAATAACATTAGTAAGAAGTTTGCTTTCCTGAAAGGTTCATTTTGGAACATTCTGAGAAACTTACTCAAGTTGATAATAGGATATTAATGAAATTATATAATGCTTTTAATGATAGGGTGGGCAGGATAACATTAGAGTTAATCAGATATGGAAATACAATATTTGTTCTGGACCAGCTCAGTCAGGTCTAAACTGTCTTCCATTGTGTTTGAGAACCTGAACTATTTGCAGTCAGGAGTTGGCTGGGACATGTTAGGAGAGATAGCATAAAACCGAATAACAGGGCAAGATCATGACTGAACCTATAAAAGGATAACAGATATGAATACCATTAAGTACATGAAACATTTAACCAATAAGATTAACTCAGCATTGTTTGGTCATCCCATACACAGTGTGTTTGGCCTGCATCATTAAGCAGTTTTTCACATTTCTGTTGTCTATTTTTCACTCAATTGTAAACACCATCTTAATACTACAGAAACACTGTAGTATGAAAAGATATCAATCATTTAAAAAGAGATTTGTTCTCCACTAATGGGAATTCTATAGGACATTAAATTTTAGAACACCTAAAAATGTCTTAGAAAGTTTTTGCTCCCAACTAATAAGTAATAGAGGTAAAAGAGAATACATAAAACAATAACATCTTTGATGTTGGCCTAGAAGGCTCTTTAAATTTTTCATTTTTAACATATTATTTTCATTTATCTTTTATGACACATGAATTTAATGTTGAATCTAATTTTTAAAAGCCCTAAATTCAGCACAGATATTACTTCATAATTCTATTAGCCTGACTTTTGTTATGCACTTCATACGTCAGTAATGTAACCAAATGCATAGCAACGATTATCAGAGATTTAAAAACCTTGACTCAGAGATTTAGGTGAAATAATTTTTGTACATGTTCAAAAGCATCTTTGTCTTGCATATTCACACATGTATTAATCTTACAAATATTTATCATGTGAATATTATGTGCTAAATAAAGTTTTAGGAACTGTAAATATCCTTCTAAACAAGAGAAAAAATACTTCCCTTTATGAAACTAATATTTAGTGGGGTGAAGAATAAAAGAACCATAACATGTAAATATATTTTATAGTATTTTAGAAAGTGATAGTTGCTTGGATGAAAATAGGACAGGGTATTTGGAGCCTAGAATGCTGGAATGGGTTGAAATATTGAATAGAGAGGTCAGGATAGGCTTCACTTAGGCAAATATTTAAGTGGCGTATTTGAATATCTAGACAAAGGCATGACCCAGGCAGAGAAAACTAGCCCCCAAAAGTTTCAAGATGGAACCATGTCAGGAATTTTTAAGTAACAACAAGGAGGCTAATCCGGTTGCAGCAGAGTGAACAAGTGGATAGAATGGTAGCAGAGTAGGTTGGACATGTATCCTGGGGGAAAGCGAGAGATACTGGGTAGGGGCTAGTGGAATAAAATTTCCTCTGGATTTTACTCTGAATGAAATGGGTGCTACAGGGTGCTCTGCCTGACATTTTTCTATGATCACTTTATCTGTTGCATTACTGTAGCCCGGCAATGCCAGAAGCAAGGAGACCAATTAAGAGGCTACTGCAACACAGATGAGAGATGGCGTTGGTTTGGACCCAGATGGTAGTAATAGAGGAGACCAATTAAGAGGCTACTGCAATACAGATGAGAGAGGGTGTTGGTTTGGACCCAGGTGGACCCAGGTGGTAGTAATAGAGGTGAGAAGACCAGGTCTGAATATGTAGACTGTAGGTGAAGCAGGTTTGTTGTAGTTGTGGTTGTTGGTGGTGGTGTTGGTGGTAGGGAGACTGAAGTCACATTTTGGACATATTAAAATTGACATCCAAGTATATATAAAGTAGGTATGTTACCAAACCCAAAAGGGGTCTGGCCTAGGTCTAGTTAGTTGCTCACTGCACAGAAAGCCAATTACTGAGACAATGAGGATTGCCAAGGAAGAAAGGAATTTTTAATATGAATGATATCAGCATAGAGAATTTGAGAGGCAACCTCAAATCCACCTTCCCAACCAACTAAGGTAAGGACTCTTATAATGGGTTGTGGAATGTAGACAAGGTTGTTTGGGGTTTGAAGTCATGGGGTCTACAGGTGGTCTGATTCAAGAGTCAACTGTTGCTGATGGATGGTGAGTAATTAGAAAGTCCTGTGGAGAAGTTAGTTGTCTGCTCCTTAGGGTTGGCTGGTTGGAAAGTCCTCCGAGGTTTTAGGGTGAGAACAAAAAACCTAAGGAAGGCGTCCGTTTGCAAGGCTGATAACGTCTAGTCGGATGTATCAGTATGGAAGCCAGGGGAGAAGCTGGATTGCAGACACACATTTGGTGGTGTTGGTACATACATGGCATGTGGCTGGGTGAAATCAGGAATGGAGAAAGTACAGAGACAAGAGCAGACCTCTGGGGTAAGTTCTTGATCTTAGAGATAAAGCTTTAGTCTTTCACCATTAAATGTTATGTTTTCTGTAGTCTTTTTTGTTGCAGATACCTATTATCAGGTTAAGGAAGTTCTTTACTGGGAAGCTAGACTAGTTTTTCTTTTTTTAAAATCATTAATTGATGTTGAATTTTTATTAAATAGTTCTGTACTTATATTGAGATAATTATATGATATTTTTTGCTTTAATCTATTAATTGATTTTGTTCTTGTTAACTCAACCTTACAGTTTCTGGAATAAACCTAAGTTGGTTAGGATATATTATCCTCTTTACATAATGCTGAGTTAGTTTTGCTAATATTTGAGTTAGGATTTTGTACCTATGTTTATGATTTAAATAGGCCTGTGATATTTCTTTTCATATTTATCTTGTTGGATTTTGACATAAAAATTATTCTAATTTGGTAAAATGAGTAGGGGAGTGTTTTCTCTTTTTCTTTCCTCTGGAAGAGTTTGTGTAAACTTGGAATTTTTTATACCTTCAATGATGGTTGAACTTACTGACAAATCTCTGAGCATGAAGCTGTCTTTATGGGAACATTTTAGACTACTGATTCAATTTCTTTAATATTTATATTTTAGGACTATTTAGATTTTCTATTCCTTATTGAATTTTGATAAGTGATATTTTAATGAGAATTAGCCAATTTCATTTAAATTTTCTGTGTAGTTGTTCATACAATCATTTCATTTTATGTCTGTGGCATCCCTAGTATGCTTCCTTTCTTCATTCCCGATGTTGTTTTTCTTTTAACTTGATTGATCTTGCCAGATGCTTGTCAATTTTATTAGTTTCTTCAGATAACTTTTAGCTTTGTTTCTTTTCTCTATAATATTTTGCATGGGCTAGTTGAGACTTCCTCAGAGAATGGTGGCTGAATTCTAAGAGCAAACATCCCCAAAGCAAGAGACAGGTGGGAGCCGAATAGTCTTTAATGACCTAGCCTTGGAAGTCATACAGCATCATTTGTAACACATTTTATTCAGTGAGGCAGTCATAAAATCCTACCCAGTTTCAAGGAGAGGAGAGATAGACTATACCTCTTGACAGGGAGTGGCAAAATTCTAGAAAAGCTTGTGAGACTGGATATATCGCTATGGTCATTTAGGGAAAATATGGGAGAGGAAGACCATCTGGAATTAAGAGAACAAAGACAAAGGTCAGAGCTGGGCAGGTAACCAAGTTGTGCTTCAAATGAATGAGAAGTTATGGAACTAACATCCCAGTGATAATGTATGGCAAAATACAATGAAAAACAGTAAGGAAAAGGTGAGGACAATAGGAAATTCTAGAATAAATTCTCCAGGTGTTCATTGTTCGAACAATTATTCTCTGTGTGAACATTATTTTGCTGGTAATTTCTTCTAAAAGGAATTAAACAGGTTGAACAGAATCACACAATTGGATTAGGATCTAGAATAATATTCCCAAACCTCTGCTATCCACAGATCATATAGTGATCATAATAGGTCGTAATGCATGTTTCAATATACAACCAAACCACCAATCTTAGATAAATAAAAAAAATTATAGCAGTAAAAATGAAAGCATAACATTTATAAAATTAAAGCATTTTTGCTTTATTCAATTAGTGGGATGATATCATTTGGTCTTTGAATAATATGTATGTGATTAAATTATAGCTAACTGAAGCCATACATTACATCTTATCTCCATTGCTTTCTTTCTCTTATTATTTTTATGCTTTTACATCAGAAAATACTATTATAGATCATTGAAAAAGGAAACTGTCAAATGGTGGCATTGTTAGATAATTCCAATTTGGGGGTAGAATATGAATCCAAAATTATGTGGAGATCTTTCAGCGAAGACTTCAATTTTTGTTCGAATGCCTGAGTGTTTGAATGAGTGTATCTTCCTTGAAAGCAGAAAAGAATGAATGTGTCTTAGAATAAATGGTGGATGATATTCAGTCTTTGGTTTCATTCAGCTTTGTAAAATTTCACATTCTATTGAAATATTGGGCTGTATTTTAAATATGTATTCAATAATGCATTATTATCTACTTTCACCAATGGGCCAAGACAAGCAAGTATTAGGAAAGAATAAAATTGTTTTAGATTAAGCCATTTATATCACAGTTTGATCTTTTTAAGAAAGCATAGCATTTTATCCTCTATATTTAAAAAATAATATTTTAGACTACTTAGGTTTAGGCTACTAAATATCATGAATATATTACTGAGATATGCTACTTAAGTCACATAAAATAATAGAATTATTTTTTATCTGGTTATTAATGTCATGAAGAAATATCTTTTCTCTAATTTTAAAAACGCATATGAGTACCTTTCCACTCAACAGTCAGCATAATCCAGTGTGATCAGCAGCCACGTACGTGTTCATGCTCCTTTCCTCCCAGAGTCCACTGAAATGTCATATGCTCACTGGCTTCGATTTGATTGTATTTATATCTGTGCTATTTCCTCTCACACTGAATTAACAGCAGTTGACTGAAACCTGTCTTTGAAAAGGCTGTGTGTGACATGACGTTCAGGAGAAACCTTTTTATTCCCTTAGTAATGTCCTTCCATAGCTGATGCTGGTTAGTTCTCATTCCAACGTATTCTTCTTCCATCTATGCTGCTGCTTGTGAATTTTCAGCATTAAAGGAAAAAGTTACTTGACATATCCCCCTCATAGATGAATTACATCTATGTCAGTAGCAGATTGATGCTGTGAACGTCAGTGGTTTTGTTCAACTCTAAATTCCAACGTCTACTGTTATGCCCTGTGTGATAGTAATTTTGCTCTCTCGTTTGTATAGTGTGTTAATTTCTTATGGTTGCTGTAACAAATTACCACAAACTTAGTGGCCTAAAACAATGCATGTTGATTCTTTTATGGAGATAAGAATTTCAAAATCAGTTTCACTGAGCCAAAATCAAGGCATCACCAATGGGTTAGCTGTTTCCAGAGGCTCTCTGGATGAATCCATTTCCTTGCTTTTTCCAGCTCCTACATTATTTGCATTCCATGACTTGTGGCCCCTCCTCCATTTTTAAAGGCTGAGGTCTAGCATTTTGCTTGAAGCCTACATTTCTTTCTTTTTCTGTGTCATAGCTCCCTTTGCCTCCCTCTTAGAACACTTGTGATTACATTTAGGGTCTGCCCAGATAATTCAGCATAATCTTTCCATTTCAAGATCCTTAAATAATCACATCTGCAAAGTCCCTTTTGCAATATAAGGTTACATTCACAGATAGCAGGGATTAGAACTTAGATATGTTTGAGGGACATTATTCAGTCTACCATATGTTTATATTATGGGATATTTTACTACATTACTTAATAATGTTGATATTCCACTTTTTCCCCCATGCGTAATATCTTTCATTAACTTGGGCTGCTTTTAAAAGCTTCTTGGCAATGATGTGACTGGCATGTGTTCTTGCTTCATGGAGCACATCTTTGAATAACATCTCCAGAGTTGTGGTTTATTTTTTGACTTTACCTTATTAATTACTTCTTGTTGGAGAGCATTTTTTTTGTAGTAATGATTTGTTGCTTTTAGCTGTTGACATCTCTAAGTACTCCATCCCTTGTTATTGGGAGCTGGTGTTTCTTTTGGAGGTTCTCCTATTTTATTTAGATTTGTTGGTAGATAGTGGTGTACCTTACTTCAAGAAAGTTGATGGGGTCAGATATCCACCCTGGCACATCTAGGAGCAGGTAATGACTTAGGTAAACTAATCAGGTACTATCTCTTAGAATTTTGAATTTTTAGTGAGCCATATTCTTGCATGCGCACAAAAACATTTATTATAACAAATAATTTTCTAGGCTCTGAGAATATAGCAGCAAACAAAAAATTCCTTGTCCTCATGAAGTTTATATTCTATCAGGAGGATAGAGATAACAAGGTAAATGAAGGTATTTTATGTCAGATGGTGATAAATGCTATGAAGAAAAATAAGGGCATTGGAATGACTGATGGAAGATAGTTTTCTAGGCAAGGTGGACAGGGAAGGCTTCTCTTATAAGTGGTATTTGAGAAGAGATCTAAAACAAATGGAGGATTGGGGCATTAATGTATCTGAAGGAAGAGTGTTAGAAGCAAAGAAAATAATCAGAACAAACTGTCTATATGAGTATGTGATTGACTTACTCATGGGACAGCTGTGGGGCCAGAACAGATGGAGAGGCAAGGGAAGGAGATCAGGTCAGAGAGTTAATGTGGGCCAGATTATGTAGTTTTGTGGATTATAGTAAGGAGTTTATATTTTATTCTAAATGTTAAGGGAAACTTTCGGGGGATGAGGAAAGGAGTCACATGAATTGACTTACATTTGAAAAAGAATACTCTAGCTGTTGTCTGGAGACTAGTCTATAGGAGGCGAGGGCAGAAGCAAGATGGTGCCTTAGAAGTCTATTGGGCAAAGTCTAAATGTTGATGATGGCTTGGTCTAGGGCAATGTTTCTCAAACTTTAGCTTCAGAATCACCTGGAGGACGTGTTAAAACTCAGATTGTTTATCTATCTTCAGAGTTCTGATTTAGTAAGTCTGGTGAGGCTAAAGAATTTACATTTCTAACAAATTTCCAGGAAATGCTAATACTTCTGGTATGGGGACCACAGATTGAGAACTATTAAATGGTGGTTAGTGGTGGAAGTGTTGAGAAGTGATTAGGTTCTGGATATATTTCAGAAGTAGAGTATTGGATGATTGATTGGATGTGGGATGTAAGATAAGAGAGACAAAGATGACTCCAAGTTTTTCTGCTGGGAAACTGAAGAAGGTAGGCAGACAGGAAGATTTTATTTTGTAAGATTGAATCAAAACTTGCAGTTTTGGTATGTTAAGGTTTGAGACATCTATTGGACCTCCAAACCCAGATGACAAACAGAGACTTGGAAGATGTGTCTGATATTCAGTTGACAGGTCAGGGCTAGGATGTAAGGAGTCTGTAGCATATGAACAGCATTGAAAGCCATGGGGCTACATGAGATAACTTAGGGACTGAGTGAAGAAGCAAGTAAGGAGAAGAAGCTTAGAGACTGAGACCTGGAAAATGCTCATATCTGGAGATGAAGAAGAGGAGGAAGAACTAGCAAAGGAAACAGTAAGGAATAACCAGTGAGTTAGAATAGAAACCAAAAGAGTGATGTCCTAGAACCAAGAGGGAAAGGTAGGATAAAAGAGAGAAATGAGTAGGATATTATCAACTATGTGAAATCCTATCAATAGATCAAACAAGATGAAAACCTAGAGTTGACCAGTGGATCAAACAAGATGAAGGTCATTGATGGCTTTGATATGTGTAAAAGGCCTGTGTGTGGTGGATACAAGAGAGAATGAAGACAGTGAAAATAGCAAATGTAGGTGGTATTTTCAAGGAATTTTGTCGTAAAGAGGAAGAGAGAATTAGGGAGGTGATTGGAGGGAAATTGAGTCAAGGAAGAGATTTTTTTTTTTAATATAAGGGATACTACACCATATTTTATTGATGGATGGATCATCCTTTGTAACAGCAAAGAAGACAAAGAATATGGGTCTGATGCACATAGTTTGGCATATTTGGTTGTGTGAGAACCTAAGTAATATTTTTTTCAAAGGCTTCCCAGAGTTCAAAGTAATTTTTAAAAAAATTCTTTCCTTATTGAAGAGGCAAGGTCATCAATAGAGGAAAGGGAGCATTAGAGTTTGAAGGGAGAGAAGAGGTGGGGAGGAGAAATGATTAGGGAAACGTGGCAGGACTATCAGGTAGCACAGAGGCCCACTGGAGGTTTGTGGTCATGAATTCAGGATGAGTCCACTCAATATAGTTATATGTTTTTCTTAAGGCACATGTAATTCTTTTGGCAGAGATGAAGAGGACAGAGAGCTGGATTTAACCTGGGTTGGGATCTGACAGTATTGTAGGGTGAAAGGTGAGAGGGGTATGGGCATTGAGTGTGTACACAAAGAGTGCTACTGATTGAGCATCCCTAATCTGAAAATCCAAAATGCTCCAAAATCTGAAACTTTTTGAACAGAGACCTGACTCCAAAGGGGAAAATTCCACACCCTAATCTCATGTGACAAGTCACAGTCAGAATGCAGTCAAAACTTTGTTTCATGCACAAAATTATTAAACATATTATATAAAATCTTTATCTTTAGGCTATGTGTGTAAGATGCATATGAAACATTAATGAATTTGTGTCCAGACTTGTGTCCTATCCCCAAGATATCTCATTGTGTATATGCAAATATTCCAAAATCTGAAAAAAATCCCAAATCCAAAACAGTTGTGGTCCCAAGCATTTTGGATAAGGGAGACATAAGGCATGATATAGGTGTGATGGTAAGATTTATGGCAGTGGCGGTGGCAGTGTCAGCAAGAGCCCAGACTCTTCTGTAGTGTTACCTTTGTAACAGGGAACACTTTGTCTGACGTCTCGTGGTTCCATGTAATGAACCCTTCCTGAACTTTCTTATTACACTGTGCTCACCCCCACTCCCGTTGGGAAGGAGACGAACATACGACTTGGCAAGAAGGAAGTGGTGTGCTCAGTTCAGCCTCACCTTCTTGTCCCTTCACATCTGCTCATCTGCAGAAGCTCCTGCCTTAGACTAATGGCCTTGCCTCTGCCCAGGAAGGCCTGTGGCTGTCCAGTTGTGGCATAAAAAGGGTGGTAATTCTAATTTTGGGAGACTGTTCTGTCTAGAACCATCATCTCCTACCTGTTTTTTCTATAATAGCTTGAATAATTTACTCCCAGGTCTCTGACTCAGGCAGTGAAGGCTGGAACTAATGCAGAACACTCAGAGATGCTTTTGATTTGATCAGTTTTCAAGCCTGATTCCTCAGCCTTGTGCTGATTCTGTATAAGCCTGAATTGTCCTTCAAACAAATTCCCATTTTGCTTATTACAGATAGAGTCAGTTAGAGTTGCTTTAAACCGAGCACCATAACCAGAACAATCATTTAGTCCTTGTTCTGGACAAACCTCATTGGTTTGGCAGAAAGGTCATCGTGCTTTGCTTGAAAGTGGCTAAAATGGTTGCATGTTACTTTCTGACATTTCATTACGGACAATGCACAGGGGAATAAATCACCAGTCCAGGAAAACCTGACTTTCAGATAATTATCATTGTACTTTGTGTTCCCACTCTGCTGTTGTGACTGTTTATGCTAAATTCTCACATTCCCAGATTCACCTGGATGAGCATTACAGATTCACTTTCTGTAGTCTTTCTGGAGTCAGGTTAACTGTGTTTATGACATTCTTCTGGGTTGTACTTTTTACGTTATGGTTTTCAGACTATTTTCATTCATCCATGAGTAATATTAGAGTCATCGTTTCATTTTGGGGAATTGGTGGCATAATGATAGACTATAATGCCAACAAAATTATAAAATTGAACAACGGTAAACAGTTACATAGAAATGTGTGCTGTCAACAAATATCGGCCAAAATAAACTGACCAATATTGTCTTCAAGGCACTTATGTGACCTTTACAGACTTAACGATTAGTAAAAATCTCACAGGGGTTATGTAAAACTTCAATAATTTTCTTCTTCTGGTTACGTATTGCTGTGTGACAAACTATCCTGAAACTCAGTGGTTTAAAACACTACCAAGTTATAGCTCACAGTTCTGTGGGCTGAAAGTTGAGCAGGGTTGGCTGGTCAGCTTTTCTGCTTCACAAGGCATTGCCTGGTGTTAGTGGTATTCAGTGATAAAGCCTGGGCTGAGCTGGAGGTTCCCAGATGCTTCACTTGCATGCCTGTTACTTTAGTGGGAGTGACCGGAAGGCTAGGGTCAGATGGTGCCCTCCTTTCTCTCCAGGTAGTTTTAAGGTCTCCCATAGCAGTGTGAAAACAGGGTGAGTGGATTTCTAACACAGTTATTTAGGGATCCAAGAGCAACTGTCCCAAGAAACCCAGGGGGAAGCTTCAAGTCTTTTAATATAATAACACAGCCTTGGAAGTCCCAGAAACTCATTTTTATATTCTACTGATCAAATGAATGACTAAGACCAGGCTGTCTTCAAGCATAGGGGAATTAAAAAGTCTCTTAATGAGAGAAATGGCAAACATGTTATGGCTATCTTTAATCCACATTGTGAAATTTATTAAGTGAATGTAAGTAACATAATTCCATCATTTTTGTCTCTGAAATAAATTGCATGTAGACTACTTGGGACCACCAGTACTCCATTGATCACATTTGAGAAAAGATTTGTCTAGAAAATGAGGTTGGTCCTAAAAAAAAAATCTCTAAAACTCCTGAGTACAAGTGCTAATTAAAAATATAATATGATTGTCAGCCCTATTACAGAGGCAGTATAGAATAATGGATAGTGTGGTCTCTGGAGTTAAACCACCTGGAGTTCAAAGCCAGCTGCTAAAGCCTATTAGCTGTATTACATAGACCAATATCTTAATTTGTCTACTTTTTATTTCTCATTTTCTTTCTCTCTAACTGGAGATAATATCTTCCATTTCACCAGGTTGTTTCAAGAATAAAACAATAAAATGGAAGTAAAGGATTTAGCACAGTTCATGGCACGTGGTATCACTCAATACATATTAACTACAATTATTGATATTAATAAATTTATTTGGGCTCCTGAGTCTCACTGGTTTTTGGCATCACCTTAAGAACAGCTACCTAGGGGATAAGCTGTTGAAAATATGTGAATCTGCTTTTCAATGATTTTTTTTTATACTGCTGGTTAGATTTTGTTCTCTTGATTTCTTTAACAGAAAATTGAAGACCAAGAGAGAATTAGGCTGTAGGGACTCTCAGGTCAATAGAATTGAATGGGGAGTGGAAACAAGGGGTCAATATATTAAGAAACAAAAACCAAACCAAACCTAATCCAAACAAAGCTTACTCTTGTTTCAGGCAGATCCTATGCATGCCCTTCTTTTTTTCTTTCAATGTAAGTTTTGTCATAGACTTTTTTCTGTACTTGATGTTTTGATCATAGCATGGGTAGTAAGATAAAATCCTTTATTAGGATGGCAAAGTTTTCCTTCTAGAGTTTCTTTATATCATTAGGGTTTATAATTGGCTGTGTGTGTGAAATAAACCTATAAATATACTGGCTTAAGTGAGATAGAAGATTCTTTCCATCTCACATAGAATCTGGGATAGGGATTCGAGAGCTTGTAGTTCATAGACCCAGGTTTCCTCCATCCTATGGCTCTGTCATGTGTAATTTCCATTCCTAAGGATAGCATCTGGATGATTTCTGGAGCTCCAGATGTTATATTTGCTTTCCTACTATCAGAAAAAGAGGGAGGAAGGAGTGAGGGTATGCTTTCTGATTTTAAGATACGTTCTGGAGGATTCAAATGACACTTGGGTTTATGAGGTTCTTTTCAACACCAAAGATGTTGTATCTCTCCATATCAATTCTCCAGTTCTCTGACACCAGCTAGGTGTCCAACAGTTCAATTTAATTCTATCACTATTTACCTGAAGTTACTGTCAGATCCCGCACGTTAAAGGGCTCCATCCCATAAGATTGCCCCTACTTCAGATGCCAGCCACAAATGGGGTACACAGGCTACCTATACTTTTGCCCTGCTGGCTTCAAATTTGGGGGTTCCCACAACCACCTGCAATTTTGATAATTTGCAACTCACAGAACTCATGAAAACATTATACTTATGTTTACTGGTTTATTATAAAAAATACAAATGAATAGCCAGATGTAGAGGTACTATATAGTGCAAGGTCTAGTCCCAAGTGTAGGAGCCTCTGTCCCCATGGGTTGGGGTGTGCAGCTTCTTGGTGTGTGGATGTATTCATCAACCAGGAAGTTCTCTAAATCTCATTGTTAAAGAGTTTTTATAGAGCTCAATCCTTAGATGCCTCCTTCTCCTCCTCAGAGGTCCGTGGTACTGAAAGTTCCAACACTCTGATCACAAGTTCAGTCTTCCTTGTGATTATTCCCATCCTGAGACTATCTAGGGGCCCCACCCTAAAAGTCACCTCATTAGCATAAACTGAGATGTGGTTGAAAGCGTCTCCTTATGAGTAACAAAGATACTCTTATCACTCAGGAAATTCCAAGAGTTTTAAGAGCTCTGTGCCAGGAACGGGGGACAAAAACCAACTATTTATTTTTTATTATACCACAAGCCCATTGACCATTATTAAGTTACATGGCCTCATCTAGCTAAAAGGGAGTCTTTGAAATGTGGTCAATGAGAATTTTATTATCAAGGAAGAAGAGAAGAATGGATAATGGGGACATCTTCCCTGCTCCCTTATGAATGAATTTTCTATTCATTAATGAAAGTTTCTGGCAGTCAGCCTTAATGATTTTTAGTAAGAACCTGGGTTCCACTGGAGTGGTTTTCCAAATGTTGGCATTAGCCTCACTGTTGTAATCCCTGTACATTTGAAAAAGACTCATCATTGCTAATCAGTCTGGACTCCTACCTGGAGTGTTAGTCTGTGACACTGCTTGTGCTTAAGTCAATTGTGACCTCATTCAGTTTGGTTTTTTAGACTGTAAGCCCTGCAGATAGAGACCATGTGCAGTTTTAAAGATTATGCCTACTTCCTTGACATTTTTGTTGAATGTGCATTTATCTAAACACTTGTGTAAGTATTCAGCATCATTCATAATACAGTATCTCATCTTATTCTACTTCTAATAAACCAAAATGAATTAGTTTCTATTGGAGAACTATCCTTCTTCAACTTCTAACACCTTGCCCTGTCTTTGAACTTTGCTTTTTCTCTGTGTGATTTATTTCTGAAATGCTTTTTAATCGCTTACACAAATCCTTAATTTGTTCTAGAAATTCACAAATTTCCATAATGCGTTAACTTATCTCATCTGAAAGACTTTATCAAAAGCACACTGAGACTCTAACTTTGTATAAAACAACACATTCTCATTAGTTTCTCTGTAATCTTATTTCTTAGCTTTTCCTCAAATGCTGTAACAGGTGATCCAACTTAAGATCCTCTCAAAA
Organism: Cheirogaleus medius; assembly: GCA_008086735.1. Lineage (NCBI taxonomy): Eukaryota > Metazoa > Chordata > Mammalia > Primates > Cheirogaleidae > Cheirogaleus > Cheirogaleus medius. The sequence goes on from VBSM01002608.1 coordinate 133,519,844, forward strand.
GGTTCATATTTCCGGCTTATTTTTAAATATCTTATTGCTGGACTTTGTATTTGGGTCTATTTGTTCTTCAATGATTTATTGCCTTCTTTGCTCTCAGTTGTACCAGTGAGAGCACATGTCCTTTTATATGAAACTGGCATGCCCTGGACTCCTTCAGTTATTATTGAACTTCATCAGTGTTTTCTGATTGTTGACCAACGCCAGTGTTTTGTATCTTAAAAACATACAGAAACATAGATTTATTGTTTGTAATGTATTTCAGAAAGATTTACATATTCTACAATGTTAGGATGTATAATATTTTGGTGATTGGAATGTTTGGAAATTTTCCATGTTGTGACAGGTATTAGCAGTAAGACTCACAAAATCCATTACGAAGACAGCTGTGGTCTGGTGGGGTCAGCACAAATTTTGTGTCTGAACATCTAGGTTACTGGAGGAATTTAATTGGGCAGTGTATGTGGAGGTGTTTCGAGGAGCCTCAATATGTTGTGAAATGAAATTCAACAAATGCTTTCTGGGAGCACATGCTGACTTGGTGTTTTGCTAGTGCTCTCAGGGAGCACTCAACCTTTTGTTGGGATTAGTTCACAGGCATCAGTAGCTATTGGATATTATAGTCAAATTCTATGGAATACTAGGACAGAGGATATAAACAAAGGTATTCAGTAAAACATGTCATAGCTCTTAGGAGCTAATATCTCAGGAATATTAGTTCTGATTTTTCTTTTGCAATTATTCATCTATATCAATTTTACTTTTCAGGATTTTAGTGCCTTACTCCAAGTGTGTTAATTAAATGCCATGCTTTGATTCCTTGCTTTAGAAAGAACCCTTGGATCCTACTTCCTTCTTGGCAGAGCTATTGGGTTGTTCTCTCCTAATAATTTACCAAGTCAGCAAGGTTAACTTAATTCACACCCCTTTATCAACCACTTTAGACAATTTAACCAAATTAACTAATTCTCCAAATAGTAGAATGTTGAATTATGTATTCAAGTATGGAGTCCTTTAAAAATTGTTAACAATAAGTTACAAATAATAACTTTCCTTATAATGCCAAAATGTGCCAATCCACCCATATTTTTTGAACACTGTAAATTTTTGCCTGCTTATTTCTTATGTATTACCAGCAATGAAATTCTGTGTATATTCATGCTTTCTTTGAATTAAGATACCCTGATAGTTTTGGGTGTTGACTGAATTAAGGAATACCTAGAAACTTGGTAAAGCATTATTTTGGGATGTGTCTATGAGGGTGTTTCTAGAGGAGATTAATTACCATGTTAGTCTGAGTGGACTAGGTGGGGAAGATCTGCCCATCCAATCTGCTGGGGTCCAGAGAGAACAAAAGCAGAGAAAAAGTGAACATGTTGATTTATCTTCTGGAGCTGGGATATACTCTTCCTTTCCTGTCCTTGGGCAAAAACTCCAGGCTCCTTGGCCTTTGGACTCCAGGGCTTATAACAACAGGCCCCTGGGTTCTCAGATTTTTGGCCTCAGACTGAGAATTACATCATTGGCTTCCCTGGTTCTGAGGCCTACTGACTTGGACCGAGATGGGTTATTGGCATCCCAGGGTCTCCAGCTTGCAGATGGCCCACTGAGGGACTTCTTAGCCTCCTTAATTATGTCAGTCAATTTTCCTAATAAATCCTTTGTCATATATCTCTATCTTTCTGTGCATATATCTATCTATCTACTCTAGTGGTTCTACCTTTTTGGAGAACCCTAATACAGATTTCTTAATTGGCCATATTTTGTTTATTCTCATGGGTTCCTTGAATCATAGTGTAACAGGGATTCCAGCTTGAGCTCACACCAGGTTGAATTATATTTTGGCATAAGTAGGAAACTGTCGGATTGGTCCCACCATTCATTTATTTCATCAATATTATTGAGTGCCCATTATGTGCTAGACACTGTTGTAGGCATTTGTGATGAGGCAGTGGCCAAAACAGAAAAAAATCTTTATCCTCACAGAGTTTACACTGTTTCTTATTTGGGGATATGTGGGTATAGAATGCTTGTAACCCAAACCAATACCTCCACTATCTTAAGACAAAAAAATTATACTAATAGGGTGAATCTTATGAAATCCAAGTAATATCTAAACATCTCCAGAAACCAAGGAAACTCCATGTTTTTAATATAGATTCTTGCCCCTTTGATGACTCTGCTACCAAAAATTCTTAGTGATCTTAATTCAAAACTTAAAATCCTGAGGAATTTGAATATGGAGATTCTTCCAGATTGGGTCAGATATTTGTCCTTGAATCAAGCTACTGTGGACAAGGAAAGGTCATAGAGTACAAATATATCTATTGAGAGTCCCTTCTTTTAAAAGTTGTGATAATTTCCAGAGAAATGAAGCTATTCAGACAATCTGCGTGTCCACTAAAATTCTTAAAAAGACCAACCCACTGATAACAAAGGAAGACAAATTTTGGTAATACTCATCAGATTGCCTTTATCTCTTCAGTAATTGTACTTTAATTTCATGAACTGATTGATCTAACCAAGTAAGATATTTATAGCAGAAATGAAAGAACTTCCAAATGAAGAATCATTAAGTCCATTTTAGAGACAACAAAATTGATGTTCCAAACTTCATGCTCTTTTCACAACATCATATTACCTATCTACATTATTTTATTTAATCCTCACAATAGCTCTGTGCAGTTGGTGTATTGTCTTCATTTTATGCCATTTGTAGAAGTAAGACTAGGCAAAGAAAACTTGTCTATACTTCAAGATATTTAAGGATGAAAGAGGTTATTGTTGGATCATTGCAGAAAATCCCACATCCCTAATAGTTGCTAAACTGGCAACTATCACTTAAAAGATGATATCCTCCCATCTTGTAGTATTAAGGCTCACATGGAATATAAGGACATAATATTTAGAAAAGAAAGACAACATCCTTTAGGTCTTGGTTCTAGCAATGTGTAATAAACTTATTTGATGTATTACTATCATATTTATTAATATTTATTTCTAAAATGCATATACAATAGTTTATTGATTCTAAGATATACTTCCCCTCTCCCCAAATTTTGATATCACTGAAACTGGACTTGCTTCTCTCAAACAATATCCTCTTCCAGTTTAATTGGCAGCATTTTAAAATTTCTTAATTGTACATTAAATAATGGTGCATCTTACATTTGATGAATTCTTAGATTTGATGAAATAATATACATGTACATACATATTAAATGTAACAGGAGAGTCACTGAAGACAATTTCAGCTGCCTAGATTCCTGTATTGTAAATTTCTTCCAAAAGTAACACAGAACAGTAAGAAAAAATAAAACTACACAAAATCACTCAAAATAAATTGAAGACAGAGAATGCCCAAACTTCAAAATACTTATAAGTTATAAAAAAGGAACATTCCAGTGAGTGATTTTTCATATCCCTGACCTCCTGCAAGGCTTTGTGGCAAATAAAGACAGGTTTTAATAAACTGCAGGGAAGAAAGAAGAGAGGTGCTAGCAATTGGCCTAAGGTTGGTCTAAAATGAGCTGCAGAAAGAGAAGTCCACGGTAAATCTGAAAATGAAAAAAGTGTTTTCGGCATATCAGGGTATGGCCTATAGGAAATGACTTAAAAATATGTGTGATTTTTCCCTGTTTCCCTTTCCTGCCTTCTTTTGAGTCATTTAAAAAATGCCACTGTGTCTTATATCTAAAATTGAAAAATGCTCTGAAAGACAGGTATCTTGTCATTTGTTAAAACCCCTTAATAAGTTAACTTCAAGTAATTGTTTTCACTTGTATTGAATGGCTCAGGAAAAGAGAATAAGAGCATAATTCTTTTGTAGATATTGATAAGCTCAAAGTACTTAAAATTAAGTTTGGAGAGAAAGAAACAAGTTTCAAAAAGAAAGGTGGGTGTATCTTTTGGCAAACTGAGCTGCTTGGAATCAAATAGTTAAAAAGTGAAGTTTTGATAAAATGTATATAGCCAAAAAGGAAAAAGCATCTAGCCGGGATTAAATGTACTGGGACTATTCTAGACTTAATATAACTTTTGAAGCTCTAATATTATACCCTTCCAATGCCCTTTTCAAGTGTGATCAAGGCAAAGAATGGAACTGCAGAGACAAACCAGAGTATAGAGCTGAGAGCCACAGAGAACAATGGATTGTAATGGCAAAGCCAGGCTCTAATAGGGAACAATTTTCGCCTCAGAGTAGAGTTTACGATGACAAAAATATTCCCACCAAGATTTCAGAAGTGCTAAGGACCAGGGACTGCTGTGTGCCTTGCATTCTTCTTTTTTTCCAATCAGGAATATTTGTTTGCAATGAATTTAGCAGTGCATCCCTATAGGAGGTATGTATAGATTTTCACCCCATTGGTGTGGAGTTTGATAATAGACTTTTGTTGGTTGTGGAATATAAGTGCAGGGGAGTTTAGAATAAAAAAGACATGGGAGCAGAGAAACAGTTGACCTGCAGCTGATATATAACATGGCAGAAAAACAAACCTTTGTTGCAAACAATTAAAATCTTAGGTTGTTTGTTACTGCAGCATGACATAGAAAAGCTGATTAATACATATAATCAGATTAATATTTTTTTAAAAAGATCATTCTGATTGCAATTAAGTAAAGGGTTAGAAAGAGTAATGTTGGGAAAAAAAGAAGACCATTTTAGTATTCTGAGAGAGATAATGGTGTCTTAAACTTGAGTAGAAATGATGGAATCAGAGAATGAAAATAAAAAGAACAGGGTGTTTAATTATATGTGATAATGTGAGAAATATGTCAGAAATTAATCTTAGGTTTTTGGTAGCAATAACTGGATGGGTGATGGCATATGCCAACAATAAAAGAGTAGATGCGGGGCAAAGAAGTAGTTATGGAGACACTGAGTTTAGTTTTAGATGTCTATGGAATATCTTAATGCAGATGCTGAGTGGGAAATTGGAACATGAGTGCAGAAGAAAGGTCTCAAATAAAGATATAGAATTGGAATTCATCAGCATTTTATCAGGGTCCTCAAGCTTTTTAAACAGGGGGCCAGTTCACTGTCCCTCAGACCGTTGGAGGGCCAGACTATAGTTTTAAAAAAAAACTATGAACAAATTCCTATGCACACTGCACATATCTTATTTTGAAGTAAAAAAACAAAATGGGCAAAAACACCCGGCGGGCTGGATAAATGTCCTCGGTGGGCCGCATGTGGCCATAGTTTGAGGACGCCTGATTTAGATGAACACCATAGGAGTTGCTGAGACATCCAAAAAAGGGAATATAGGATGAAAAGTGAAGATATCTTACAAGAAGGTCCTAAGAAACTCCAACATTTAAAGATCAATGAATAAGTAGCTTCCCAAAGAGACTGAGAATAAAAGAAATGAGGGTGCCATGGAGAAAGGGCTGATTCTAGGACTGGGGAAGGATATTTACAAGGTGAGCCTGAAGTATTTTGTACTGTGGTAAAGTAAGGACATGTTTAAAAAAAATCCAAAATGATGAAATTATATCGAAGGTACACAGGACCCAACTGAATGATCTCCCAGAACTCACAGCCAAGGTCTCTCAAGTATTTTGTCTAGACAACTGAGTAGTTTTCTCTTAATACATGTCTCACTGGAAAAGTTCCATTCACAACAGCAAATTTATATAGTTTACTAAGGCCACAGCTTTGACAGAGCCTGGAATTTTATTTACTTTAATCACATACTACTAGAAAAAAGTAGTAGTTTCCTCTAACATTTTGTATTTATATTTGGAAAGATAATAGAAATCCAGAAGGTTGTTTATGAGCCTCTTTTAGAATGGGTGGACGTGGAGCTACAGTTTGGCTGCCTCTTGATCATGTCAGTGGCAGGCTAGATGCAGAAATAGATCTGATCCCTGGTGCTTGCTGTGCAGGAAGCAAGATTTTGTGAAACAGTTACATTCATATGGAGAAAAGCTATAGAGTCTGTAAAAAGAATAACTGACATATATGGAACTTATGAACAAGTTTTCTGTTTTAATTAGGATTTTGATAGTATTTAATAGAATAGCTTGCATTTCATTCGACAAGCTAATTAGTATATTTTTAAAATTTAATCTTTGTAAGCACTTTTACTTCTTTAAATAAGATGATCTGGGAAAGGTATTAGTCTTTCTTGTAACTGAGAGTTTGGTAGTGAACAAATGTTTACCTTTTCTCTAGGAAATAAAAGGAGATATATTTTATAGATTGGCACTATTCAATAGGGCAGCCAGTAGCCACATGTGACTATTTAACTTTAAATTAATTAACATTTAAAATTCAGTGTCTGAGTTACAATAGCTACATTTCAAGGGCTCAGTAGCCTTCTGGAGCCAGTGACTACCTAACTGAACAGCACAGACGTCAGGCATTTTTACCACTGCAGAAAGCTCTATTGGGTAACAGTGTTCTAGACTATGTTCAAACATGAAAAATTTTTGTAAATAGGAAGTGAAAAGGAATCATAATGAAGCAATGTCAACACAGTTACCCGCTGCTCACTGACAATGAACTAGGTTTTTTGTTTTGTTTTGTGTTATTTTAAGCTGCTGCTGCTGAGGCTGTAGATGTTTACACACATCATTAGTTATTGTAAGATCTGGAAAATTTTTGTTTAATTTCCCTAATTTACATCATCTCTACCTGTGCTTGCTACCACTTTTCTCTTTTTAGCTATCCTCTTCTGTTAAGCATCTGTCTGCAGTGAATACTCTTTAAATTCTGCCACCACTCATCCTCCTCCAAGTGTCCAGTACAATCTTGGAAAAGGCTGAGCTCTTTAAATATTATGGGATTTAGAATCCTGAGTTCATGGTGCATGTTGAATCTTCTATTATGAGGTTCTTTTCATGTCTTTCATAGTTACCCAGTTTTAAATGTGGTTTATTTATACAAGTATAAATATATTATTTTTTCACCCTGGAATAGATATTTCAAGTTGGAGATTTAGTCATGATTGGCATAGTCAAAGAAAACCCAAGCGTGTAAGTTTATTTGGAGAAGGCTTTCTTCCTAAATATAGCTGTGAGCAGTGGGCTTCTAAACAGATACTGGCACTCTCATTGCATCCAGGTAGACAGATACAGTCTTCTTTGTCCAAGATTGCATCTCCTTTATTTTTCTGCCTCATATCAAGAAAAAGATCCACTTGTAGCATTAAAGCTGATTTATTATCAAATTCTTCATTCATAAGATAAAACAAAATTCAGAAAGCTTTTAATCTGGAGAAAAGTCATGTTTTATAGCTGACATGTTTTTCTACTTCTCCCAAATTTTTGGAAGAATGAGGTCATTCAAACTTAATGTATGAAGAGAAACAATTTTAATTTATTTAAATACTTTATATTTTGCTCTAGCCCAAACAAAACATAAGGCATTTATCAAAGGATTAAAAAGCAAGGAAATTAAAATTAGCTTGCACTGTAAACAAGTAGTAATTAAAAAAAAAAAACCCTCTCCTTGTCTGAATTAATTGTGCTTTAAAAAAAATCTATTTACATTCCTTTGTAGAGTTTTTCAGAAAGAACACTATGAAAAGTGTCAATGAATTGTGAAGTTTCTACCTTTAGCAGGAACCATCATATTGTATCACTAGCTTTGTTTTCCATTTTGAATTAGAAATGACCAAAATGAATATTGACATAGTCACTGATTTTGCCAAAGTCATTTGTTGAAATTACTTTCTGTTTGGGACCTGAGCTTATTCCTTGCACAAAGTCCCAATTGAAATTAGGGAAAGAGCCAATGTATGCAGTTTTTTTTAAAATTCTAAATTTGTTTCTTTGCTTATACAAATAGGAGTTGGGTATGCATGTGTAGACTTTGATTTCCCAGGACACTCTTTGTAGCATTCCACTTTCCGTAGTGAAAAGAGTGTAGCCTTTGAAATCAGAGAGTCCTGTTTTGCTTTTTACTGGCTGTTCAATCTTGAATAAATTATTTCATTCTCTGAGCTTCATTTCCCTCATCTCTAAAATAGGGATGGTATTGTTTACCCTGTAGGTCTGGTGAGAGGATTGTATATAATAAATACAAAGCATCTGAACAGCATCTGGCCAGTAGTATATGCTCAGTAAAGGAATGTTGCCATTTTAAAATAGATTATACAGTGGCATTGAGTTTACGGGTAGTACAAGAGATTAAATTTTCCCCAAAGGTTTCTTTTTAAAAATTTGAAATGATTTCATTATGGTGGCAGGAAAAATGGTTGATGCACACAGAAATATATTTTCTTATCCCTTCCAAGTATATGAGTGAATATTTGAAGCTAGGAAAAATAATTAGTGGCTTGATGCATCAAGACGCTATCTAGAGATCTATGTGGCAAACACCAATTTGATAATTTAAAGGAGATCCTGTGCAGTGATTACAATCATTCTTACATGGAAATATTGACTGATTCTAGGTCTTGGCTGACAAGTGCAAGTGGGGCACATTAATGTAAATTGATGACTACTGAGGATTGAATAAAAATATGAGAGTGTTACTTAAATGATTACATTTGCTAAGCAAAGTGCAAACAGGATACTAATTTAATGAATTTATTGGTCATTTAAACTTTTAGTTATTATCTTTTATCTATGTTATAGGTCTTTGAATAATACATTTGGATACAAGTTAACAATTGTGAAATGACTATATATCTCTACTGGAATTGAGTGCTTACATAAGTGATTGGTAGATGGTTTCTTGATGCTGGAGTGGAAGGCTACAGACAAGCAATGGGAGAAAGCTAGAATGAAGCAAGTGGTAATGGATTGGAGTTTGAGACATTAAAGTAAATTTCTGTTTTGCCTAATATAGGTAATACAGGCACATATTTATAGATATATGTATGTGCATGGTTTGGCATGCACGCTTATATCCTTGCTCTGTCAGCCAAGAGGCCCTAGAAGCAATGACACCCCATAGTAGTGAGCACATCCAGTGGCCAGATCTTGGTTTCTAATACTGTTTCCCAGTAAGAGGAACCAGGGCTTCTTGGAGAAATGGCTGATTCTAGGGCTGGAAAAGGAATATACAAGATGATCCTGGGACAATTTATAGTACCAGAAAGTAAGGAATGCTCAAAAACCAAAACAAAACAAACAAAACCCCCAAATCTCGCTGATAGAATCATGTCAAAGGGTCATAGGAGCCAACCAGAAGAGCTTCCAATTGCCCAAGCTGAAACAGTTGAGCACAAAATAAATAAAGTTATATCAGATTGTACCCTGAAGCATAAAATAAATATCCATGAGTTCATACTGCTATAAATAAATGGTGGAATAAATAAATTAATGGGGGAGAATCAACAAATCTCCCAGACAGAAGAATTCCAAGTAATTTATGTACATAACTTTGCCCTTAGGGATGTGGAGTGTAACTCCCTATCCTATAAGTGTAGGTTGTGCATAGTGACTTCCTTCCCAAGAACAAAGTCTGGAAAGGATGGGGCAGGGGAGAGAGTAACTTCACAGTGGAAAAACATGACAAACACTACCTCAGCCAGGTGATCAAGGTCAATAGCAACAGTCATAAATCATGTTCATAATAAATGTACTTTTGATATAATGTGATGTAAATGGCACTTTACCTCTGTGATCTTCCTCCCCAAAATCCATAACCCAAGTCTAATCTGAGATAAACATCAGACAAATCCAATAGAGGGACATTCTACAAAATACTCACCAGTTCGTCTCAAAACTGCTAAGGTCATAGAAAAAATGAAAGTCTGTGAAATTGTCTCAGTTTAAAGTAGCCTAAGGAGGCATGATGACTAAATTTAATGTGCCATCCTGGATGGAATCCTGCAATGGAAAAGGGATATTGGGTAAAAACTAAGGAAATATGGATTAAGTATGGATTTTAGTTAGTGATAATATATGGAGTTAATTAATAACAATGCATCTGAGCCAGGTTGCTACCACCCACTTATATCAGATAACTGATGGCCAGATGGAAGATGTAGCTTGCATACTTGAACTGATAACTTTTAACTTACATAAAGCATTTTACAATTTTTTCCTAAAGTATCTTGTTGGTATTTTCTTCAGAATTTTTCAAATTTAAAAAAAGCCTAATCTTTGTTCTGTTGGGTTCTAAATAATTCTAGATAAATTATAATTATCTCCTTGCTTGATAATGTTTTCATGAATTTTTTATTTTGTGCAATGGATGAAAACAAATCTCCTCAAAAAACCTGTGAACATTTTTGTGACTTCTTTATAGTTACATATTTTTGCAAGCTAGCAAGTATCTAAATGTCCCATTTCATTTTTTTCCAGTTTTGAAATCTTATGTTTTATGTTTTACCCTGTTTGGGCATTATTTAAAATATTTATTTATTTTAATTAGATAGTCTAAATTTGGCCTAAAGAAGAACAAGAAGAAATGCAACTGCACAGTTGAAATAATCTGAATTTAATCAATTCAAGAAAATTTATCAAGCACATGAGATGTGTCAAGCCTGTGCTAGGCATTGGGTATGGCACAGCGAACAAGACAGTCAGTCCTTTTCCTCGTGGAGCTTCCATTCTAATTGGGAATAGGACTTTGAAAAGCCAATTACACTTGTGTCAAGGAAGCTGGAGAGAGAAGGGGGCAGGGGTGGCGTGGAATTTAAGCCAGTCCACAGAAGTCATCCTTAAGGAGGTAAGTAATTATGCACATTTAATCTGAGGATGATAGGCATTAACTAGATCAGTGGTTCTCACGAGGGCTGTTTTGGAAATTTGTGGGAGTGTTTTAGGTTGAAATAATAATAGGGGTTGCTACTAGCACTTAGTGTGTGGATCCAAGGATGACAGATATACTGCAGCGTGTGGGATGGTTCCACATGACAAAAAATTAGCTTCTCTGTATAACTTTCTAAAGTCCCACCAGACATTTTTATATACATTGTGCAGCTTGTCTGCAAGAATACCATACAACTCATATTTTCTACTTTTACAATCTGTAATTTGTCTTGGCCTGTGATCCCCTGTTTAATTAAGGTCTTTTTGCTTTTTCATCATATCTAAATAAGTACGCCCTGTTATGACTTACCCTAACACAGGTTTTTACTTGAGTGTGCATCCTTATCATTGCTGTTTAATTTTCCTGTACTCCCCCTGCAAGTGAACACTTAAATTCAGATTTACTCATTAATGGTAGGAATAAATATCAGCTTAGGTCATGAAAGCTTCCAGCATAGCCATGCTCAAGCATTTACATATAAAATATGTAATATTTCATAATAAATTACCTTCCTGTTGTTTCTTTTTATATTAAACCTTGGGCATAGATACTATATTGAATTTTAAAAATTCATATGTGTAAGAGCTTGTATATGATCTATGACTTTTGTTTTAGGAGAGCAATGGAGATGTTACAAAATACTTGCTTTAAAAAGGAAAGATTAGATCTGATAGAGTTTGAGATTGTCACCATGACCAAGGGTGCTTTAGCATTTTGTGTGTGGGAGCCAAGGATGCTGAATGTCTTGTCATGCATGGGACACTTCTGCACATTAAAGAATAATTCTGTATCCCACACAGATTTTTAAAATTTCATGGACTTTCATGTAGGCCCTATGGTTTCTCTGAAAGAATATCACACTCCCTTATTCTCTCCTGACAATCTATTTTGTTCTTTTTCTTATCATATACAAATAAGTTTGATCTGTTATAATTTAATCTATCATTAGATTTTATTCTTCTCCCTACTGGTACACCTATCTTTTCATTTTTCCTATTCTTCACTGTACAGAATAGCTTTTGATTTTTGTCATTAAAATTCAAACTTAAGTAAATTTAAACATCTGAGTGGACCTCATCATGCTTTCCAGCAGACATGCAAAGACATTAGTGTATTTTGAAACACTTTTTATGTTAATTTTCTTTATTTGTACTTTATATTAACCTTTTAAACTATGTTTTTGAAATAAAAAATAAAATATACCTAATTATTTTAAAGATATTGAAACATCTGGGTAATATGAACAAAAAGTTTCCAAGAATCTCAAGTGAAGAATACTTTGGATCTTTAAGTCATGGAAACAACTTCTTCATGTTTCTGAATTCAAAAAACTTAAAAGCCAACTTTTACAAACTATTCAATAAGTTATAAATGTTGTGTTCCTGGATCTGGAGCTTCTTGTCCATCTTAAGTCACCTGAGGCCTACTCCTCAGCTCTGTCTCACTGATACATAAAGGTCATGTCTACACCATTTATAACTCAGTTTGTGGCAGCCCCAGACTCAATAGGAAATTCTGCTATCTGCAGCATCAGGCCCCCCTGCTAAGAGGAAATCAATTTCCTGAGTGCCTCATTGTCCTGATTCCAAAATTCCTTTCCTTTCTACTCATTAAACATAACTACTTTATGCAGGTGTCACTTTGGAAAATGATTACATAAGATATAAATTATTTTTATAAATACAATCTTTTAAATGATTTTGAAAGTATTCCATACTCATTGCAGAAAATTTAAAAAGTTGAGAAATATCAATAAATAAAAGATATAACTTAATCTCTCACCCAATCAACACTGTGGCATAATTTCTAGGCTTACAGATCTATCAATATTTATTGTTTTTATAGAGGGATTATCTGAAAATTTTTTCTATCACTATTTAGTTGTTAATATTCATATGTTAATGGCATTCCAGGCACTGTTCTAGATGTTGAGAAGACAGCTGGGGTAAGACGGTCAAGGTCATTGCTATAATGAGGTTTAACCTTGAGTTAAAGAGCAATCAACAAGTAATCAAATAAATATGATAATTGCAGGTGGGATTACGAGAAAAACAAAACATAAAATGGGGCAATACAGTAGACAGCTATGAGCAGTAGTAGGAAGGAAGCAGGGACCAGAAGAGGTGAAAGGAGGGAAAATCGGCCTCTGTGAGGGGGTGACATTTGATACTTGATCTGAGACTTGGATAGAAAACAGCTGGTACAGAAGCCCTGATGTGGGAGCAAGTGGATTTGGTATGTTTGAAGGCCAGAAGAAAGCCCTGTTAGGCTGGCTTGTAGTGAATGAAATGGAGAAAAGTATGAAATAAGGTTGAGGATATAGGCAGGGGTGAGATTATGTAGGATATTTATTATAGGCCTAGAAGGAAATCTGATTTTATTTTAATTGTGATGATAAGCTACAGGGAACTGATATAGTCAGATTTCTGTTTGAAGATGTTCATTTTGATTGCTCTGTAGGAGTGGACTGTAGAAGTGTATTAGTAAGAACATAGTGAGTGTTGGAACAAGGAGCCCCAAAATCACAGTGGCTTACCACAACAAAACAGCTCCCTTCACAGGCTGGCACAGCTGGTGGGGCAAGGCTTTACACTTTCTTTTAGGGACTCAAGCTCCTTTCTTCATGTGATGCTATTGTCTTTATTTGACACATGGCCTCCAAGGAGGAGAAGGGGAAAAAGTGAATGGTGGATCAGTGGACATGGACAGCAAATGACCACACACCACAGCCAGAATTCAGTTACATGGCTCGAACTCAACTTCAAGGAAACTGGAAAATAGAGTCTTCCTTCTCTCTGCCACACAGAAAACAAGCTAGGAGGCTGTTGCAATTGTCCACATAGGACGCTATCATGGTTTGGGTTCTTTGTTCACTGAGCAAATATTTATTGAGCTCTTTATGTGCGCTAAATACTCTCTAGGTGCTTCACTAACACAGTAGTGAAGAAAAACTTTCTTGCCTTCATGGAGCTTGTACTTTACTGATAGAGATAAAAATACTAAAAACAAAACAAAACAAAACAAAACCCCTAAACCTACAAAAAACCACAAAAACCCCCCAACAAAACCACAAACTAAACACACATGCACATATACAATTTGAGATAGCAACTCAGTGTTATGAAGTAAAAGGAAAACCGAATAAAGGAAAATAGAGTGATAGTAGAATGAAATATCTTGTCTGTGTCTATATATTTACATTTCCATATATCTATATCGGTATCTATCAATCATCTATCCATACATATAATTATACAAGTTGAATCTCATTTTATGGGAATAGTCTCTTTACTACAGACTTCTCTAGTGTACAGACAGTCCCAGAGTTACGGTTCGACTTACGATTTTTGACTTTATGATGGTGCAAAAGCAAAACACATTCAGTAGAAGCTGCACTTTGAATTTTGATCTTTTCCAGAACTAGCGATATGTTGTATGACACTCTCTCATGATGCTGGGCAGAGGCAGTGAGTCCCCGCTTCCTATCAGCAACACAAACACGAGGGTAAACTGCTGAGTCTCTACAGGGTACGGTGTTGCAGGATGATTTTGCCCAATTAGGCTAATGTAAGTGCTCTGAGTACATGTAGGGTGGGCTAGTTTTAGCTGTGATGTTAGGTTAGGTGTATTAAATGCATTTTCAACTTAATGATATTTTTCACTTATCATGGGGTTTATTGGGATATAGCCCCTTTTGTTAGTCAAGGAGCATCTGTATATGTATTAGTCAATAAATGTTCATTTGTACTGGAAAAATAGCTCTAGAAATCCACTTCTACTTAGACAGTGGCTGTCTTAATATCATCTTGTTGAAAAAACAATACTTTAATTAATTTTGCCCTTTTTCCTATTTTCTTCCATGTTTTAAAAGAATTCTTTTGTCCAGGATGCTGAGCCTCTGGGGCATTCAGATCCTTGTCCAGGGAAATGTCTCTGTAGCGTTTCTCCTGGGCCCCATCTTCAGATTCACCACAAGGAGAGTTCCCCAAATTCTCTGCCTTCTCTAGTGGCATTTCTTATACCACCAAGGACAGTGTTCTTTGTGTGTGTGTGTGTGTGTGTGTGTGTGTATATTTATGGAGAAGGCTAGCAATGCATTTGTTATATATTATTGTGACAGAATTACATGTTATTGATCAATACTTAAAAGTTTAATTGAAATTTAATAAATGGTCTTAATGAATATTTATGTGTTGATAAGGTTTTATACATATTCTTCCCCAATCTCTGGTTTCTTTTCAGTGGCTTTTAAATATACAATCATACATTGCTTAATAACAGGAATACATTCTGATAAATTCAATGTTAGGCAATTTCATAGTTGTACAAACATTATAAAATGTACTTACACAAACTTAGATGGTGTAGCCTACTTCACCCCTAGGCTATATGGTATAGCCTATTGCTCCTAGGTTACAAACCTGTGCAGCATGTTACTGTACTGAATACTGTAGGTAATTGTAGCACAGTGGTAAGTATTTGTGTATCTAAACATATCTAAACACAGAAAATACACAGTAAAAATACATATTGTAATCAAATGGGACCATTATCGTATATGTGAGCCAGCATTGACCAAAATGTCATTATGTGGTGCATGACTATATGTAGCTTTATTTCTAAATATCATTTTGGCAGCTCTAAAATTCTCAGTTTTAATATGTACAAAAGATAATTGAAAGAAGGGGGCTATTGAAGTTTGGAAGCGATAAAGGAAGTGTCCGGCAGAGCAAATGTAAGGTTTTTGTAATGAAGCCTTAGAAGTGATAAAAATGCTAAAAGAAAAGATCAGAGTTCCAGGCCTCAAAGCTGTGATCTTGCAGCTGCCAGAAGAGAGGGTGCCATGCTATGTTCTGAGGGGCTTCACTGAGAACAAGGGACAGGCAAAGTCAACTATTTTAAATAATCAAATCAAAAAAGTATTGAATTTTGGATGAGGAAGTAGCAGAAAGAAGGGGATATTATTTTTAATGAACCCAAATTAATTGCAAACATATAATTAACATGTAGCAAAAGGAAATTCTGATAATTTCTAGATGTACAAAGAATGACAAATGGAAGTTTATTGTGTTTATTTTACGATGTATGCAAAGTTATGTGGTTGGATAGTGGTATTGTTTTATTACAGAGAATAGAAAAAACACGTGCTAGCTTTCATAATTTTATTTGTGATCTCATCCCCCACCTCTATATCCTCCAAACATGTTTGATTTTTTAACTGCCAATTTTTTTTCCCACAGAAATTCTTAGGACCCTAACTCTTAAGTTTTGAATAAGTGATTATCTATAGGGTTTATTAAAGTGATCACAATATTTCAAATGGATCGTATTCTAAAAATTCAGCTAACAGCCAGATAGAGGTTTGGAATTAAGAAGCATGGCTATATGTAAAATGACAATCTTAAACTGCTCATACAGTATCCAATGAGTAAAGAACATTAATTTTTAAACATTTGTAACCAGAAGAAAGTGGAAGAAGAGACGATTGGTTTCTTTTCCTAATTCTCTCATAGGCCCCTTGAAAATTTTGCACTGTAGTTTATTCAACTATCCTCCTACTTTTCTTCTGCACTCCTCTCTCATCTCCTAATAGTGCTCTTCTCAGGCACCCTGGATCATAATACGATGCTGGTGCCTGTGTTCCTTACTAGGGCATTCTGTTGAGGGATGCTTCACTGCACCAAAAGGAGCCATAAATGGTGGTCCAGAATTGCCTTCCTCATTTCCTATTCCCCTTTCTCCACCCTTGCCAAAACTCGCCTTACATTTGCAACTCACTGTGAGTGGATAAAAAAGGCTCAACTCTTTCGGTGGAGTTTGCATTTTAAAAAGAAGATGTTTGGGGCCGGGCGCGGTGGCTCACGCCTGTAATCCTAGCACTCTGGGAGGCCGAGGCGGGTGGATAGCTCAAGGTCAGGAGTTCGAAACCAGCCTGACCAAGAGCGAGACCCCGTCTCAAAAAAAAAAAAAAAAAAAAAAAAAGAAGATGTTTGATAACTCAAATGCATACATATTTAGTGGAAGTTTATTTTATTTTTTTTGATAGAGCGTGATACAGTGTTCTTGCTATATTGCCCAGGCTGATCTTGAACTCCTAAAGTCAAGCAATCCTCCTGTCTCGGCATCCCAAAGTGCCGGGATTACAGGCATGAGCCACTGCGCCTGGCTGTATTTAGTGGAAGTTTAGGTCAATAAATTAAACGAGAGAATACACATAAAGCATTGAGTACAGTGCCAGGAACTTCCTGTTATTATAATTCATCTGATTCTTAATATAACAGAGTGAAAATTATAAAAATGGCAAAGTGGGTAAGATATTATGATGCATAGTGGGTGTCATATTTTAGACCTTGTGAATAACGTAGAATCAGGATGGAAAAAGTGGCTGCTGGAGAAGGCAAGGCTCTGGTAATTTGAATACAGTAGTGGCATGTTTCTTAGTAAAGTAGCACTCATAATATTTCTTTTTATTTTCCTTGAAGAAATAGAATCCTGTATTACACAGCTATTTTCATGTTTCTGACAAAATGTTTATTTTTCTGTTACTTTGATACATCATGCAAGACCATTAGTTGGTGTTCCAGAGCCCTGATATTCTTAGACATTTTATTTTTTACCTTGAAGTTTATTACAAGCTTTTAAACTTATTCCCCTCCTTGTTGTAGCCCATACAAGTTTAAATTCTATACTCTTTGGCGATCATTGACAGACTTACGTGGAGGTGGAAGGAGTCATTTTTATAAGTTATGTAAGTTGGAAATGTCTTATATATTTTGTTTTGAAGGTTTTGGGGTTTTTTTTGTTATGCACATTTCAAATTCTCTGTTTTCTTCACATCCTTGCCAGCATTTGCTATTCCTTGTCTTTTTGATAAAAATTATTCTAACTAGGGTGAGATGATATCTCATTGTGGTTTTGATTTGCATTTCTCTGATGGTTAGTGATTGTGTTAGTGATGTTAGTATTTTTCGTATAACCCTTGTACATTATTGGTGGGAATGTAAATTAGTACAGCCACTATGGAAAATAGTATGGAGGTTCCTCAAAAAACTAAAACTGGAACTACCATATGATGCAGTAATTCTGCTACTTGGTATATATCGAAAAGAAAGAAAATCAATATATTGAAGAGATATCTGCATTTTCATTTTTATTGTGGCACTATGCACAATAGCTCAAATATAGAATCAATCAAGTGTCCATCAGTGAATAAATGGATAAATAAAATGTGGTATATATACATAATAGATTATTATTCAGTCATAAAAAGAATGAAATCTTATCATTTGCAGCAAAATAGATGGAACTAGGACATTATGGTAAGTGAAATAAGCCAGGCACAGAAAAACAAATATTGTATGTTCTTACTCGTATGGGAGAGCTATAAAAGTGGATCTCATGAGGATAGAAGGTAGATTAGTGATTCCCAGAGGCTGGGAAGGGGAGCGGAAAGGATGAAGAGATGTTGATTAATAGGTACAAATATACACTTAGATGGAAGAAATGAGGCCTGGTGTTTGATAGATCAGTAGGGTGACTATAGTTAACATTAATAGATTGTACATTTCAATATAGGTAGCAGAGAATAATTCAAATGTCCCCAGCATAAAGAAAAGGTAAATATTTAAGGTGATAGATATCTCAATTATTCTGATTTGATTATATAAATGCATCAAATTATCACATGTACCATGAAAATATGTACATCTAATATGTATCAATAAAAAACTGAAGAAAATAATAAAAAATAAAATCTATGAATACCAAGAAAGTGTAACATGTAAACTGAGACCTAATTCATGAAAAAAACATGAATTGGAGAAAAGCAGTGTTGCTCCTATTTTCACACTATACGCTATGTAGGAAGGGCTGTTTCTTTGTTTTGGTCATGATTCTACCTTTGATTTCTTTAGAGGATACTCCAATGTCTCTGGATAAGTTGCATTTTCTTCTTTATAAGTTTCTTTTATGGATCTTAAGATCCTTTAAACATATTTTCAATAAGTAGCACAATGCAATATTTATGTGTCCTCTGTATTATACAAGTCAGAGTGCACTTGTATTTTCAGTTTTATAGAAAACAATTTTAATTTTTCTACTTCACTTATCCCCTTTCAATTGCCCATTGGAAATTTGACTAGTCTATTAAGCTTCATTCAATTTGCTGTTATAAATTTCACATTTCTTCAAAAACCTTTCCTTCATAGTACATCATTTCTTGTTATTCCTCTTTCTAAAGACAGTCATCAATATTTGAAAGCTGTAATATTATGAATTTTGGCTGCCTGAGCTCTCCAACTTAGATATCACATCTAGTCCATTTCTAGTTATAATTGTGTCTGACCCTTCTGACTCTTTCACAGTCTATGTGAGGAGAAATCTTAAATTAGTTTAAAAGAAAACTGCTTTACTTTGTTTATTTCTCGTTAATAGAGATAACTCCAAGTTGCATAATCATTTTTTGTGATTTTTTTTTGAGACTGAGTTTCACTCTGTCACCCTGAGTAGAGTGCAGTGGTGACATCATAGCTAACTGCAACCTCAAACTCCTAGGGCTCAAGTGATCCTCCTGCCTCAGCATCCCAAATAGCTGGCACTACTGGTACGCCACGGCACTTGGCTAATTTTTCTATTGTTTGTGAACTTTTAAGAAGAATACTTTCTAGAATGCTGGGTGATCTTAGATAGCTTTTTAGATAGATTTATAAAGAATATCTGGAAGATAGTCTGGTTAAATTTACAATGTTGTTTAGCAGAGATTGTTTAGCAGAGATAAAAATAAGATTACTACCTTGTTTTTATCCTTTGGTGGTGTTGATGAGAGAATCCTACTTTCTTTTTTAGTATTATACAAGTTACATTAATTTCTGAGCAGCAATCATTTTTTCCTGAAAGGTTTTTTAAATAGTTATCAATATATGTTCATTATAATAAAAGTAGAAAACAGAGAAAAGCAAGTAAGAAAAGGAAAATTAACAGTTTCCTTTTTGATAAGTAAGTGATAGTTCTTAAGATTTTGTAGTGTAATTTTCCAAAATTTTATAAGCATAACAACATTGTGCTTCAAGGTGTCAAAAAAGAAGTCTTACCATCGACTGGGGACTTTGGTCTTGATGTAATCTAAAGTGAAACAGAATTCCTAGAATTGGTGAGCTATATAGAGAGGATGAGTTGTGTGCCCGTAGGCCTGGCTATGCAGGTGTGAGTGAAATGCTTTGAGACTGGCAGGTAGGAAAGCCTATATTGGTGATAATATCACTGAAGAATTATTGGGGTGATGTGTTGAGTTAAAACATTTGTTCTTTCTCTCTCTATTTAAAAGAACATGCTCACTAACCTCCTCTATTCAGTATAAACACTCCTATGAATTCCTCTTATTAATATTGAAATTCCTTAGTTCTGAAAAGCACTATGTTCACAGACAACATTCTGTATTGCAGTTTAAATTGGTTTTTATCATTTGCTTAGATTCTACTGATTAAGAAAATTGTGCGACTACATAAAAGATGAAGATTCTATCTCCATTAAAGATGGATTATACGGAGAGCAGAGGAAATGAACATGATCAAGCATAACTCATGCTTGTAAATCCTTTTTCTGTAAGAGGATAAATAACTATAGTCATGTGCCACATGATGTTTTGGTCAGTGACAGACCACATATACAACGGTAGTCCCATAAGATTATAATACCATATTTTTACGGCACCTTTTCTATATTTAGATATGTTTAGATACACGAGTACTTACTATTTTGTTACAATTGCCTACAGTATTCAGTATAGTAACATGCCATACAGGTTGTATCCTAGGAACAATAGGCTATACCGTATAGCCTAGTTATTTAGTGGGCTATACCATCTAGGTTTGTGTAAGTACATTCTATGATGTTCACACAATGCTGAAATTACCTAATGACTCATTTCTCAGCATACACCCCATAGTTAAATGATGAACAACTGTATATGTATTTTTGTTATCATAGTCAAGTCTGAGGCTTATTATATCATCTGCGTCAATTCATAGTGATGTCAGTCATTACTTTTTAAGTGCCGTATGAGAAAAAAATTCCTATTAGCAGATTTAGCTAGTTCTTTTACTAAATGAGAATAGGGCTAACATGAGGCAAAATGCAGTTTTTAAAATTCCAGCTCTACATCACATTACATAGTTGTGGTTAAATATCTCATGATATAGTTACAGATATAACCCTAGGATAGTGACTGACTGAAATGAATTTAATTTCTCCTTGTCATTTACCTTCTAATTATTTAACAATTCATTATTCTTTACTAGCAGCAGAGTTTCTGAGAGATAGTGAATAAATATAGATTAGCTACTGGAATCTTTTAGCTGAAATATTTGGAAACTGAGAAAATATCATAAGAGTAAGAATAAAATTATAAAGTATCAATAAATAATAAATGCATCAAATGAAAAGTGAAATTAGAAAGTTGTTTAGACAAAACTGATTTTGATGAAATATAAAGATAACCATTTATTTTCCTGTTTACTATTTTAGAATCAGGAAATATTACATACTTTATTTTAATACCTACAAGGAAAAATCTGACTTTGTCATTGATGTAGCTGTACCATTTTTAAGATGAATGGAGTTTCAGTTTTTGAGAGACTGCTAATTATTGAAATCTGTAAGAAACTCAAATGGGTACGGCTTTGTTGTCTGTTCTTTAAAGTTGTTAAATTTACACTCACCTCTGAGCTTTTGTCCTGAGTACTTCCTGGGTACTTTGTAGTTGCCAGCTCAGCTCTGATTTCATATCCTCAAACCTTGCACTGAATAAAGTAGGTCTGGATCTTTTCAGGTTAGATGATTATGTCCTGTAATCTTGAAATATGTCTGGAAGAAGAGGACTCCTCAAGGTCAGAATTGGGCCAGGAAAGTTTTTGTGCTTCTGTAGTCTTTAAACTTGTAAACAAGATAGGTAAGACCTGTTTGAGACTACATCATTAATAGGTGTCATTTAATGGGCATACTCTATACTCATACAAATAACATTGTGAGGTAAGTATTTTGTGGAAGAGGAGACTGATGCTCAGAGTGGTTAAGAATACTGTTCATGGTTTCACAGCTAGAGCGCAGCAGAATTGGAATCAAACCCAGGTTTAAGTGAATCCAAAACCTGTATGTATTTCCATGCTACTTCCCATTTGTGAAGTGAGGAGGTATGCAAGTGGAACTAGTAAATTCCTGGGAGGTAGTGATGCCTAATATCACAACAAAACAGTCTTCCCCTTTGGAGGCTAAGTTGGCTGTGAATATGCTTGCACCATCACAGGTATTGTTAAATAAAAGCATGGGTTTGTATTTATGTGTGAAGAAGATCCTTAGAAACCAGCACGTCTACCAACCAGACTTGGTTCATGAGTCGATGCTGATTCCATTTTGAGGCAGGTACAGCTACCATAATGTGACAGATTGATGCCCAGATCTGTTACATTCTAGAAAATGTGGCCTAATTTATTGTGAGTTTTGTGTGAAAATACTTCCTAACTTGTTTCTGTGAAGTGACTTTAGACTTGACAGATAGTACAGACACCAATTGCTTTGAAAATGTCACTGTGAAGAACTGTTTTCTTTAGACTTTTCATCCACTAAAAGATTGATTATTCTAATCATGCAGTTGCACAATGGAAAATCCACTACAAGGATGGATAGAACTGTTTAGACAAAGACATGCTATTTTTTAAAAAATGTGATATGGAGACTGAGACAGTTCAAAAAAGAAGTTGACTCACTGGTTCACCTTCCAGCAATTGCACCATCAACTTCTAGCTCTGCCATGCGGACTGAGAACACAGTTCATCTTGTTGATGCCATTTCTGCCCTTCAGCTTGTGCTTTGAGATGAGCCTTATTGGTCAGATAGCAATTTGGATAAATAAATTTAATTTGTTTCTCACTCTATAGGCTTTACCTAATTTCATTCTCCACAGGGAGGGACTTCTGGTGGGGGCACTTTTGTAGCTTATCAAGGTGTATGGCAGGACAAATTTCCATCCGTAGACTGTGGAAGAAGGTCAAGTGGACAGTGGTCAGTTGTGTTCAGAAGAGATTAATGGTCATGTACTTGCTTTCATGGGGAAAAAATTCCATCACTGAGAGCACAGCAAGATTAGAGGGCAAGTGGAGCCTCTGTCCTATCTTCTGTATATCTGGAGTAAGAATTCAGACACCATGTCTCCTCTTTAATAATGATTGATTTTCAGGTAACCCATTTAAATTTTCTCTAAGCATAAATTAACTTAGAATCTACCTGTTCATAATGCTTGTAGTTTTAGTTTTATTCCAAATGATAAAATATTGGAACCCAAAGAATAAATTACTTTTGTTAAAGCAACAAATTTTAGGAGCACAGGCAGTTTCCTGTATATTACACATGATTAGTGTCTCTGCTAATGAAAAGTAAATTTGTTAGAACCTTTAGACTTTAATTTCTCTGTTTATTTGCCGTATTTCATCCTCGTTTTGGGTCTTAATATATCAGCAGTCAAATTGGATTTAGTTGAACTTTTACTTTACTAGAAGGATTCCAGTAGAAAATAGTAAGTGGATATGTAGATTTTTTTTTTCAGACAGAGTCTCTCTCTGTTGCCTGGGCTAGAGTGCCGAGGCATCAGCCTAGCTCACAGCAACCTCAAATTCCTGGGCTCAAGTGATCCTCGTGCCTCAGCCTCCCAAGTAGCTGGGACTATATGGGCGCACCACCACGCTCAGCTAATTTTTTCTATTTTAGTAGAGACAGGGTCTTACTCTTGCTCAGGCTGGTCTCAGACTCCTGACTTCAAGCAATTCTCCCAACTCTGCCTCCCAGAGTACTAGGATTACAGACATAAGCCACTGTGCCTGGCTGATAAGTAAATTTTGATCATGGATTTTTCTATTTCCTAGCTCTATTACATCTCTGCCTCAGTTTCCCTAACTGGGTACCTGTCTCAAGACACTGAAGTAAATTCACAGAGATGCCTCAGTATATTTTAAATTTTTGAAGGAAACTACCACACTCAATATTTGTCAGATACTGAGTGGATTAATGGATCAAGGTAGTTCATAGTTTCAACTTTAAATTGTACAACATTTTTAAAAATTATATCTTTGCAAATCAGTGGTTCCCATGATTGAAAAAATAAACCACAAGCACCTCAGGAATATCAATGTGAAACACCAAATGAAGGTGGTAGAGTCTGACCTAATTCCAAAGTTTGAGAAGCTTTGTAGTGCCCACAAAGTGCACATCTCACATTGGTAAATGTGAAAATGTAATTTTTCTTTCAAGTTATATGTATTATTTTTCAAATACTTACTAAGTTGTTAGAATACTTGTTGTTTGGACTTAGTCTTAATAAATGGAATAGTTAGATATTTCCCTTGGTCTAGAGGTTCCATGAAATAATTGCTGAGCCATGAAGGTTGGTGACCAAGAAAGTTTGGGGTCCTTTGATCTATGTCAATAATTTAGTAGATTGAATCAAAATATTCTATGGAATAAAAATGGCTTTGAGGCCTTGTTTCTTTTCTTTCTTTTTTTTTGAGTCAGAGTCTCATTCTGCTGCCTGGGCTAGAGGGCCATGGCATCAACCTAACTCATAGCAACCTCAAACTCCTGGGCTCAAGCGATCCTCCTGCCTCAGACTCCCGAGTAGCTGGGACTACAGGCACATGCCACCATGCCTGGCTCATTTTTTTCTATATAATTTTAGTTGGCCAATGAATTTCTTTCTATTTTTAGTAAAGACGGGGCTGTTGCTCAGGCTGGTTTTGAGCTGCTAACTTTGAGTGATCTGCCCACCTTGGACTCCCAGAGTGCTAGGATTACAGGCGTGAGCCACCTCACCCGGCCGAGGCCTTGTTTCTTATGAACAATTTTTAGTATCATTTTTTCTTTATAATATTAGAATATTCATTTTAATATTCTTGTCAAAAACAAAATTGGAAAATTATAATTTTCTTTAAGTCCTGTTTAGCTCATTATGAAGATTAATGCAATGTCAAGCATGTAATAAGCACTCAAAATATTTGAGGAATGAATGAACAAAATCATATGAATTATATTTAATCATGAAATAAATAATTGTTCCAAATTATCAAACTCATTTCAGTTGTCATTAGACTTGCTTATATAATTAAAATATCACAAGAGATTTGAGGTATTGTCTAAATAACTGAGTTAAAACAAACAAACAAAACACCTGTATTCTCCTGTATATCACTGGCATGTAGTTTTGATGGTAGAAAAACAGGTACCTTATGTATGTCTTCACATTATGCCAAGAGAGGTGATACATTCTATCTATATGAGAAAGTAATAATTCTATCTTCTCTTGTCAAAGCAGGAACAGTATGAAAATTATCTTTGAAAAGATAAACAAAATTGACAGACTTCTTGCTAGATTAACCAAGAACAGAGAAGAAAGGACCCAAATAAGGTCAATCAGAAATGAAAAAGGTGACATTACAACTGATACCACAGAAATACAAAGCATCATCCATGAATACTACGTAAATCTCTATGTGCATAAACTAGAGAATGTAGATGCAATGGATAAGTTCCTAGAAACACACAACCTCCTAAGACTCAACCAGGAAGAAATAGAACTCCTGAATAGACCGATCATGATCTGTGAGATCACATGAGTAATAAAAAACATCCCAAGGAAAAAAAAAAAGCTCTGGACCAGATGGATTAATAGCCAAATTCTGTCAGACCTACAAATAAGACCCGGTACCCATAATACAGAAATTATTCCATAATATTGTGAAGGAGGGAATCCTGCCCAAATCATCCTATGAAGCCAGTATCACCTTGATACCAAAGTCAGGAAAGGAAACAATAAAAAAGAAAACTATAGGCCAACATACCTTTGAATGTAGATACAAAAATCCTCAACAAAATACTGGCAAACCGAATTCAACAGAACATAAAAAAAAAAAAAAAAAAAAAAAAAAAAAAAAAAAAAAAAAATCCACCAGGACCAAGTGGGCTTTATCCTAAAGATGCAAGTTTGGTTTGACATATGTAAATCAATAAATGTGATTCACCACATAAACAAAAGCAAAACCAAAAACCTTATGATCATCCAGATGCAGAAAAAGCATTTGACAAAATCCAGTACTCTTTCATGATAAAAACCCTCAACAAACTAGGCATAGAAGGAATATATTGCAGTATAAAAGCCATATATGACAAACTCACAGCCAGCATCATACCAAATGAGGAAAAGTTGAAAGCATTCCCCCTAAGAGCTAGAATAAGACAAGGATGCCCACTGTCACAACTCCTATTCAACATAGTGCTGGAAGTCCTAGCCAGGGCAATCAGGCAAGAGGAGAATATTAAGGGTACTCAAATCAGGAAAGAGGAGGTCAAATTATCTCTCTTAGCTGACAATATATCTTGTACATAAAAAAAAAAAACAAGATTCTGCCAAGAGTCTCTTGGAATTGATAAATTCAGCAAAGCTTCAGGATACAAAATCAGCATACATAAATCAGTAGCATTTCTATATACTAATTACAGTCAAACTGAGAGTCAAATCAAAGACTCAATATCATTCACAATAGCTACAAAGAAAATGAATACTTAGAAATATACTTAACCAAGGAAGGGAAAGATCTCTACAAGGAGAACTATGAAACTGTGAGGAAAGAAATCACAGAGAATAAAAACAAATGGAAAAACATATGCTCATGGATAGGTAGAATCAACATTGTTAAAATGACTATACTACCCAAAGTGATAAATTCAATGCAATCCTCATCAAGTTACCAAAGTCATACTTCACAGATCTATAAAAATAATTCTATGCTTTGTTTGGAACCAGAAAAGAGTCCAAATAGCCAAAGTGATCTTAAGGAAAAAGAACAAATATGGAGGCATCACATTACCAGACTTCAAACTATGCTATATGGTTATCGTAACCAAAATAGCATGGTATTGGTACAAAAATAGAGATATAGATCCATGGAACAGAACAGAGAATCCAGACAAAAAACCATCTACCAACAACCAACTGATCTTTGATAAAGCAGACAACAATGTACACTGGGGAAAAGAACCTCTATTCAATAAATGGTGCTAGGAAAATTGGATAGCCACGTGCAGAAGAATAAAATAGGACCCGTACCTCTCACCACTCACAAAATTTAATTCAAGATGGATTAAAAACTTAGATCTAAGGCATAAAACCATAAGAATTCTAGAGGAGAATATAGGAAAAACTCTTCTAGCTATTGGCCTAGGCAAAGAATTTATGAAAACTATCCCAATGGCAATCATGGCAACAACAAAAATTAACACATGGGATTTGAATAAACTAAAAAGCTTTTGCACAGCTAAGGAAATAATCAACAGAGCAAATAGACCACCTACAGAATGGGAGAAAATATTCACAAGCTACACATCCAATAAAGGGTAATAACCAGAATTTACAAAGAACTCAAGCAAATCGGCAAGAAAAAAACAAACAACCCCATTAAAAAATGGGCAAAAGACATGAACAGATGCTTCTCAAAAGAAGAAAGACAAATGGTCAAGAAACATATGAAAAAATGCTCATCACTAATCATTAGGGAAATGCAAATTAAAACCACAATGAGATATCACCTTACCCCTGTTAGAATGACTTTTATTAAAAGTCAAAAAACAATAGATGCTGGCATGGATGCAGAGAGAAAGCAATGCTTATACACTGTTGGTGAGACCTCAAATTAGTACAACTTCTATGGAAAATAGTATGGAGAACTAAAAATACTAAGAACTAGAAGAACTAAAAGTAGGCCTACCATTTGATCCAGCAATTCCACTACTGAGTATTTACCCAAAAGAAAAGAAGTCACCTTGTCAAAAAAGACACCTAGACTTGAATGTTTATTGCAGCACAATTCACAATTGCAAAGATCTGGAATCCATCCAAGTGCCCATCAATTCAAGAGTGGATTAATAAAATGTTGTATATGTACACCATGCAGTATACTTCACCATAAAAAGATTAATTAATATCTTTTGCAACAATCTGGATGAAACTGGAGACCATTCACCTAAGTAAAGTTTTGCAAGAATAGAAAAACACCACATGTACTTACTATTAAATTGGAAATAATTGATGAACACACAAGTGTAGAGAGGAAAGTAAAACTCAGTGGAAAGCAACCAAGAGGAAGGAGGGGAGGGGAAAAAACAAACCTAATGGATACTATTATATGAACACTATTTGGGTGATGGTCATACCTATAGCCAGGACTGAAGCATTCCAAAAATGATCCATATAACCTAAAATATCTGTATCCCCTTAATAGTTTGAAATTTAAAAAATGAATGTGAAGGGTCAAATGCAAGTTACTTAAACTGATGTAAAATAAAACCTTCCTCCCTAGATCCTGTAGCCCTCTACTCAAAAGTACATCCTATTAATAACATTTTGTGTATTATGGTAGATAGACTCTAGAATGGCCCCTGTTTTTGTCTATTTTGTGTTATAGAGAAATACCTGACACTGGGTTATTTATAAAGGAAAAAAAGGTATTTGACTCATGATTCTGAAGTCTGGAAAAGTTGCAGATTGGACATCTGGTGAGGGCCATGGTCTGCTTCCACTCATGGCAGAAAGTGAAGGGAAGCCAGCGTGTGCAGAGATCACATGGTGAGATAGGAAGCAAGAGAGAGAGTAAGGAGGTGCCAGGCTCTTTTTTAACAACCAGCTTTCTTGGGAACTGATGGAGTGAGAACTCACTCACTCCTGGGAGAATGGCACCAGGCCATTCATGAAGTATTCACCCCATGACCCAAACATCTCCCACTAGGTCCCACTCCAACATTGGGCACCAAATTTCAACATGAGGCTTGGAGAGGACAAATATCCTTTCACTTAAAGGAACAAAGAAGAAGGAAAATAGCAAAAATGTTGTTAGAAAATATTCTCTTTTTATGTTGTTCTGAATATTTCTGGACAACAATGCTATTTACTTGTACATGGAGGGAATGAGGTTTCACTTTTCTCTGTGATCATACTCACTGGTATTCTGTAAATTCTCAAAATATTCCAAATTTATTCTTGCTACAAGTCGTTTCCTCTGACTACAGCATGTGCTCACCCACTCCTCAGTTTCCTGTCATCTAGGCAACTGACATATTTCTTAAGATTTTGGGCCAATAATCACTGCTCCTGGGAAGGTCTTCCTGATCTCCCTGAGTAGCCAAGTCCTTTGATTTTACACTGTCACAAGATCATGTGTTGCTCCTTCATAGTATTTAGTACTTAGAACAACTGTATTTTTTTTTTCTAAACAAAGTCTTACTCCATTGCCGTAAGCTGGAGTATAGTGGCACAATCATAGCTCACTACAACCTCCAACTCCTGGGCTTAAGCAATCCTCCTAGCTCAGCCTGCCTAGTAGCTAGGGCTATAGGTGTGCACCACAATGTTTGGCTTATTAAAAAAATTTTTTTTTTGTAGAGATGGAGTCTCATTGTGTTGCTCAGGCTGGTCTTGAACTCTTGGCCTCAAGTTATCCTCCTGCCTCAGCCTCCTGAGTAACTGGGACTACAGGTGTGCACCACCACACCTGGCTAATTTTTTCTATTTTTAGTAGAGATCGGGTCTTGCTCAGCCTGGTCACAAACCCTGGAGCTCAAGTGATCCTCCTGCTTTGGCCTCCCAAAGTGCTAGGATTACAGGTGTGAGCCACTGTGCCCAGCCGATATTTTATTTTGATCCATTCATAATGGAAATGAGTCTTAAGATCTCATCAATACTTCTGTTTATCTTATCTATTTGTCACTCCATTTCAAGTATTAGTGCATAATTTTATTTATATAAGCACTTGTTATTCCTGTAATTCATTAATTCTTCAGATTGTGGAATAATTAACACTGGCCATTTACCTTTCAAAGGTTTCTATTGACCGTTAAAATAACTAGAGGCCAGTGGTATCAAATGACTTTTCCAATATTTAATATTTTTCTGCTATATAATAACAGATACTCTTCTAGCTATTAATGGACCAGGATTGGTGGATGCAGAGATAAGTAAAGAGTGCTCCTGATACATGAGGATTTCAGTTTATGGTAGTGGCTCCCAAATTTGCTGTTTATGATAATCCCTTGGACTGCATGTTAGAAATGTAGTATCTCAGGTTACCTGCAGGGATTTGGATTGAGTAGATCTGGGGTAGGGATCTACATTTTAGCAACATGTCCCATATAACTATGATGCAGGCAGGTGTCCTACAGACAGAATTTGGTTAAATGCTTGCTGGAGGACGTGCAGTATCAGTATAGTGAGGAACCCTTATTCCCATGCCCTATCAATTCTCCTTGCCCCCTTATTTATTCTTCTCAGATGAAACAATCTAGTCCCTATTTCCTTTCTGTAATTTTGAGATCTGTTTCTCTACAGAGTCAATGTTTCTGTCTGTCCTGTGCCTTGGGGTAAGAAGTCCATCTTTGTGGGGCATCCTGAGGCTGTCTAGTGATGTTGGAGCCTTATGAGTAAGTATGTTAATTCTATGTGGGGTATTAATAGACCTACTTGACTCTGCATATCTCATCAGTTATTCTAAGCTGGGGGAGATTTTTTCCACACCCTCTCCCTCAGGGATA
The DNA here is from genome assembly GCA_008086735.1 of Cheirogaleus medius. NCBI lineage: Eukaryota > Metazoa > Chordata > Mammalia > Primates > Cheirogaleidae > Cheirogaleus > Cheirogaleus medius. The sequence goes on from VBSM01002608.1 coordinate 133,550,172, forward strand.
CATTTGGCAATGCCTGGAGATATTTTTGGTTGTTACAATGAGAGAAGGAGAGGGTGCTATAGGCATCTAGTGGGTAGAGGCAAGGGATGCTGCTAAACATCCTACAGCACACAATGAGCCCCAGTCTCCTAGCAAAGAATTCTTCAGCCCTACATGTCAGTAGTGCCAAGGTTGAGAAACTCTGATCTAAATCCGATTCTTCCATAGTGTATATTAATAAAAAGGCAATATCTATCTCCAGTTGTTTGGCTCCTGAATTTGTCTCTGGTTGGCTACATATTTTGGTGGGGGAGAGAATAGCACTCTTTATTGGGCACCCTAAATGTCCATGAATAAGGAGTGGTCAGAAGATAGGAGAGAAAGCAGAAGGGTGCCCTGGAAACCAGTAAGATAGTGTTCTTAATGGGAGGAACTGTCAGAGTCCCCTACTTCAGAGAGGTCTAGAGAGGCAGGAACTTAAAGGTGTTTTTAGGATTTAACATCTATGACTTCAACAGTGACTTTTATTAGAGGTACTAGGGTGAGAAGGTGAAGCTGGAGCAGATTGTCTTGAAGAGTAAGTGGGCGGTGAGGAGATGGAAACAGTGCTGGATTCTGTCTGGCTGTTGAGGGGAAGCAAGAGAGAGGATGCCAGCTAGAGAGGAACACAGGAATGGGACAAGGTTGAACATGTTTATGTAACAAAGAGGCTAATAAAGAGGGGATGTTTGAAAACTAGGCCAAAAAAGGGGGGAGGAAATATCTGCAGTACAGTCTTCGAGAAGGTCAGAGGGAGATAAAATTCAGAGCACAGTTGAAATTTTGTCGTTGTTTGGGAGAAGCGGTCCACTTCATGAACATGAAGATGTGGGAGAAAGTAAACAGGTGCAAATAGGTTTGTAAAACGTAGGCTTTGTTGGGGTGAGGGGACAAGGGAGAAGGTAGCAAGTCTTCCTTCTGAGACCGCATAGAGAAGTGGTAGACTAGGGAGCCCAATGGGGTCTGTGAAAGTTTGAAATCAAAATCAAATGGGGGATGGAACCAACCAGGGGCCACTCCATCAGCCTTTCTTTACTGTGGTTCTCAGTAGTTTCTGGGACAGTTGGGAGGGAGGTACATCTGGACATTCACATCTTACAACCAAGTCAAGCTAGAAATCTCAGGCTTTCACATTCTGTTGCCCCCACGCTGCTCCCAGGTGTCAGGGCAGAAGAGTCCAGTGGGGTGGGATGACAATATTTTCACCTTCCTGCTTCTTTCTTGCTTCCCGTGACCAAATTTCTGGAAACATCACTGGGAGTCTGATTTTTTTTCCAGAAACTTAATATCTCTCATATGTGATGTGAATTTGTGCTGCTGCCTTCCCATAGCTGGTAAAACTCTTGGTACCTTAGCAGATAACGCATCTCAGACCCAGGCTTATCATGTCTACGACTTGAACACTGGAGAACAATATATCTTGAATCAGTGATTCAGAAATTATGTTACTAAATGTGATGTTGTTTGCATCTCAAGTTGTTGGAATTTCTGTGAGTGCTTTCATGGCCCATAGAGACAACAGAATGGAACATTTGAAATAGGTATCATACTGAGATACCCAGGAAAAGGCAGTCCTAAAGGCAACCACCTGCTTCACCTCCTTGCAAGGATGTTTTTGGAATACTTTGCTCCAATGATTTGAGTTTCTGAAATGCTCTTGATACTCATCTCTATCCACAATCCTAGCACAAAGGGAGCTTGAATGTTTTCATTTGCATCTCTAAACTCCTGCAAAGGTTATAAAGTTATTTTACCCACTGGTAAACGTAATAAACAGCGATATTCAAGATAGTGCACATTTAAGCTTGCCTTTCCTCTCTACATAAAAATGCATGCTAATGGCCACTGGATAATTAAAATTAAACCACATTCAATAGATAAACAAATTAAAGCAGAGCAAATTGTGTGCATGCCTTCCTAAACAGCACACACATTATCAGTGAGGGCAACCCTAATTATTCAAGGATATAGCAATAGCTATTGAAGGAGCTATTGATATTTTTAGATAAGAAAGTGTCTTCAGTATTAATGAGTAGTATTTGTTTATAAGCCAAATTCTTTGTAGTACTGTAGAAATTAAAAAGGAAATTGGATCAAAGCTACCCAAGCCTTTCACACTAATCCAGACTTACCAATATATTGTGATCTGCTGATATTTTTTTTAACATTTAATTAGAAGGTAATATGTGAATTTATTTCCATTGTCAAATGTTACAACATTTCTGACCAAGCTCAAGGATACATCTGCTCTTCAGAGGTAATACTTGTTACTTGTTTGGTATGGGTACTTCCAGATAGTTTTTAATGCATTTAAAGTACATTTATATATATTTACTCATACATGTTTTACAATATTGTGGGTTTTTTGTTTGCCTGTTTGTTTTTTAGATTCCAACATAAATGGGATCATTCTACATGTGCCTACGTCTAACATGCCTTTATCATTCAATAATATGCCTTAGAGATTTTTGATAATGGTACATACAGATCTCCCTCAATATTTTTCCCATTTTGTTTCCTTTATTCTTAATATATTTATAAATGCCTTTGATTAAAAAATCAAAAGCATAAGAATGTATTATAATAAATGCCATAGATTTTCCTGCTCCATAGCCACTAGTTCTAGTCCCATGACTCAGAGGCAATCACTCTGAGCAGTTGCCTGTGGTTATTATCTCCAGATGTCTAAATAATATATATGCCCATATCATTAATGAGTTATTAATTTCAGATACTATATTGACTTCCTGCTTGATGAAATATAATTACCCTTACACCATTGCTACCTTCCCTCCCCATCTTCCCCCAATATGGTCCTAACATTCCATTTAGTTTCTCTGCTGGCTGCCTTTTAATAATTATAATTAAAGTACTTAAACCTTTCTTTCTTATCAGCTATATATATTGTCTCTGGACTTCTGACTTTGTAGACTTTGTATGATGATGATGATGATGATGCTACCCCTCTTTTTATCTTTCCTTTCCTCCTTTCCACCCTTCCAATCTGTTTTGTAATTAGTACCCTTTTCCATGTTGAGTTGGAATATGTGCTTTGTTTATAAGCTGGATCTAAAAGTTGAAAAATCAACAAATGGCATTAACATGATTGTGATTATGCAAACATTCTGTTTACAAAGAGTAAACTATCTGTAATTTGAAAATATGACTTTCAGTTTTTGTTTCTGATTGTGTTTAATTTTCTTGCATTATTTGCCTTTATTAAACCCTTTTAAAAAACTTTCAATAATATATTTTCGGATTCTTCTTTCCCAGAGATCTTCCTCTCAGGGTCATCCCTTCTATTGTTCCAGTAATGACTATTGTTCTCTAGGCCTGTTGCCCAGCTTTTATCCTGGGACATCTTATTGCTTCTCTAGAATGTTTTGTGTATTTTTTATTCCCATATCCTTTTGTTCCAGGATATTCTCTAGTAACTTATTAAAAAATGGTATATGAGGGGTAAGTTTTCTGAACATGTCTGAGAATATTTTTTCTGCCCTCAAATTTAATTAACAATGTGGTTGGGTAAGAATTCAAGTTTCAAAATTATTTTTCTTTACTAGATGAAGGCATCTAGTGTTATATCCTGAGCAGTCTGAAGACAATCGTTTATTTCTATTAGTGACCTTTTTTGTTAGTCCTATCTGAAAGCTTTTAGTATCTTTAGTATCTTTATTTTTAGTATTGTAAAACTTTACAGATATTTGCGAGTATAGGTCTTTTTCATTCAATCTGTGCCTTTTAAATTTGGAGTATTGTGGAAATTTTCTTGTATTATTTCTTAGATAATTTTTCTCTCTTTCATTTTCTCTGTTACCTTTTTCTAAAATTGCTGTTAGATTGGAATGTCTGATGCTTGAGTCATAGGGATTAATTCTCCCTTTATATTTTTTTTATTTCTCTGTCTTTTATTCTCACTTCTTGGGATATTTCTTTGACTTTATTTCCAAACTATCCATTGACTTTTATCTAACTTAACCATATATTTTCAATATATAAGAATTTTTGTTTTTTTCACTGACTTTTGAAAGTAATCTTCTACTATTTTACAGATAAAATATCATCTTGAGATTTCTGAGGATAATAATTAGAAGTTTTTAAAGTTTGTTTCATTCCCCTAAATTGATCTTTCCCTCTGGCATCATTTTTCTTTTCTTTTTTATAAAAAAATTCCTTATTAATGTCTTTCCTTTGGAAATTGTTTTCAACTGTTAGGTGATCTTTAGGTCTCCTTTCAGCCTTTTAGAATGAAGGTGTAAAAGGCTGTTTGGGGAGCTCTGTGTACATAGGGAAAGCTTGTCCCTTGGAGGCATCTGCTTTATGGTAATTGCTCAGAGAACTCTAAATACCAGACTATGGATATTTTTTTTTTTTTTTGGTAGACATTTTGTGACGAGTTACCTGACAAGAGCTGCTCTGTAGATCTGCTCTGTTCTCTGGTAGGTTTTTGGCATAGATGGCTTCACAGGACCCTAACTCAGAAGGGCCTGCCTTTGGGTTAATGTTCTGTTTCCTGTATTGAAATTATCAATAATTTTTATATTTGAATTTGTGTTTTGTAAGTCAAATCCAAAGGGACAATGGAGCATGTGTCAAGGCTTGTAGACTCTGCTCAAGGGGTCTTGCATGTTCTTGTGCATTTAATTTTCTCCATGAAGTTTAGAATCAGTTTATCAGGTTTCATGAAAAATCCTGTTAAGACCTTTAGGTGGATTGCATTGAAATTAACATGTTTGAAAACTGTTGACATTTTTATTTTAATGAACATGGTATCTCTCTCTATTTTTTGAGGTCCTTTTCAATATTTAGAAAATATATTTTTGAGAGTTTAAAAAATTTTTTATACATGATGATCTTGAAGTTATTTATGTAGTTTATTCCCATCTAGATATTTATAGTAGTTATCATAAATGACCTTTTTTTCCTATTACATTTTCTAATTGGTTATAGGTGGTGTGTAGATAGGAAAACTATAAATTTTTGCTTATTGATCTTGTCTCTGGCCACCTTTGTTTTTGTACTTCAATTATTTCTTAAGCTTAATATCTTGCAGATAGATTTTCAACTAATATTGCTGCCAAGATCTTCCTTTTTAATGATTTGCCATAATTTCTGTTGAGAGATAGCAAACCTTTGTGAACTTTACTGTCACTAGACTTGCCTCTCGAGGACATTATGGTCAACATACCTGTCCTCACCCCAAAGTCGATTCCGAAAGTGCTTTATCCAGTGGCTGAATTTTGTCAGGGCACGGACATGGTAGGAGTAATTCAATCCCTAAACTACATTTTGGAATACTCAGTCCATCTATCCTGTCAAAAGATACTCAAAATAGGTATTTTTCCATGGCTCTTGACAAGTTACATTGATCAAATGTTTCTGTTTAAATTTGGGATACTTGGTATAAATATTTATATAAATTTAATTTAGGTTCTTTTGATGACTTGGCTCTGGGGATAGGGTTGCCAGATACAATACAGGGTACCTAAATTTGAATATCAGATAAACAATAAATTTTTGGTGTAAATATTTTCCAAACAATTTTTGGGACATATTTGTTTCATGCAATATTTGGAACATATACTAAAAATTATTTATTGTTTATCTAAATTTAAATTTAACTAGGTATCTTATATTTTTCTTTGCTACATCTGGTGACCCTATTGGGGAAAGCATTATAAGCAGATATAGATATTGTGGTGTGTAGACACCAACAGTAACACCATGAGACCATCTGTTTTGTTAAAGGAAGTGACAGAATAGAAGAAAAATCATTTTCAGACTGAAAGGTTTTTAAGGATTTCATTTGTGTACTTTGTTCAGGGTGAAAGTGATTAATTTTTTAGCCTCTCTCTTCCAATTTAAGCCCCTGTTAGGAAAGTTATTCTATAGCAAAACAGTCATATAATGCTATATAGAAATTATTTTAGGATTTCTGCTACTTTTTGTATTGCATATTTGTATCAGTTTTATTATAGTTTTTAATACAGATGCTTGAGGTACTAAAGAAAACTAGAAGTTAGGGACCTGAATTTTAATATTATCTCTTTCACTAAATAACTATGTGAGTATGGCTGTCATTAAATTAAGCCTGTTCAAAATATATTGGTTCTCCTTATTCTAGTCATATGGTAGGATTTTAACACCCAGTCCCAAAGACTTATGACTTGCTTTGGCTAATAAAATATGAATGGAAACTTCAAAAGCTAAAATTCCATTTGCTATGGCCCTGCAACTGCCACAGTGACCTTGGAAGGTGGAACTTCAACAGCTTGGGTCCCTGAATGTCTATGATGAATAGAGTTTATCCTTCAGACCCACATTGAAAATAAGTATAAATGAGAAATAAACTTTAAAACAGCAATTTAAAACTTATTATTATTATTTTTTACTGCAGCATAACATAACTGCACTGACAGCAACAGAAATTGTATGTTGAAATGGGGGGTGCTGCATTAAAGCCTATAACACGTGGCATTGGTTTATTTGTTGGCTTGCTGGTTGGCGGACAACTGTTGTTAGAGGCCAAACTGTAAACTGTCTCCTACAATAATTTGGAGTTTAATGTGCCATTTAATTTGTATCTCTAGAGCAGTGGTCTTCAACCTTTTTGGCACTAGGGACTGGTTTCATGGAAGACAATTTTTCCACAGACTGGTCGGGGAGTCGGTTTTGGGATGATTCAAGCACATTACATTTATTGTGCAAACCTCTCTGCTAATGATAATCTGTATTTGCAGCTGCTCCCCAGTGCTAGCATCACCACCTCAGCTCCACTTCAGATCATCAGGCATTAGATTCTCATAAGGAGTGAGACCTAGATCCCTCGCATGTGCAGTTTACACTAGGGTTCTTGCTTCTATGAGAATCTAATGCTACTGCTGGTCTGACAGGAGGCAGAGTTTATGTATTGATGGGCAGTGGCTGTAAATACAGATAAAGCTTTGCTGGCTTGCTTGCTAGCCTGCCTGCCTGCCCACCTGCCCGCTACTCACCTCTTGCTGTGCAGCCCAGTTCCTAACAAGCCAGGAACCGATACTGGTCTGGCGGTTCAGGGGTCAGGGACTGCAGCTCTAGAAGAAGAGATAGAAAATAAAATGTATAATACATGTTGGTTGCTGTTCACTTTGTTTGAGAAAATACTTCAAGAAAGATGAATTCAAATAAGAATTGGCCAGTTTGCAAGCACAAATAAAAGGAATAGAAAGGGTCCATAGATTCAAAGAATTGTAGGGTTGGAAGAGGCAACTTCCTCTCAATATCAAAGAGTAAAAGTAAAACTGAAAAACCTTTTGGTTAAGAAAGGCTGATTAAACTCAAATGCATGGCTATTACATTTATTGTTAAATCTTCTGAATGGATTAAAGTATTTCCTTCAGCGTCCATCTAGAAGTATGGCACCAAGTAAATATTTTCAATTGGACAAAATACATCAGAAACAGAAGGCTAACGTGCACAGAATCCTTTGCTAAGCTTTGTTGGATGTATAGTGAGAACAAGAAATAAACATTATTTTTTTAAGCCATAGAATTCGTAGGCTTCCAAGACGGGTATATTGACTTTAACCTCTTGTCTTTTTCTTATTCTATAAAATGGGATTAATTATGTAATACTTGTCCAGTGTATTCTACAAGAGAATTATGAAAATCATGGATTTGTAGCATGAAATCCATTAGCATACATTAGAAATCCATCATAACATACATTTATTAAGCATTGTTCATGTGCTAAGCTTGTCCTAGGCTTTAGGAAATCAAACCCGAATTTTCCTTATAGAGTCAGAAAATTAAAAATGCTGTGTGATCATTAAGCATAGTGGGCTTTTGGCTTACAAAGGAAGATTAGGTGTCTCAGCATTAGAAGGGAAGCTGTCAAAGAATAATTGCTATAGGAGATGATGTGCATTGAATCTTGAATAATGCTTGCGAGCTATGTCTAGGCAGAGGCCATAGTATGAAATATGGAAGATGGTATGAAATAGGGAATTAATAAGTGCTTGTGGGGTAGTGGTGGTGGGTAATGTTGGAAGGGTAGGGGGAAGACAGATCTCTTCTGTGCTAGGTCAAGGAATTATACCTTTTCTAAATCAAATAATGAATCATTCAAATATTTAAATATGGAGATAAACAGAATAAAATTTGCCTTTTTAGAAATACCACTATGGCAACATCAGAGGGTGGCTTACATGGGCAGATATTATTGGGTAGAAGTTTACTGAGGTAATACAAAGAAAATATGGTGGTGGTAAAGGTGATGGAGAGAACGGGAGATATTTGAGAGATATTTATGGAATATTTATGAAATAGAATTATTAAGATTTGGGGATTTATTGACTCTGAGATCTCTGGTGTAGGTGGGATGGATGAGAGGTGGTGATTCTATATACTGAGGATAGAATATAGGAAGAGAAAGATTTTTGAAGGGAAGAGAGTGTGTTCTGTGTTGTCCAGGTGGAGTTGCTATTTGCCTGTGTTTTATACAAGAAGAAAAATTCAATAAACAATTGGCTTTATTAGACTTGCTCCTAGACTGATAAGGAAACATAGATATTAGAGTCATTATCATCTTATGACTAAGAAATAGATGAAGTCTGAGTTTTGTTGAGATTATATATATAGAGAGAAATAAAGGCAGAAGACCAGGGGTGAACATAAATATTTAATCACGTATAACAGATGACTTTTATTGAGTACCTACCATGTACCAAGCACTGTGCCAAAAGATTTACATGCATTGTGTAATTTAAGTTCAACTGCATCCTATAAGACAGTGACTGCTAAATGCAAATCAAAACTGCAATGAGATATCACTTATCTCCAGTAAGAATGGCCTTTATCAAAAAGTCCCCATACAGTAAATGTTGGCGTGGAGCAGAGAGATAGGAACACTCCTACACTGCTGGTGGGACTGCAAACTAGTTCAG
>VBSM01002608.1:133559212-133569284 GCA_008086735.1 Cheirogaleus medius
GGGGGAGGAGGGGATGGGTACATACAAACACAATGAGAGAGATGTGCAACGTTTTGGGGATGGTCATGCTTGAGGCTCTGCCTCGAGAGGGAGGGAGCATGGGCAATATATGTAACCGTAATATTTGTACCCCCATAATATGCTGAAATAAAAAAAATATATATATATATTTGTTTTATAGAGGAGAAAACAGAACCTCAGAGGGGTCACTTGCCCAAGGTCATGGAGCTCTTCAGTCATAGAGTTGGGACTCAAACTCCAGCGACTTGATTACAGAATCAGCAACCTTAATCATTGCATTTAGGGAATGAGCCATGAGAACAGCAGAGGAGGTGTGACCGAGGGGTGAGGGGGGGCCTGGATGAGAAGGGTGTAGCAGAAGCCAATGGAGGGAAGACTTTCAAAGGAAACTCAGTGAGTGAAGGATTCTATGGTAAAAGGTTCTAAGTGTTATGGACACAGCAAGGAAGATAAAATGCCTAAATGTTTTTGATGGCTGAGGCAATATTAGTGAACAGGGCAAGAGTGGAAGCCAATTTTCAGTGAGTTAAGGAGGGGCTAAAATGAACAGAAGGGAGATAGTTGGTGTAAACTTCTTTCTAGAAGCTTAGTCTTCACAGGAAGGAGAAGACTTGTAGTAGGGATGACCTGAGGTTTGAGGTGTGTGGGGGGTTCTTGTGTTCTGTAGTTTTGATTTTTAATGGGAAATATGTGATCATGCTTAGGAGGCTGGTTGAACAGAATCAGTGGAGTGAAGAGGAAAGAGAAAGATGATCTGAATGGGGCAATGGGTCTGGAATCAGGTGGAAGGTCAGCTATGGGTAGAAGAAACAGCACTTCTATTGAGAAAAGAAGAAGAAAAAAAAAAAAGAATTAGGAAGGTGAGAGAGCCAGGCAGTTTTGTAGAGGAAGAGGAGAAAGTTGAGGTATTTCTGCTACAGATATAACACTTTGAGAGGGCAAGTACTGTGTACATACAAATTAAACCTTTTAAAGATGGATGATACAAATTTTTTTCAAGTTATTCAATATATCAAAAGAGTTAGTGCCAGCAAGTCTTAAAAATCTGTGCAAGTCTGTATCTATAAAGGATGTGTGCATATTTCTTTTTCAGTCTGTACCAAGGTTTCAGCTCTGTGCCTAGGGGACAGCCATTTGAATGTCGACTTGGTTATACTCGAGAGGAATTGCATTGATTGGCTGCTTATGCTACAGGCTTAAATAAAATCAGCAAAAGTTATTCAGGAGCTGATGCTATAAATCCCTTCTGGAAAGGGTAGTCCCCATGTCCCTCACTTTGTCTGTTCTGGACCCTTTGATTGTTGACTTGATGACTGATACAGAAAACCCTGTGTCTTAGCTCAGGCTGATGTAACAAAATACCATAGACTGGAGGACTTGGGGGGGCGTATCTTTTCCTATAAGAGCACTAATCCCATCATGATGACCTCACCCTCATGACCTCACCTCAACATAATTATATCCTGAAGGCCCCGCCTCCAAGGACCATCACATTAGGGGTAGAGGTTCTACCTATGAATTTTGGCAGTAGACACCAGCATTCAGTCCATACCACCCTGTGATCCCAGAAGACTACTTTCTCTTGGGATAACCCCTGCTCCTTCATATTTTTATGTTGTCTATCTAGTTAAATCAGAACCTTGGTAATCTATATTTACTCAAAAGGGTTCAGATGGTTTTATACTTTAAAAAAATTACTTTAGGGTGGGCATGGTTGCTATTAATATAATCCCAGTGCTTTGGGAGGCCGAAGTGGGAGGATTGCTTGAGGCCAAGTGTTTAAGACTAGCCTGGGTAACATAGCAAGGCCCTGTTTCTACAAACATTTTTTAACAAATTAGCCAGGTGTGGTGATGGGCACATGTAGTCCTCACTACTCAGGAGGCTAAGGCAGGAGAATCACTTGAACCCAGGAGTTCAAGGCTACAGTGAGCGATGATGGTGCCACTGTACTCCAGCCTGGATAACAAAGCGAGACCCTGACTCTGGGGGGGGGGGGCGGGAATTACGTTGTGAAATCCATGTGGAAGCTCATTTGTTTCTTTAAATCACCAAATCTCTTTTCTTTGAGTTAAAAAGGCATCATAAAATACAGAGTTGTGTGTGTTTAACAAAATGAATGGCAGTAATGAATGTGTGCTTCTTTTTAACCCCTGCACCTTCTGAGTCTACCTTGTTCTTGTTGGGTAGTTTTTCTTTATTTTAAACTTTTGCTGTGCAGTTATAGAGATTTTTTTCCTTAGGCAAAATTTTCTAAAATCAGAAACAAGGGTTTTATTGGATACTGCTTGCCTGTTATTTCTTTACAAAGCTGTTTTTCGATCTGCTGTCAGTGTCAAGACAGCCTTCTATTATACATAGCTGAATTATTGAAATGTTTGGGGAAGACTGGGGAACTGGAAAAGGGCTCCCACAAAGGCTGAGTTGGCATCTGGGAGAGCAGCGCCTTAGGCTACCTAGTGACAGACAAGGTGGCTCTAAACTCAGTATGTTTTCTAAGCTGCTGGCAAATCCATGATGTCTGGGTGATCAGTGATGAATATGTCCAGGCCTCAAGATGACAAAAATGACATCTAAAAATTTGATTGTGCCATTTGATAGGACAGGCCATGTTGAAAGATTTTGAACTGCCTTTTCCCTCTCAGAATTAAATTGTTGCATTTATTTTGGCAGCAAACGTTTCTTATCTCAACTGAGACTGCCTCAGTTTGCTTTACTGTGATAAATACTTAAGAAGTTATACTGTGCTTTTACCCTCTGCCTGTTGGCTGGGCATATTTTGCAGCCTCAGTGTTTAAATGTGCCGCTGGGAATTGCTTATGGGGCCATATGATGCTGTGGAAGGGCTTGGAAGGGGAAGTCAGGCACTGGACCTGGCACAAGTCTTTTATCCTGTGCAGGCCTTAGTCTTGTCTTCTATGGAAAAGGGAATTGGATTAGGTGACATTAAACATTGCCTTTTCAATCTACAGTTTTATGAGTCCTATATATTTGAGATAGGCGAAGAGTATTTTACATGAAACTAGAAAACTCATTATTATGCATTTTAGCAAAAAAATACATGAAGCTAACAGAATGGTATTTAAGTTATGAGGAAGGTTAAATTTGTTTTCCAAAAGATTAATTATAGCAAGGAGAACTAACCATGGAGCCTTGGTGTGTAAGACTGATTTTTTCTGGGATGCCACACATGGTCAGTGACTGAATCACATAAGAATGTGTATAATGGAATTAGTGTGACCAAGAAACATCAATTTTATGTTTCATCTGCACTGAGAAAACAGATTTTTGTCATATTTAATTATAAAGTTAATTAGGGCAACTGAATGCCCCTAAAGTTAAGTTGACTAGCAGATATATAATATTACACTCTCTATGTCTTAAGTTATTTCAAAGTAAGTTATAGGTATTGTTATACCAACCCATTTAGGTATCCTTCAATTGGATTATATTGGAAACTCCTTTCAAAAGATAATCCTGGCTCCATCTATTAATAGGATAATTCTTTTGAGATGAGTGGACAGCTATTAGGATTAGGCTTTTCAGCTATTCCAAGAGGGTACCAGCCATACTTCAGCTGATAGGTATTTTGAGATCTTTGTACCTTTAGGCAACTGGAAGTATCTAATAGCTCTTCAGGGAATACAATGCCAATCTTATCGTCACTGTATGAAATAAAGTATAATGTAGAGGTTAGGAGCACAGTGTTTGGAGTTAGACTCCCTGAATCTAATTCTGATGCCACCTTTTACTGAATGACCTTGGGTAAGTTCCTTAGCTTCTCTCTCCTGTGGTTTCCTCATCTGAAAATTAGAGATAATGGTGAGGATTAAATGAACATATTTGGAGAATTAAATGAGTTAATATATTGGATGGATTTACAATAGTGCTGCATGCATAGTAGGTGAGATTCAAATGTTAGCTATTATTATTATTATTGTTGTTGTTATTACATCATCATCATCATCTCCAGGATTAATTAACATCCCGTTGGGCAAAACGATATTGAGGGAGGGCTGTGTAGAAAATTTATAATCTATCTGGTTTTTTTTTTTGTTTTTAGATATTCTTAACTGTGCCCCATTGATAAGTCATATCTATAGAGAGCTGCAATTGTGGACCCCATATTGGTCAAGTTTATTTAGTCAGGAAAATGAACACAGGTTGTTTCTTGTTCATGCCATGGTCTAATGCAGGTTGAATGGCTCTCCTTGGAGATAGTCCTGTGACTAAAGATACAGTCTCCTTACATTGTGAGACACTGCCATCTAAAATGTGGGCCTGCCAAGTCACTGTGGAAGAAGAGAGCAAGGAGGTGTTATGTCTAGACTCAGATAGAGGGGACATTACTGTGCACTGCCTGGAACCCAGTCTCATGACCCCAACCTAATCTCAATGGAGGTTGGGAAATGTAGACTTTCTGTGTGTGTAGGAAGAAGAAAAGAGGTTAATGTTGTCTCTGTTACGTGTGGTCCTACAGACTCATTTTTATGGGGCACTGAGCAAGTCAGTATAAGAGAGAGTTCAGTGCCACATTATCTTATTTTTATTGTATAAATACCATTGAGTAGTGTCGTCTTTATGTGAATCCCCACTGAAGCTCTAGGTCTGATCTTTAAGAATAGTTGTTACTCTCCTAGGAAAATTGTTAGTATTTTTCCTAAGAAAACTGAATTGAGAACAAATTTCTCTTTTCAAGTTGGTAGGCTGCTGGAAGGTGTAGAGCTAAATTTGTTGTCTATCAGTAGCAACTATATTCTTGCTCAATCTTATTCTTTACAGACTTGGTTTCCCTATATTGTTTCTCTCACAACTAGTTCATATTATTTTGTTATATTGTATAAATCTTTATAAATCACAATGAATCTTTTTTTGGAACTATTAATAGATGGAGCGTAAGTAAGTAAACATATTTCTCATGGAAATAGTTATCACTGAGTTCCACTAATTGATCAAGACACTTCCTTAAATCCCTTGAGAGATGAAACACCCATCATTAACAGTGGTTCAATTTAGGTGGTGATTCTTAACTCAGGAGGAAGGGACGGAGCCCCTGTGAAGGCATATTAGAATGTTCAGGGAGAAAGGGAGCAAGGGAGGAAGGTGGGATCTACCCCTTACATATACCTTCCTCCAGTATCATTGGTACAATGGGCATTTGAATAGCAATGCACCACTTCATTGCCGTACTATCATAGCTCTATTCTTCCTTCCTATTCTCATAGAATGTTTTATATTTATCACATGTAAATCTTTAAGAAAAGGGAGAGTTCCCACTTCTCATAGTATCAGGTTACCTTACTGTAGTTTTAAGTTCCAAGTGTTGATCTGAAGAAGTGTTCTTAGGCTGAGGTGGGTATCATCTTGGCCAGAGAGAAGCCAGGTGCAAGCCTGCTTTGGGAAGTGTCTCTTTTGTTCTGGGAAAAGCATTAATTAGATTATCCCTTCCCTGACATCACTGCTAATTATCCTAAGAAGGTTTATTTTCCGTTCTTTGCCTGCTTCTTCCAGGAAAACAGCTTCAAACTATCCAGGGAAAGGCAGAATGCCAAAAACAGAATGTTCTCTGAAAGGGCAAGTACTTTTAAAGAAATTGGGTCTTATCTTTCTCACCACACTATATGTTTGGTGAATGTGAATTGGAAATTGGAAAAGACTGACTAGCTTAGCCAATGCAGTTATGTAAACTTCACACCTAGAGAGAGGAAACATATATATACCTTATGGAAAAAAATAGATAAAATTATGTGAAAGAGTATTTATGTTTAGTTACCTTGTTCCTATATCCTACCTGCTGAACCTTTAGCCATTTTTGTGGTTGCCCAACAGTGATTTCTTGTGGGCCTCTTGTAAGTTAGACAATGCAGTGCCCAGCCTCTAACATGCCCCCCAGTGGTCTCTACCTCCTAGTTATAACACCGTTATGTAGTCCTCTCCTACATTGCACCAGGGTTGTTCTGTAGCATAGGGTGAAATGGTGGCAACTCATTTCTGAGATTAGGTTTTAAAGATTGCAGTTTCCATCTTGGATTCTCCTCCCTCTCTAAAATAGGCTACTATGTGGTGAGCAGCCCTATCCAGAGGTCCCTGCTGTAAGGAACTGAAATATCTGGCCAATGGTCAGTGAGAAAGGGAGGCCTGCCAACAACCACATAGATGAACTTGGAAGCAGAGCCTCTAGCTTCAGTCAAGTCTTGGGATGACTATTGCCCCAGCTGACAGCCTGTCTGCAGTGAAAACGTGAGCCAGAACCACCCAGCTAGCCGCCTTCTAGATTCTTGACCACCAGAAACTCTTAGAGACAGCAAATGCCTGTGGTTTCAGACTGATAATACTTTGGGAGCAATTTGTTATGCCGCAATAGATAACTAATACAGATGAGATAGAATGAACATAAATCTTTTCTCTTGAGCATCAGAGAATTAATCATTGGGTTTTCTTGAACATCAAGAGATACCTGACTTTTCTTTCTAGTTCAGTTTCTTTCCACTTTAATAAATATACTTATCACCTGGTACAGCAAAGGAAATTAGATGCTTTACAAATGTTGAAACCCATTCGACAGTATTTTGGAGTGGTGATTGAAGAAATGAGATTGCTCCCAATACTTAGTGTGAAAAGAATTCCTTCCAACAAATCTTATAGTAATGGTCATTATTAATTACCATCGAGGCAGCTACTTCTCCCACCCCACCCCACTCCCTGCCACATCCACCTCCTCTGAGGATTCAGAGAGGTGTCTCCTCTATTAGGAAATAAAATATGTATTAAGAGAGAATCAGCTTCTGAATGTGCTGGTCTGAAGTTAGGTTTTTATCTCCATATGTTCTATTTTCTCCCGTTAGAATAATGGATGCAGAACATCTTTCAGGAGCCAGATATTCTGTATTAAATTTTGCCATGAGATGCTGTGCAGAATCCTGGGACAGAATCAATTTCACTTCCTCCTTTTCTAACATGTGAGAGCTGGGTAGGGAACTCTCTTGGGGCAACTGGGGCCCAGTGCACATTTTAGTGTTCTATTTAAATGGAAGGTCTCTGGTATTTTACTAATGTGTTAATTCATAATGCAACTTCTTTTGTGCAGCATGATAAACACAGTTTTACTTCCGTTATCTCAGAGACTCAGGTAATCTTACCCTAATTTAATAGAAAGGGAAAGTAAAGAATCTATGATTTGTCTAAAGCTCTCCAGCTGGTTAGAAGCACTCATGACTAAAGTTTCCATTTCCCACCTGACTTCCAGGCCTAGTTTTTGTTTTTTGTTGTTTTGCACAAAATTAGGCAGTCAATTAGTTGAATTCAATTCAGTTTGTTATATACACAAAGAATGACTTTTATACATTTAGTATGGCCGAAAGTAGATCCCATGAAGTTTCAAAATTGGAGTTCCTTATTCTCTAAGATAGTGAGTGCAGATTTTAACCAGCACAAAACAGTTTGGACAAGTCCATGTAATTTGATAATTATTTAATAAAATCCATTTTACTTAAAACAGCACTTCTGGTAAAACTGAATAGCATTTCTTTATCTTGGACCACACTGTATTATCCCATAATATGGCAAAAATATTCAGAATATGTTGGAGATTCAGCCATGCTGTGGAAATGAAACAGACCTCAGAAAAATCACTTTTATTTGAACCTGCTTGAATTTGCTCAAGTCTATCTTCGCAGCACCTCTGCTGAAGTATGTCTAAAAGCCTATACATTTATTCACAGGGCTGCAGTTTATATGCAGGGGCTACCTCCCATCCTGAGCCTGGCTAAAAGTAGAGTTAATCATCCGAAATGTGCCTTGTTCCTGTTCTATTTGTCCATAGAGGACATTAGTCAGTGCTTTCTTAGAAATGATGTTCTGGTATGTGAGTTAAAATTGTAATGAATTTAAAGAAAAGCAAATGAATAGATCTAAAAATAGATTCCTTTTGAGCAAAATCTGTACCCCTTCCTCTTAGACACAATTCTCCTGGTTGACTATTCACACCAGTCAAGGGTACAGAGCTTTGCAAGGGCTTTGCCCCTTTTTCTGGGGCACATATGGGGACACCCAAGACCCTACAGGACCATTGGTCTCTGGTGCAGAGCAATTAAACTGCCAGATTTCAGCTACATTGTACCTTTTAGATTTTCCTAACATTAATTTCTACATGAGCCAAGGCAAATGAGCGACTGGGAAGCCTGTTTAGTCTTCTCAAGACTTCCTCTGTGGACTATCTCATTTCTCCCCAATGAAGGGATGGTTGTACAGTGCATACTAAACATTCCTTCATTATCTTAAAGAAGAGAGTACTCCTAAATAACATACACATAATTCCTAGTTAGATAATTTTAATTTTAATCAGTATGCAAATCTAATGAGCCACCTTTATGTTTTGTTGCTCCCTAATTGGGAGATCCTTCAAAAATATTTAAAGAAATAGCATTATTTCAAAATACCCACAACAAAATAGAGTAGATTTCCTCATGAATGCTGACCAGATAGGTATTCAGTGACCTTAGGGATTCCATCATTTATGAATAAACATAATTTGGAACTATCTGTAATGTTTGGATTGCAAATTTGCCATGATTATTACTATCATCATTGATTTGGTCAGGATAGGTTCTAACTGAGGGTCTTCTACATCTGCTCTCCTAGGATTCATTGAAATTTATGCACGACGAATGGATAGGCACACGTACACTCTGATGCTTGTAAGGGCTTGGGCTTTGCAGCATATTTGGTTGTTCATCCTGACAAGGCATTCTGGACTGCATGAAGGTCGTAAGAACCCTTTCCTCCAGATGTAGTTAGCCCCTAGCAGTCTAATCCACCCATTATGCCTAGGTCCTTTCTCCCAGGACTCTCGAGGAGCAGCAGGATGTGAGGGCCTAGAGTAGGAGCTCACTTCCTATTTGTTGAATAAAGGACTGAATTTTGCAGAAAAGAGTTCAATAGAGAAAAATGAACATTTGCCCAGATCTAATTCTATTGATACTGTTTTCTGCTGAAGGTTCTACCACTTAGTGATGTGGCTTTTACTATGTCTTCCTGAGGCCTTCCTTGTCTTTCAGACTAGTTCCTCCATAGAAAAGAACTGAGGAGGAAGAAAGTTTTCAGCTCTACTCAGAGCACAGGATTTAATGAAGGGCTAGTGTTCTATGAAACAGGTGGGGCCCATCAGTGGACTTCAGGACATCTATAACCCCTTCAAGATGTCCTGCAAATTTTGAGTATTTATCCATATCCATATATATTTTTTAAGGAAGAGGATCCATAGCTTTTAGCAGATACTCAAGGGTGTTTGGGCTCCCAAACTGTCCAGAGCCACTGCCACAGAGGTTGCCAGCAGTAATTATAGACAGACTTTGTATCTGAACTAGTATTGTTACCAGTACCCTAAATACTGGGGTTTTAAAAATGCAATTATGAAAGTGGTTCATTAGAAGTAACTTGCTATTAGACACACAAGATACTATTTGAGCAAAAAGTCATGTTATCCAAAACTTTATGGCATATCCTTATGGTTTATTCATTTATTTATTCATTCATTCAGCAGACATTTGGGTGTATACAATATGCTAAGGCCTTTATAAATTTCTGATAAAAATATAAGAAGTGATCTCTGCTCCTTAAACTTGGAGCTGACTGATCTTTCTTTCAGATGTGAAAGTTTTATACTTGTTCTGCTGTCTTGGATTCTGCAACAGAAGTTCAGTGATAATGGAGCATTTGCAAATTTTGTCTTTCAGTACAGTGGGAATGGAGATTTCATTTTTCATTCTTTTTAGTCTACTATAGCTCTGGTCTCGCATGCCTGAAATATATATATTTTAGGAATCTATCTTTCCTACTGGCTAAGTATTCATGAAAAAGGGGACCTTCTGGAAGGCAGAATAAGTTGAGCACATTGTGTTTCATCTTTATGATAAAATACAGATTTCCCATTAAAAGGCAATAACTTCTTTTGGAAAAGGTGAATAGAAAGGCACTTAAAAAAGAGCCTTACAGAGTCTGGGAGCAAGATGGCGGACGAGAAACACCGCCAGACAGAGTGTCTCTGCAGAAA
>VBSM01002608.1:133570793-133643246 GCA_008086735.1 Cheirogaleus medius
AAATAAAAAAAAAAGAAAGAAAAAAAGAAAAGAGCCTTACAAATTGAATTTGGAGGACTAAGAAAAACTGATGAAATTTATTTTATTGCAAATTGGATAAATTTCCATTCAATTTTAATAAGCTCAGATGTATATGTGTAGGTATATATATATATATATATACACAAACACACACACACACAAACACAATAGTAAAAAAGAGAACAGAATGCCAGGCCACCTAGTTTTTGTGTAGAACTTAGTTAAGTATTGCCTTAGTTTTACTGAGATGGTTTAATCAATAATTAGTGTAATAAGCATTCATTCGTTCATTCAGCATGCATTTGGGTGTTTTCCACATGCTATGGCCTTTATTCGTTTCTTATGTAAAAGTATGAGTAAGAAGTGGTCTCTCCTCAAAAACCTGCCTTTAACACACGAAACAGACTAAACACAACCCGACATGTTTAGGGTTAGTACTGTCAGTGAAAGCTGGATAATAGGGTGGAATCTGAAGTGAGGTCCCCCGGGTGTGGACTTGGTGCTGAAGGTATATTAGCTGTGCAGCTGTGGTCAGCCACAGCACTACCAGAGGTCTCAGATTCTATTTTTAAATTAAATAGTACCACCCCTTGAGTTGCCATAAGTAGGATGCCAATAAATGTTGCATAAATATAAATTGTTATGACTAATTTTATTGTTAAAACATAGTACTTGGGAGCACAGAGAAAGGAACTATGAAAAATGACTAGAAGGGTTCTGGAAAGTTAATATAGAAAATGTATTCTTTGGGCTAAGTGGAATTGGGGTGAGAAGAATCCTTTGAGGACCACAGAAAGCCTGTGCATGCAGAGGTGCTGAGGGGAGGGGGACGAGGCTGAGGAGAGAGAGGCTTTCTGGAGGACTTACATTGTTTTCCTTCATGTGTTCAATTTAGTTTTTAGAACTAGAATTTGGTCTTTAAGGACTTTCTTTTCTTGGCATCAAGAAATAGTTTGTTTAATGAGAAATTGTCATCTGACTGTTTTGCATCTCTTTTCTCCCAACTAGCTAGTCTCCCAATGTATTAATAGATTTATTAGTGCCATAATTTAACTAATATGGATTTCCAATTAGAAATATATTTCAATTTTCTCTTTTTCTTATATTTAGGCTCAAGGCTAAAATTTTCTGTATGTTGTCCAGCCTTACTTTATAGCAACTATTTCTAAAATATTAATATTTATACTTTCTGTTAGCCCCTTTGACCTTTTTAAAATTTAATACAGTGTGGCTTCATAAGTAATTTGCTATTGAATTTTATTTCTTTTTAATTTGCTGTTTTGACTGAATAGTGCCTATCTTAGTCTATTGCAAGCCTTTAAAGCAATAAACTTTTGCATTTATGTATTAGTGTTTGTGAGCATGTATGTACATATATGTATCTTAACATTTTACAAATATGAGACAGTTTTAAGTTAAGGAAAACATTTTCCTAACTTCCTGAGTCTGTTGTGAGATATTGAGAAAAGCAGGATACAGAAGTAGCAAAGACTGAGAAGTAAAAAAGATTCATAAGAAAAAATGTTCTATTTTTCAGTCCACAAATATATGCTATCATTTTTATTAAAATATATTTGTCCTATGACCCTTTATTTTAAACTTCACCTGAACTCTTCAACATCTTGAGCCTAGGGTACTTGAACTTTGAGTTGACAAAGGTAACATATCCAATATAGCAGCAGGTAAGAGACATTTTGAATAGACTAGGAATTTATAATAAAATCCTCATCAGTTAAGTTTCAAAATTAACTAATATTGTCAGTATATTAAAATGTTTTTAGAAAATATAATACTCTCTTTGTACATAAAAATATTTAGCAAGTGTTAGCCTTAATTTTCAGATATATTACTAATCAGTGTACTTGAAATGGTATTGTTTTAGCATATCTATTCTCATGTCTAATAAAATTCTTATCTATGAACACATCTACAGAGATTTCAATGCTATTAATCTAATTGAAGCTATTTGATTACACGGGGATGCATGTTAAAATGACTAATATTTTCTGGAGACAAATTTAATTTGCTTTTAAGCACGATAGCAAATGACATTCTTCTAGATCTCTGAATGGTATTGATGTTTATGTGTTCAGGTGTTGCACAAATTAAGAAACTAAATCACTTTCATAGGTAGGAGTTAAATGTGGTAGAGAAGTCATTAAAGTAATTTACAACTGATGATATGTCAAAGCAGTTTCCTATAAAATCCTACAGAGATAGGAGGGAGTATTTATCATTGAGAATTAAAGATTTTTCATCTCTAATTACTTTAGCTCTCTTAGGAACCACATATAAATTTTTGATGTAAAAAATAAAGACAACAAAGACTAGGGAGAAATATCACACTAATGCTGACTTTTTGTTTTTCAAGACTGTAATTCTGGGATCAAGCTGAATTTGGATACTTGATTTTAATGCCTCCTCTCTCTGTTGTCACTAAAACAACATCAGCAACAATATGTTTATAAGGCCTGTGAGATTTCATTGGTTTGTCATATTCATTATACTAAAATTGATTGGGGAATGCCTAGAAAGCTGTCAATATAAGTTTTTAAATATGTAAAATTTTTAATGTATGTTAAATAAACCCTTACACCAAAATAGAATTTCAGTTGTCCCTGAATATGTACATAAAACCCAGGCATGTTAATTGTCATTATGATTTAATTTCATTTAGGGTTGTAGTGAGCATCTATTGTTTTGATCATGCAGTGACTACTCCCTATTCTTTGGATAAAATTACTCCATTTTTCTTCTGAGGAGCCATCTATTTCTCATTCTTCATTAATGAGTATATGACTCAGATTGAGCCAATCAAGATATTATATTCTCATAGCACAGTGGTTGTCTCTGGGATGAGTACATGAGCACAGCTATTTTGTCATCTAAGGACTATGAAAATGAAGTTAACGTGGAGGAGAGTAGAATAAACATCAGGGGACAGACCACATCCCAGAGAATTTTTGAACCTCTGGAAAAAAAGACCTAGATTTTTAGTTATTTCTCCCCAAAAGTTATCCTGTTCATTTATACCAGTTTGAATTGGCTTTTCTGTCACTTGCAACTTAAAGAATCGTAACCAAAATATTTGCAGAATTTTGGGGTTGGAAATCAATGAGTTGCAGGAGTATCTGGGGTTAACATGAAGTACAGCTTCATTCCTATAGCCAATTTCAGAGGCAAGGGTGTTTTTTTCTCTCTAAATATAATTTCTTTCCAAATAAGATGGCTAAAACTTATGCCTAGATGTAGACATGTATAAAGAATCATTCTGGCAGTCTTGACATAAAAATCCTGACAAAGTAATTCAATTTCTTTATGTTTTCTGAGATAAATGATCTTTTCCCCTATTGTACCTCTGAGATGAAGACAAATCTAGGTTTTAATTTTTTAATAGTCTTAGGAAAATATGACAGTATCCACACCTGCTGTGCCCAATGCCTAGGGCAGCAGCGAGCAGCCTGGAGGCTGGACCCTGGCTTGCAGGCACAGAGCTGGGCCAGTGGTGGCTGTAGGGCCACCCTGTACTCAGCACGGGGCCAGCCTGGCCAGAGAAGATGCTCAAATTTGTGGGGACATGGAAGTCTGCATGCAAGCCTTGTGTTGGATGATCTCAGGAAAAGGAGCCAGTTGGCTTATCAGGCCTTGGAGAATCAGCTTCCTGGAGACTTTTACAGACCTATGAACCACCTTGCTCAGCTGGCTTAGTTCTTTGGGAGTCCCTCTTTATGTTATTACTTGTTTGGATTATGCATTTAAATGTTATATTTTGTACAGCATTTGTGTTTTGGGTAAGATCATGGTGTCTTTTTGGTCAGTCTACTATGACGATGTAACTGGAAGCCTGTAATAAGGTTTTAAGAGTGAAATTTCTCTAGTTGTTGTCACTGTTACTGGGGTCATTATAGGATTGTCAGGTGATTTTCAGGCTGTGTGTAAAGTCCAGAGCCTGGCCCAGAGAAGGGGCTCTGTGTACGTTGGTATAGGGAGAGGAAGGAATGGATATCCATGCAGTCCAAACAAGTGTCCAGCTGGCTGAAAGCAAAAAAGCTTCCTAGAAAGGAAAAGCGTTCAGGGGCCCGCAAACTTCCTCCATTTCTTGTTTGGTGGCAACTTAGGAAGCTTCTGCCCCTTTGTCTCACAACTTCCTCATCACTGGAAAGCACCTCTTTCAAAAAGCTAGGGGAAGATAACAGTCACCTTGAATTTCATACCTATCCTAATATTCCTTCAAGAATGAGGGTAAAATGAAAAAAAAAAACTTAGACAAATACTAGGAGAGTTACTATCCACAGTACTTTATAAAGGAAGTAGATATAGTTCACCAAGATGAAAAGTAAACCCAGAGGGAAGGCATGAAACTATAATAGGAAGAAAATTTTTTAAAAGTCATATAATGTAACCATTGATGGTGCTTCCCCCAATGCAAATAAAGTAAAACCAAATTTTAATACAATACCAAGATATGTTGTGAAGTTCAAGGGTAATTAAATCATATTTTCAGGAGGCATATAGAAAGTTGAAGAACTTAGACTTTTAGAAAAAATCACACATAGCAGTATATTTTAACCTTTTAAGAGAGCATTATATATGACTTATATAATTTGGAAATGTTTCTTCTGTGCCTAGTTTTTTGAGGATTTTTATCATGAAAGGGGCTAAATTTTGTTAAAAACTTTTCTACATTTATTGAGATGATCATATGATCTTTCTTTTTGCTTCTGTTTATGTGGTGAATCACATTTATTGATTTACTTACGTTGAACCGTCATTGCATCTCTGGGATAAATCCCCCTTGGTCATAGCAGATTATTTTTTTGATATGATGTTGAATTCAGTTTGCTAGTATTTAATTGAGGATTTTTGCATATATATTCATAAGGGATATTGGTCTGCAGTTTTCTTTTTTTGTTGTGTCATATCCCAGGTTTTGGTATTAAGGTGATACTGGCTTCATAGAATGAGTTGGGGAGGATTTCCTCCTTCTCAGTGTTATGGAATAATTTCTGCAGAATGGGTACCACCTCTCCTTTGTAGGTCTGGTAAAATTCCGTCTGTGAATCCATCTAATCTGGGGCTCTTTTTGTTGTTGTTGGAGGAGTTTTTATTGCTGTTTCAATCTTATTGCTCAT
This sequence comes from Cheirogaleus medius, assembly GCA_008086735.1. Lineage (NCBI taxonomy): Eukaryota > Metazoa > Chordata > Mammalia > Primates > Cheirogaleidae > Cheirogaleus > Cheirogaleus medius. The sequence continues at coordinate 133,575,947 of VBSM01002608.1, forward strand.
TATTGGTCTGTTCAGGAATCTATTTCTTCCTGATTAAATATTGGGAAATTGTGTGTTTCCAGAAATGTGTCCATTTTCTCTGTGTTTTTGAGTTTGTATGCATAGAGATTTTCATAGTAATCACAGATGATATTTTGTATTTCTATGGTATCCAGTTGTAATATGTCCTTTTTCATTTCTGATTAAGCTTGTTTGAGTCTTTTCTATTCCTGATTAATCTAACAAGAGGTGTATCAATTTTGTTTATCTTTTCAAAGAACCAACTTTTTGTTTTATTGATCTTGTATATAATATAATATGACAAACCCACAGCCATCATACTGAATGGGGAAAAAGTTGAAAATATTTTACCTAAGAGCTGGAACAAGACAAGGATGCCCACTGTCATCACTTCTATTCAACATAGTGCTGGAAGTCCTAGCCAGGGCAATCAGGCAAGAGAAAGTAATTAAGGATATCCATTAGGGAAAGAGGAAGTCAAACTACTGCTTTTTGCAGACAACAAGATCTTATAGCTAGAAACCCCTAAAGATTCTACCAAGAGACTCCTGGAATTGATAAATAAATTCAGCAAAGTCTCAGGTTACAAAATCAATGTACACAAATCAGCATTTCTATATACCAATAACAGTCAAGCTGAGAGTGAAATCAAAGACTCATACCATTCATAATAGCTGCAAAGAAAATAAAATACCTAGGAATATACTTAATCAAGAAGGTGAACAATCTCTATAAGGAGAACTATGAAACACTGAGGAAAGAAATCTCAGATAATACAAACAAGTGGAAAAACACATCATGCTCATAGATTGTTAGAATCAACATTGTTAAAATGTCCATACCACCCAAAATGATTTACAGATTTAATGCAATCACCATCAAAATACCAATGTAATATTTCACAGATCTAGAAAAAATAATTCTGCACTTCATAGGGAACCAGAAAAGAGCCCAAATAGCCAAAGCAATCTTAAGCAAAAGGAACAAATTGGGAGGCATCACATTACCAGACTTCAAACTATACTACAAAGCTATAATAACCAAAACACCATGGTAATGATGCAAAAATAGAGACATAGACCAATGGAACACAACAGAAAACCCATACATAAAACCATCCACATATAGCCAACTAATCTTTGATAAAGCGGACAATAATATACACTGGGGAAAATAATCCCTATTCAATAAATGGTGCTGGAAGAATTGGATAGCCACATGCAGAAGAATGAAACAGGGTCTGTATCTCTCACCACTCATAAAAATTAATTCAAGATGGATAAAACATTTAAATGAAGGACATTAAACCATAAGAATTCTAGAAAAAACTGTAAAAACTCTTATAGATATCAGCCTAGGCAAAGAATTTATAAAGAAGACCCCAGTGGCAATCACAGCATCAATAAAAATAAATAGATGGGACTTGAAATTAGAAAGCTTCTGCACAGCCATAGAAATAATTAACAGAGCAAATAGACAACCTGCAGAATGGGATAAATATTTGTATGCTATACATCTGATAAAGGACTAATAACCAGAATCTACAAAGAACTTAAGCAAATCAGCAAGAAAAAAAATCAAATAACCCCATTAAAAAGTGGGCAAAGGACATGAACAGAATCTTCTCAAAAGAAGAAAGACAAATGGTGCATAGACATGTGAAAAAATGCCTAATGTCACTATCAGGGAAATGCAAATCAAAACCACAATGAGACATCACCTTATCCCAGTTAGAATGGCTTTTATTAAAGTCCACAAACAACAGATGCTGGTGTGGATGCACAGAGAAAGTAATGCTTATGCGCTGTTGGTGGAACTGCAAATTAGTATAACCTCTATGGAAAACAGTATGGAGATTCCTCAAAAAACTAAAAGTTGACCTACCATTTGATTCAGCAATCCCACTACTGGGTATTTACTCTAAGGAAAAATAATTCATTTTATCAAAAAGACACCTGCACTAGAATGTTTATTGCAGCACAATTCACAATTGCAAAGATGTGGAATAAACCCAAATGCCCTTCGATTCATGAGTGGATTAACAAAATGTGGTAAATGTATACCATGCAGTACTACTGAGCAATGAAGAAGGATGACCTTAATGCCTTTTGCAGCAATTTGGATGGAAATGGTGACCATTTACCTAAGTGAAATATTGCAAGAATGTAAAAACAAACACCACATGTACTCACTATTAATTTGGAAGTAGCTGATAGCACACATGTGCATAGAGGGAAGTAAAACTCAGCAAAAATCAAGCAAGGAGAGGGGGAAAGAGGGAGGAGAGGATGGGCACAATCCTACTTAATGGATACAACAAATACACTCTGGTTGACGGGCACACTTTTTTTTATTTCAGCATATTTTGGGGGTACAAATGTTTAGGTTACATATATTGCCCTTGGCCCTCCACCCCAAGTCAGAGCTTCAAGCATGTCCATCCCCCAGATGGTGCACATCACACTCATTATGTATGTATATACCCATCCCCTTCTTCCTCCTTCCATCTGCCTGACACCCGATGAATGTTTTTCCTATATGTACACTTAGGTGTTGATCAGTTAAAACCAATTTGATGGTGAGTACATGTGGTGCTTGTTTTACATTCTTGGGATATTTCGCTTAGTAGAATGTGTTCCAGCTCTATCCAAGATAATACAAGAGGTGCTATATCCCCATTGTTTCTTATAGTTGAATAATACTCTATGGTATACATATACCACATTTTATTAATCCATTCACGTATTGGTGGGCACTTGGGTTGTTTCCACATCTTTGCTTTTGTGAATTGTGCTGCTATAAACATTCGAGTGCAGGTGTCTTTTTTATAGAATGTCTTTTGTTCTTTTGGGTAGATGAATGGGCATACTTTTAACCTTGACTGGAGCATTACAAAATGATCCATGTAACCAGAAACATTTGCACCCCCATATGCTTTGAAATAAAAACACACAATAAAAAAGATCATTAAAAGAAAAAACAATCAATCTTTAGCTTCCCAACATACAAATAATGAAAAAGAAAGAAAACATTTTTATGTGTCCAATCGAAAGCAAGAAAAGGAGATTAAAAGAAGCAAAGGAATGGATGGTAAGTAGAAACTACAAAATAAAATGGTAGAAATAACTGCAAATGTTACAGTAATCTTCTTGACAAAAATTGTCAAGAAGAGTTTCAGTGTATGGGGTTCCCATTGCAGTAGAACAGAATAGAAAGCTCAGAAAGATAAACTCACATCCATAAAAACTTGATATAGGGCAAGCATATTAAAAATCAGTGAGAGGATATCTTAATATTTAGTAAACAGAAGTGGCACAATTGGCTACCTAATAGGAAAATTAAATCCCTCTCTCACAGCATGTGCAAAAATCTATTCCAGGTATAATTTCAAAATATCTAACAGAAACATAATAGAAAGTAGGTAAATAGAATATTTTATAATCTGAGAGTAAAGAGAAAAGATTAAACAATTCATAAGCAGCATAAGCCATAAAAGAAATTACTAAATTTCATTAAATTAAAATTTAAAACTTCTCTATAGCATCTATTCATTTATATGGGTAAAATTAAAATAGATGTAAGTCTGAAAGAAGATATTTGGAGCACATATAACTGTCAAAGTGTTAGTTGCCTGAGAACATAAAAATTATAATGACCCAATGGACAAATGTGCCAAATAGATCAATAGACAATTCACAGAAGAGGAAAACCTAAATGGGCTCCATAGATCAACAACAATGTTCAACTTAAGTAGTAATCAGGGAATGCAATCAAAATAAGGAAATACAATTTTATACTAATATAACTGCAGAAGTAAAATTTATGGCAATGCTAAATTGACATATACATATATAATTGGTGATGTGAAGAAATAGGAATCTTATCCACTGCTGAAGGTAATGAAATTTAAACTACTTTGGAGAGCAATTTGGCAATATCTATCTAGTTAATCTGAAGATTGCCTAGGCTAGGTGTATATCTGTCAAAGAAATGTGAACAACAATGTTCAATGCTCAATTGCTTACCATAGTGAAAACCAAGAGCAATATGAATGTCCATTAGAGGAAAATTAAAAAATTATACTCTTATAGCAGAGTACTATAAAAATAAAAAAGGAATGATCCTGTGCTACATATATCAGCATGAGGTATTTCTAAACATAATGTTGAGTTAAAAAATAAGAAATTTGCAAAGTGGTATCAATAGTATAATATTTTTACAAAATTCAAAAGCATGCAATCCATTAAAATGGAATGATGAAGGCATGAATGAATATGAAGCTTATTTGGAATGTTTTTATTAAAAGAATGTAAAACAAGTTTTCTAAAAAAGATCATTTGTTAAAGTTGGGTAGTAGATACATGATGTATATTTTGGTTTTATTTAAACATTTAAAAAATATGTCTGAATATTTCATAATAAAAAAGAAACAGACTAGAAGAATATACAGTTAGGAAAAACAGAAAAAATAGGGCAAAAGTTATCAATAAGTAATTCACTAAAGAGAAAATATGAATGACTAGTAAATATCTCAATTATAATTACTACCAGATAAATAAAATTAAAACAAAAATCTAAGTTCATTGTATGAAATGGGCAAAAATGAAATATTTTGAAGATACAAAATTGGTGAAGATGTAGTTCTGATGGGAGTAAAAATTACTGTAATTTTTTTATAAAACAACTTGGTAATATATAAGTTTGAAGATAAATATTTCATTTATAAACAATATTATTCTAAACATGCCTTCATGTAGTTGCACAAAGAACAAGAATGTACATTGTGCTATTGTGTAGTGGGAAACTGAAAATAACCTAAATAAACATAAATGGAGGACTGGAAAATTAAGGTCTGCACATATGATGACAAACTATAATAGATTAAATGAATTAACTAGTTCTGAATATATCAACATAGATAAATTTAAAAAATGTAATGTTTAATAAAAATGAAAATTGTCAAATGTTACATATACCATGACAATATTGATGTAAATTAAAAACATTTAGACTCTGTGTTCTCTTTTTTGACCTATTTGTGGATGCAGAGAGATAGGAACATTCATACAGTGCTGGTGGGACTGCAAACTAGTACAACCTCTATGGAAACTAGTATGGAGATACCTCAAAGAACTAAAAGTAGAACTACCATTTGATCCAGCAATCCCACTGCTGAGTATCTACCCAAAGGAAAAAAGACATGCTATAAAAAAGACATCTGCACTCGAATGTTTATAGCAGCACAATTCGTAATTGTAAAGATGTGGAAACAACCCAAGTAATCATCAATACATGAGTGGATTAACAAGATGTGGTATTTGTATACCATGGAGTACTACTCAGCCATTAAAAAAATGATGAACTACCTATTGTTTTATCCTAGATGAAGGTGGAGCCTCTTTTTCTAAGTGAATTATCACAAGAATGGAAAAACAAACACCACATGTACTCACCATTAAATTGGTACTAATTGAGCAACACCAATGTGCACATATGGGGAGTAACATTCTAGGGTGTCTGGCAGGTTGGGGGGAAGGGGATGGTTAAATCCACACTTAACGGATGTGGTGCATGCTATCTGGGGGATGGGCAGGCTTGTGGGGTAGTGCAATGACAATTTATGTAGCTGAAGCATTTGTGCCCTCATAATACTCTGAAATAAAAAATTAAAAAAAGACTCCATTGTCCTAATCATTATTGTTTTATAGTAGATCTTGATTTGTGTTAGTATATCTCTGTACTTTGTTCTTCTTTAGTAATATTTTGCCTATTCCTAGTCTTTTAGTTTTTCAAATAAATTTTAAAAGGAGCTTGTCAGATTTAATTAAAATGTGTTGATATTTCATTTGGAATTGATTCCTCTAAAAATTTAGGGGAAATTGTTACCTTTGTGACATTAGGTTTTTCTATACTTAAAAATGGTACTTCTTTCTATTTTAAAATTGTCTTTTCCAATGTCTTTCAATAATATTTAACCATCTCCAAAAATGTGTATCTTTTAGTATCCTGGGTACCTTATTTATTTGTTGGCTGCCTATTATGTCTATTTTCCTCCACGTTTACAAGCATACCTTATAGATACTGTCGATCGGCTCTAGACTACCATGGTAAAGTGAATATCACAATAACGTGAATTTTTTGGTTTCCCAGTGGATATAAAACTTCTGTTTATACTATACTGTAGTCTATTAAGTGTGAAATAGCATTATTTCTAAAAATAAAATTACATGCCTTAATTAAAAAATACTTTATTGCTGAAAAATGCTAATGATCATCTGAGCCTTCAGTGGATCATAATCTTATTGCTGTGGAGAGTCTTACCTCAATGTTGATGGCTGCTGACTGATCCAGGGTAGTGGTTGCTGAAGGCTGGGCTAGCTATGTCAATTTCTTAAAATAAGACCACAATGAAGTTCATTGCATCAATTGACGATTTCTTTCATGAACAATTTCTTGTTAGCATTTGATACTGTTTGATAGTGTTTTACCTAAAGTATAATTTTTTAAAAATTGGGGCCTATCTTCTCAAACTCTGCTGCTGCTGCCTCTTTATCAACTGAGGTTGTGTAGTGTTCTAAATTCTTTGTTTTCATTTCAACAATGTTCACAGTCTCTTCACCAAGGGTAGACTTCCCCTCAAGAAATATTTACTTTGCTCATCCATAAGAAACAATTCCTCATCCATTCACATTTTATCATGAGGTTGCAGCAATTCAGTCACATCTTCAGGCTCCACTTCTAATTGTAATTCCTCATGCTATTTCCACCACATCTGCAGTTACTTCCTCTACTGAAGTCTTGAATCCCTCAAAGTCATCTGTGAATATTGAAATCAACTTCTTCCAAACTCCTGTAAATGTTGATATTTTGACCTCTTTCCATGAATCATGAATGTTCTTAATGGAATCTAGAATGATGAATCCTTTCCAGAAAGTTTTCAATTGACTTTTCTTAGTTCCATCAGAGGAATCACTAACTATGGCAGCTAAAACCTTACAAAACGTAATTCCTAAATAATAAAGTTTGAAAGTCAAAATTACTCCTTGATCTATGGGCTGCAGAATGGATGTTGTGTTAGTAGGCAGGAAAGCAACATTAATCTCCTTGTACATCTCCATCAGAACTCTTGGGTGGCCGGGTGCATTGCCAATGTATTCACAACTGGGCTAACCGGGTGCAAGAGGCCTGGCTTGTGGCCTGCCTCAGCTTTGGACATGGCTTCCTTACTAAGATTAATCATTTTTAGCTTTTATTTAAAGTGAGAGATGTGTGACTCTTCCTTTCACTTGAACCTTAGAAAGCTGTTGTAGGGTTGTCAGTTGGCCTAATTTCAATATTATTATGACTCAGGGAATAGAGAGGCCCAAGGAGAAGGAGAGAGACAGGGGAACAGCTGGTTGGTGGAGTAGTCAGAACACATACAAGAACAAATATAGCATTTATTAAGTTTACCATCTTATATGGGCATGGTTCATGGTGCTCCAAAACAATTGCAATAACATCAGTAACACTGAAGATCATTGATCACAGATCACCATAATGGGTATAACAATAATGAAAAAGTTTGAAATATTATAAGAAATACCAAAATGTGACACAGACACAAAGTAAGTGCATGCTGTTGGAAAAAAATGGTGTCAATATACTTGTTCAATGCAGGGTTGCCACATAATTTCAATTTGTAAAAAATGCAATATATATGAAGCACAATAAAATGAAGTGCAATAACATGAGATATTCCTGTACTATCTACCCAATTAAATACTGTGTTTTGTCCTCTTCAAATGAAAACTGTCCACACTTTTGGAGATAAAAGAAATTCTTTCTATTAATAAGGTTGTGGAGGGGTAGAGGGCCATTAATATATGCCATACTCTGCCATGAATGCTGGTCAGAAATTATGGGAAAATTAATTGCAAAGAATACACTTCTATGGCAAGCATGTTAGAAGCCATGATTTACTACTGCGACTAGACCCTGTGATTCAGATAATGATTGGCAGGGCAGCCTGGGCTATGACAGATGTGGCTGACTGATCATCATTGAAAGGCAGCATTAATAATGCACTTTCAGAGAGTGTCAAGCTGTTAAGTGGAAGATTCCTTTATAAGTAGGGAGCTGGTGATTTTGCTCCAAATGTGCTCTTCTTCTTCTTCTTTCCAAATCTGCTTACATGTATGCTATTCTAATATTATGATTCAGAATCGGCTAAGTTCTAGGGATACTTTAGTATTACTGATGAAATGTTAGCCCAGACAGTAGCAAAAACCTCTATCCATAAAACAAATCCCAAAGAGCCGTAATTGATCACAGATGCCAGTGTGGTCTCTTGTCATCATTTATGAGTCTGTCTATGGGCTCATAATCAAGCAGCTAAAAATAACAAGTATTGCTGAGGCTCGAGTGGAGGTCAGGGCCAGCTGTCTTTAGGAGTTAGCATAGTCTAGACACAACAAAATGTGAAGAGCAATAAGCAAATAGTAACTATAAGTAGTTTTAGCAAAACTTTGAATCTGGATGAATTGTCTGTTTATCTCTGTGGGGAGGCCCATTTGGTGCCCTATGGAACATTTCCAAGAGTATTCACTTCTGCCCATTTGTACTGTTAGGATCTTTGTGTGGTTTCAGGACTGATAAAACAACACTCTATGTAGAGACCCTAAAGTATCCTTACCTTATATCTATATTTCACAACAGATAGCAATGAGTCAGAGAGATGTTGGCTTCTGTTTCATGATACATTCTGAAGCAAAGCTTGATACTTCCTGTTTATCTGTTTAAAAAATACTTTGTCTTTTGGTTTTTCTCCTTGGAGAATCGTAGTGACCAAAGGCATAGTGTATCACAAGAGTAAAATACTGACCTACATAGTATGAATTTATTCAACTATTATATCTGTATATTGCCTTAAGCATTTTTTAAATATATTTTCTGAATGCATTTTATCGTTTATCTGCCTTGGGTTGTAATTTTCAAGAGAACAGCATCAATGGTGGTTAACTGTTTTGTGCCATGTTATAAGCAAGTAGTTGTATAACAGATAGTGTTTGAAGATGATCGTGATGGTAGTTACTGTAGATACATTTGTCATCAGCATTAGTATAATTGACTGGATTTGGAGCTGGCTGCCATTGGGTTTGAATGTAACTCTGGAATGTCATAGCATGTCTCCATACAATCAAAAATTTCTAGCTTGAATGCCAATAAGAAAGTCTTTCTTCTTGCCCAAGATGTACAGGATAAACAGACCTTCAGAGTGTCCAAGAAGGCACAGAAAGAAACAAAATCTGAAGATGCAGGACAGAGGCCTCAAATCACAGGTAGAGACAGCTGGGCTGCAACACTAAGTAGTCATTACTAGTGAAGGAAGCAAAGCCAACAACATGTGCATTGCAGAGCTTTCTGGAGAAAAGAAAAAACTCCTTAGCAATACCTTTGATGAAAGTTCTTATCTTAAAAGGAATTTTAAGCAAGAGCATAAGAACAAGAACAGTTTTGAAAATAGTAGTGTGGCAAAAACTTTGTCCTAGAACACTGAAATAAAAGAAGGAAAACTAAGTTTGTCAGAAAAAGAGAAAAACCGATGAATTTGGAAGATGGGGAAAGTTAATTCACAAGGAAATAACCTCAGCTTAGTGCACAGGCAGGATGGGTCTACCTGACACTGGGGACCCAGGGATTTCTGAAACTTTGGGTGTGAAGTGGGAATTAAAAGGAATGAATCTCTGAGAGTTTCAAGTATCTGACACAGGAGTGGAAAAATGCTCTTGTGAAACTCTCCTTGAGGAGGCCTTGACTGGCAGAAGCAGTGAAGGCAAGAGCAAGTGGGTTTGTTTACCTGTTGCACAAGGTGTTAATTGTTCTCCTTGCTCAAAGCCTCTGTGGGTTGGAGATTATCCTAGGCACATGTGGTCCCAATGGCAGCAAGAGTGGCATCTGTTACTTCAAATGGTGGCAAGATCCCCTGGGCCTACAGAGAGGGCCAGCTGGGGATGGCAGAGACAGCAATATAGGAAATAGAGTAGAAGAGATCTGAGCACCCCAAGAATCTTTGTCCTGCTGTGTAAGCCAGAGAAGGGGAAAAACTGAAGGGTCAGACTTGTCAGATTCCTTTATATCTGCATGCTGGAAATCAGGGGAACTTGCCATGAAATTGTAATAAATGCCTGATCTATAGCCCGTATTTTCTTTGCCACATAGCATACCACTTGGCTCCTCACTCAGCTGAACAAGCTGGCTGCACATTTTTTTTGTCCTTAGATTTGCTTCTCTAGATTTGAGTGTTTACTATCTTGAAACCTCCATGAGATCTTGGTTCCATTCAAAGAACAGTGTAAAGAGGATCATTTTTGTGAATATCTAACTTATAACTTTTAAATTTCCTTTTAAAATTACTGGCTGAGCTGAGAGGGTTGTTGTCAAGAATAAGTACTATACTGTGACTACAGTAGTGATTTTCAAACTTGTTTTGACTATAGTGACTTGGAGAAGAAACTCATTTTACACCAAGGCCCAATACACAAACATATATATACATATATATAGAGAGAAATCTAAAAATTTAATAAAATAATACTAACTATAATAGTGTTCTATGTAGTAAGGTTTTCTGTCTTATCCTATTTCACTTTTGAAAATGCCTTTTGTAACTCACCAAACTTATTTTATAACACACAATGTGGAACAATCTGCATTTTAAAAACACTGGTCAAAAACAAGGCCCAGCAAATTATAGCCAGAGCCAAATCTGGTATTTTTATAGATAAAGTTTCATTGGAACACAGTCATGCCCATTCATTTACATATTGGTTATGGCTGCTTTTGTGTAGTTATGACAGAGACCATATGGCTCAGAAACCCTAAAATATTTACTGTCTTTTCCTTTGCAAAGTAAATTTATTGGCTGGGCATGGTGGCTCATGCCTTCAATGCCAGCACTTTGGGAGGCTGCAGAGACCAGGAGTTCAAGACCAATCTGGGCAACATAGCAAGACCTGAAAAAAAAAGTCTCTGAAAAAAAAAATTAGCTGGGTGTGGTGACATGTGCCTGTAGTCACAGCTACTTGGGAGGCTGAGCTAGGAGGATTGCTGGAGTCCAGGAGTTCTAGGTTATAGTGAACTATGGTTGGGCCACTGCACTCTAGCCTGAAAGAGCAAGACTTTCTCTCTAAAAGTAAATAAATAAATAAATAAATTTACTGACCCCTACTCTGGAAAAAAGAAAGGCAATTTAGGTACATAAATGAGTGTGTGTGTGTATATATATAGTGTATATTCATATTTATACTCACATTCATATATTTATACACATTCTTTTTTCTTATTAGTTGCCTTCTTATATGCATATAAGTCTCTTTATATTTAGGTATTCTCAAATGATCTTTAAGTATATTTCAAAATATATTAAGGCCACATAGAATGTAGTGTACACTAAAGACAAGTCTTAGGGTGCTTAGTGGTTGCTGCCATTGAAGTGTGTGAATGGTATGAAGATTTTAAGGTTGCCTGATTCAGGGGTTTGTGTGGGTCCTTCTGACAGTGCTGGACAACTTAAAGAATGATAATAAAAAATTCCTAAATTTTTTGGCTCACAAAATAGACTGTTCACAGGCACCTTCTATTCTAGTTTAAAAAATCCTATGTCTTAGAGCTTTAGGACTAAGAGAAAACTAAATAAGTTTGATCTTGCAGGTTGCTGACATATAATTTCAGTTGAATTCATGGCTTCATCAGATCTGTATAAGAGTACGGGTATTGGTTTTTGTAAATACTGTGGGAAGCTGTAACAAATGTTTATTGAAAACCACTAGTTGTGCTGGATACTATGGGGAAAACCTTATGATCGAGATGAGGGTACTGGGCACAAAAACATGACCTCAGGATGAGAGGTCACTGGCAATGCATAATGATTGCCAAATGAGTGCAATGGACCTTCAGGGTTGGGGTAGATCAGGGATGAAAGAGGTCATAGCTAAGCTGGAGAAATCTGAGGGTGCTATGGACTGGTAGTCAGGCAGATGTAAGCCTGGGATACAGTCTACACTGGCCTCTCAGGCTGAATAAGTCACATTATCTTTCTGGGATTTCTGAATCCCTACCAGTGAAAGGAGTTACAAATGGTTTTACAATTACCTTATTCTACAGTTTATGGTTTCACAGTCACAGAAGAAGAATTAAAGCAAATCTTAAGAAACTTATGATGTCGTTATGAGGGCGAAGCTGCAGGACATTTCAGGAGGTGAGAATCACATGAGCCAAGTATAGAACAAGAGGGTTTCAAGTTCCTGTTTGAGGATGCAGAGTGGTTTGTGCTAAATATTGTAAGTAAACTATCAGGAAGCAAATATTGGGAAATACAAGCCATTGATACCACATGGTAGACAATGTGGACAATATGTTATAATTGGATTTGGGTTCATGGTAAAAGGTGTTGATTCCCATCTATCTTTCTGTAACTGTGGTTCACTTGAATCCTTCAAGTCTCTTACATGTGGTTTTTTGTCAGTATCATTCCTCTAATTCTGTTGCTACTTATCTATTAAATAAAATGACATGGTGAAGAATTATTCTATATCTTTGTATTTTTAGCATTAAAAAGAATGTAAGCAGGGGTGGGGAACCTGCGGCCCTCGGGCCACATGTGGCCTTCTGGATCCTTGAGTGCAGCCTTTTGACTGAATCCAAATTTTACAGAACAAATCCTTTCAATAAGGGATGTGTTCTGTGAAGTTTGCATTCAGTTGAGGGGCTGCACTTGGGGATCTGGAGGGCCACATGTGGCCTTGAGGCTGCAGGTTCCCCGTAGCATTCTATGTAGCACCAAATTGACAAACAAAAACTTAATAAATGCTCTCTTAGTTTGAGGGAGATGGAGGGTGACACTTCAACGTTGTCAAGTTTACATAATCCTAATTTAAGCACATTAGTGGTAGCACTGTTTTAGGGGTTAACAGTTTTTGTGCAGAATTGAGGCTAAGTAGTTTGTTTTGGTTTTAATAAGTTATCCTCACAAGATTGCTTTTTTCTTATTAGTTGCCTTTTTATTTCAAAGGCTATAAGGAAGTATTAAAGAAATTATTTTGATTAAAATACTAAACAACTGCTCTCTATTTATTGTTTTAATCAGGCTTCCAAATGATTCATGTCTGACATTAAATGCAGTATAACAAACAGTATTGAATATTATCATCTTGAAGCTACCACGATGACTTTTCTTGCTGTTTGCTTTCACAGAAATATTTCTAAGGATGATTGAATTATATATTAATAATCACACTATATAAATATTTGTGTCACTTTTCTCTTTCAAATCAAGAATCTTGTCAACAGAATGGCGTTAACTCCATAAGAGCAGTGGTTGAATAAACACCTTTAGTAAAGAAAATAATTATTTCTATTATCTTATCAAGAGAAATAATATAAAGAGTGGTATGAATTATGTTATTTGTTGCATAATCAGGGAGTAACAAAAGTAGCTTCATGTGCTTGCTTGATAATGGGGACAAGTGATTATAGAACAAAGCCTGAGATTTCATATTAGCTTATTAACCACTGTTATTCATAATTGAGTAATAGACTAGTTGTAGGATGTTTTAGGAAAAGATCCACACAGTTTAGGTTAACTATATGCATTTTATCCTATACTATTTAGACTTCTCTATAGTCCTAATTAACATTATTAATGCCCCCTAATCTACCCATCCAGCACCCTGGCAATCTGGAATATAGTTGATTTGTAATACAAGACCGGGTTATCAGAAGATTCATCTAGATTTTGCAGTTAGTGCGTATTTAAACAGACTTGAAGTAGACATAGATGGGAATACTGTAATACTGAAGTAGCTCCTGAATAACAGCATCCTTTCACTGCCTCCTTGTTCTTGGCGATACTAGTTTTCCATTGTTGACTAGTATGGTTGGGTTGTGATGATTTTGATATTTTCTATGGAAATGTTATGTGAATCTGATTGAAGCACAAACAGCCTACTATAGATTGAATGTTTGTGTCCCCCCAAAATTCATATGTTGTAACCTAATCACCAATGAGATGGTATTTGGAGGTGGGGCCTTTAGGAGGTTATTAGGTCATGAAAGTCCTTATGACTAGGATTTATGTCCTTATAGAAGAGGCCTCAGAGAGCTCCCTTCCCTCTTCCACCGTGTGAGGACACAGAAAAGAAGGCAGACTATGAACCAGGAAGTGAGCCCTCACCAGACACTGAATCTGCTGGGACTTTGATCTTAGAATTCTCAGCCCCTAGAACTCTGAGAAATAAATTTCTGTTATTAGCCACCCAATCTATGATATCTGTTATAGCAACCTGAACAGACTAAGACAAAGCCATAATGTAAATGTGGGTTTCAGATGTGCAACAAAACAGGGAAAATCTGACAGTGTAAACTGTGAAGAAAAAGAGGGAAATACAATATAGATGGTAGAAGAACTAGGGTTCCAAAGCAAAGTTTCTTGGTTGAATCTGCCATGATACAGAGGCAGCTAAAAGGAAAATAATAAATGACCTTGGTTAAGACATCTGAAGGTACTGCAGAAGTGGAAATGTAAGAGGGTATATATAGCCTTGTTCCCTAGTGGTTGTCACTGGGGAGAAACTCATTAAGATGCCTTGAGCCTTTTATGAAAGATCCATTCATTCATTCATTCACTCACCAGTTACTGAGTGCCTTCCTTGGCCTAGGCTCCAGTCTAGACACTAGATGTATTTAAGGGAACAAAACAGACACAGTCTTTCCACTATGAAATTTATATTCTGGTGAGAATAGACAGATGATAAACAAATCAATATATAATTTCTATCTCTATGGTATTAAACACTATGGAAAATATGATGTAGATTAGATATAATAGAGTGTGACAAGGAGACAGATTTTATTGCTCTTTTATAAAGTTGGTGGGGGATGTGGGATCAAGAGCTTTCTTTCCGAATGGGAGTTATTACAACATATGAATACTGACAGGAATGATCTAAAAGAGGGAAAAATGGAGGATGCAGGGAATAGAAGGAAACAGCATGTGAGAGTTCTTGATTAAGCATAGAACATGGGATCTGGTACAAAAGCGAAGGCTTGGACTTAGGAGCATGGATAAGTGAGATGATTAAAACTGCAATTAGTGGAGAGGTACCATTATCAATAATGCCAAGATTTGACCATGGGAGTAGGTGCTAAGATTAGGTCAAGGACAAGGCCATTAGGGCAGAGAAATTCAAGGGTTAGTGAGCCAGAGTATTCTGGCATAGTTATACAGGGGATACTGAAATCACCAAAAATTATGACAGGAGTGCTGTTGGAGAGAATTACAGTAAAGAAAGTGTTAAATTCTTCAAGGAATATAAGGGGCTGCTCCAGGGATTCTGTAAACGACAGCAAGAACACTTAAATAAATAAATGTAAACCATTCACCACTTAGGAGATGGGTGCTCCCGTCTGATCCCCCTTCCTTGACTGGAAGGCTGGGGAAAAGTCCTGGTCTAAGTTAATCCAGGAATACCATCCTTTATGTGGAATTTTAAGAATATTGAAACGCAGAGAGTATACAAAATTGATGGTTGAATTGAATCAGCTGAGTCATTAAACCAGAGAAGTGGCTACAGTTGTGTCATCACAGTGAGACAGTGCTGGGGCAGGGTGTGAGGCATAGAGACGGGATCTGAAGACCAGGGGGAGGAGAACAAAGGAGAATGTGGGAATCAGGCTATTTGCAGGTTATTTGAAGATGGAAGGATAGAGGAGGGAAACAGGAAGTTGTTACACCTGGGCTTTAGAGAGGTCACTATGGTTATCCGGCTTTACTTACTTTAAGATCAGAGTAGACAATATCCAAAGTATATTGTCTTGCCTATAGAATGACTTTTTTACAATTATGAATATTGCAACATGTCCAGAATCTCATCTTTCCATTCTGATGATTGCTTATAAAAACTTGTTTATCATTCCATCAGCCACTTTTATTTGGGCATATTGTCATATGAAAGTAGAAAAGCATTTTTTCTTGAATTAAGAATGTTAAATCAGTTTTACTGGAAGAACTAAGGGTTTTCATATGAGATTGGCCCCTGGAGGACAGTGGGAGCAGCCAGACAGCATCTGCTTACTGCTTCAGGGTGGATCACCATTAATTAATGTGAGTAGAGAAAGGTGGTGGGGAGAGGTCCTGTTTACCCACTGGTGCTCGTGGGCCCCTTGTGGCTGCTGTCATTTGCAGTGACATTTGAAATTCTCTGCTTTTCCATCATGTGGTCTGTTTCATTTATTGAGTCTCTTTATGTTCACAACCTGTGTAAGATTGTCTCCTGTTTAGAAAAGCTGCTTAAAATGCAGAATGCTACTTCCCATCTCCTCTTTTTACTTCCTTCTGCTGTTCTTGAAAATAATTGCTGTGTGTAGTCAAACCACAGAGTATGAGAATAGGTAGAACCTTTACAGATTCTACATTATAAATTTAAGATTGCAATCTCTTCATTTTCACAAATGCCAAAGATGAGGGTCTTTGCTTTCATTTCTTTTCTGTCAAGAGAACTAAATTTAGTTGGTTGATTTACCTTTTATCATCCAAACATTAATTTTGCAAAGCAAAGAAACTTTTCCAGATGGACTTTAAAAAGATAATATATCTGATCCCTAAAGCCCCAAATAAGAGGTAATACATCAGAGACTTTTTGGGGGAGCTAGGCTTTTTTTTTAAAAACACATTCTCATTTATCATTTAGTAGATTTCCTTTCTATATGCAGAAATAAGGTATGAGAGCCTGCATTTGTCTGTATTTTCTATTAAAGTGAAACAGGCAAATATCTCCAATGTCCTACCATGCTGTGCAGATTATAAATGAACTCTTAGAAGAGTTTGTCTTGATATCAAGATATTACTAATTTCTTTTAATTTTTGCTGATTGTTTGTGAAATAGAAGAGTTGATTGGAAATAGACCCCTGAAAGTTGTATGTGTGGAAGTAATAAAATATGATTTGGTGCATTATGAAGCTCTTGACATGGCCCTAATGTGATTGTCACTAATTTCCTTAACTCCCTAATGAATTTTTCAAAGTCACTGCTCCAAACTTTCTCCACATATTTCCAGCCTTTATTCTCCCTTCATCCCTGAAGTAGCCTTACCTACTACCCTGCCTGAGGAGATTTGAAAACCATCTTTGAAACCATTTAACTCCCTTAATTTCTATATCAAACTCCTTTTATCATTCAAAGAAAACCACAGTGTTATAACATGGTCATGATTTTGAAACATTTCTAATTGTTGTCCAAGCTTTTTTCAGGGCTCTTCAACTATACTTGGTGCTTTTCAGGGATCAATATAAGAAGGAAGATCTATAATAAACTTGTTTAGTTTGATTCTATATTTATATTCAACCAGTGCTTACTGTGAAATGTTTTAATACACTTTTTACATTTCTAAAATTTATATTTTGATTCAGTTTTTTAGGTAGATTTTTAAAGGAGTATTTTTTTAAAAAGCTACATTTCCACAATACTACCTATCTAGTATTTGCTGATATGTAGATTGCTTAAAAATGTCTGCAATATTGCAAATTAGAAATATCTCAATTTAAAATCAGAGTTTAAAAAGTTCTTTATAATCTGTATAATAGGTAAAACATTGACGGTATATAATTGGAAAGAAGACTTTGGAGTAAAATCTTAGCAGTTGTCCAAGCAGAAAAATATAGACTCATCAATTCCTTAAACACATATTTATGAAACACTTACTATGTACCAAGCATTGTTTCATATATTGGGGATTTAGCAGTGAAAAGCAGAGAAAAATATCCTTGTCCTCAATGAACTCATATTCTCCTCAACAATAAATCAGATTAATAAATAAAATACAGGGTGATAAGTGATATGGAGAAAGAAATAAAGGAGAAAAGGGGATAAAAGTGTCAGCCTAGAGACTGCAACTTTAGGTTGGCTAGGGAAGTACTCATTGAGGAGGTGATCCTATTCAGTAAATGGTGCTAGAAAAATTGAATAGCCATATGTAGAAGAATAAAACTGGACCCCTATCTCTTACTATATGCAAAAATTAAAGGTAGATTAAAGACTTAAATGTAAGTCTTTCATGTAAATTACATTTTATATTTATATTTTAATGTAAATATTCTAGAAGAAAACCTAGCAAAAACTCTCTGGGTATTGGCCTAAGTGAAGAATTTATGACTAAGACCTCAAAAGCAAATGTAACAAAACCAAAAATTGACAGATGGGACTTAATTAAACTAAAAAGCTTCTACACAGCAAAAGAAATAATCAACAGAGTGAACAGACAACCAACAGAATGGGAAAAAATATTTGTGAGCTATGCATCCAACAAAGAACTAAGATCCAAAATCTAGAAGGAACTCAAACAACTCAGCAAGAAAACCCCAAGTAACTCTATTAAAAGGTGGGCAAATGACATGAATAGACATTTTTCAAAAGAAGGCATAGAAATGGCCAAGAAGCATATGAAAAAATGCTCAACATCACTAATCATCAGAGACATGGAAATTAAAACCACAGTGAGATAGTGTCTTACATTAGTCAGAATGGCTATCACTGAAAAGTCAGAAAATAACAGATGTTGGTGAGGATACAGAAAAAAAGAGAATACTTACACACTGTTAATAGGAATGTAAATTAGTACAACCTCTATGGAAAACAATATGGAGATTTTTCAAAGAACTAAAAATAGAATTACCATTCATCCAGAAATCCCACTACTGGGTATCTACCCAAAGGAAAAGAAATCATTATATAAAAAAGATATCTGCGTTCATATGTTTATCACAGCACTATTCACAATAACAAAGATACGGAACCAATCCAACTGTCCATCAATGGAAAACTGGGTAAAGAAAATGTATGTGTATGTATTTATGTGTGTATATATATATGTATATCATGGAATACTACTTAATATTCATAAAAAAGAATAAAATGTCTTTTGCAGCAACATGAATGGAATTGGAGGCTATTAAGTGAAATAACTCAGAAACAGAAAGTCAAATACTGCATGTTCTCTCTTATAAATGGGAGCTGAATAGTATATACACATTAACACAGAGAGTAGAATAATGGATATTGTAGACTAGGAATGATGAGGGATGAAAAAATTATTTAATTGGTACAGTGTACACTATTCAGGTGATGGTTACATTAAACGCTCAGATTTCCCTACTACCCACTATATCCATGGAACAAAACTTTACTTGTAACCCTAATATCTATAAAAATAAAAAGAAAATAAAGTTAAGGCTAGTAAAGGAGCATCACTCCCTATGAACATGTAAATTGGGACTGCTGCTTTCTTTACTCTCGTTTGCTGAGTTAGGGGTGGAAACTCAAGCATGGTGAGACCTCTTAGGAGGTCTTTTTTTTTTTTAAGTCTAAAGAGTTTTTTTATTTTTAAAAATATTTGTTCTTTTTTTCTTTTCAGAATATTACAGGAGTACAAATGTTTTGATTACATGAATTACTTTTGTACAGTTTAAGTCAAAGTTACAAGTGTGTCCATCACCCAGATAGTGTGCATTGTACCCGTTAAGTATGAATTTACCCATCCCCTCCAGGAGTTTGTGAGCCAATGAAGCAAGTGAGTGTTTCTTGTCCATGTATTTGTGTGTGTGTATGTTTGGCTCAGGTAACTGGTGCCCTAGTAATTAATGTTGAAGTTGGAAATGACCCTATAAACAATCTGTGAAGAAATGTAATGGCCCCCAAAATGTTTGCTGAACTGGCCAAAGTACTGTTGTGAAGACCTAGCACTTAACCCACATGTCTTTTTTACAGTAGAGTTTTTTTTTTTCTTCATCATCTTTATTTCAGATAATCATTGTAATGATTTTCTCTGAGTTTTCTTTTTTTCCCCAATATTTATTTTTATTTTTTTCTATCTCTTTATTTCTATCTCTTTATTTCATAATATCTCACTTTCTCCGTACAGTGGTGGTCATTAGAGACCTATTTTAAACTCAGTTCAAAAGATGTGTCTGGTAAATTTCTAAAAATAGTCCCCTTCTTTGTCATCTTGTTTTTTAAAACATGATTGTCATCTTGCCAATTTCCCTTCTTTGTCATCTTGTTTTTTAAAAGGGATGAACTTTGGAATGGCACTGATTTCTTAAGATATGACAATATCACAAAATTCCCATAATAGGAGTTCTGGGTCTCCCATTTCTTTTCATAGAAATTTCTTTAAGAATTTTTTGTTTTGTTTTGTTTTTTCTTGAAGGGAGCAGAGCAGCTAGTTCTCTCTGAGCTATTGATTTGGATTCAGCTTCAGTGATTATTTAATTCTTTGTGCATCATTCATCTCTAGTATATTCTGCTCCATGAAAGACATTTGTGGGTGAATGAAGGTGTACGTATGTATTTCAGCACGGACTTGTTTCAAGCACACTGTACCCTGGAAACTCTCCTAATTAATAAAATGTACCCCCCTAAACTTTCTAATTAGTGAACTTGAATTTTTAATCTTCGGTACATCTAATTTCATGGTACCATAACACTGGGGTTGAGAATAGCAGCATTTTGGTTTGGTGAGCAGGTTAATTGTGTATGAAGTAAGCCTTTGTTAATGCAACAAGCTGCTTCATCTCTCTTGCATGCACGTTACATTATAGAGATCATTTCTACAATTTGTAATCATAGAGAACATCTTCAGACTGTTTTCTGCCAGTCACACTGAAAAATTTCCAATTTTCAAGATCACAATCATGGAAGTTACAAGAGCGTATATGTTGTGATTCATAGAAAGATATTACCTTGCCTGAGTAATGAGTTGTGTTTTGTGTTGTGTGTGTGTTTGTGTTTATGGGTACACAAACATGTATGCCTGTTTGAGCAGTGTGCAATCACTTAGTTTATCCTTCCTGACATTGTTTCTAGAACTGTCTAATCTTCCATTACTATTCTAGGACTTTCCTTCTTACACATTAAAAAAATACTTAAAAATATAAATACCCTTAAAAGAATCGTGATTTTAGAGACTAACATATTGATTTATTTTAGCTATTTAAAATGCTTTTTACTTAACTGGTCCTAGGGAAAGTGTTTTTCATATTTAATCACTTTAAATATACAAATTGTGACTTCTTTAGATACCTGACATAAAATCAAATAGCACATAATCCCAACAATAATGTTCTTCAAAAGATTCAGCTAGTACAGTGCTGCATACCTAGCAAACACTCAATAAATAGGTATGGATTAGTTGGCCATGGATATTGTCAATTTCTTTCCATTCGTTGTTTTCATTTAATTATCCAAGTGTGCATGCCTGCAGAATGTGACAAATACTTGTTATGGGTCTATAATGCTTTAAGGTCTTGGGGGATATAAATTTGAACAAGAGATAGTCTTGGCCCTCAGGAACTCAGTTTTCACATGAGAAGGAAATGTCTCAGGTCATATAGTTATATTGTAAATGTTATATTAAGCATCTCCAAAGCAAGGCCCTATGCATGGTACTAGAGGTACAAAGAAAATTAATGAAGCACTCCTGCCCTCAGGGGAACTGACAGACCAATTAAAGGGCAAGATCTACACACATGACTACATATCCAGCAAAGTAAGGTCTGGTAGGGTGACAAATGGATACTGTTCATGTTGTCTTTTGCTGTGCATTCCAGACAAATGCATGTTTCTCTCATACATTCCATGGATGAAGCTTCCTAATTCTTCCACTGACTTAGATTTCCACCCTTAAAATTCCTTCTTGCCTTACTTTCATCTTTTGCCTTTCATTTTAAAACTTCTTTCTCATATTCTCTCATAGTTTCAAAGGGAAAAAATATCTAGTCACTCTGTTCTTACAGACTCCTTTCTGCTTGGAAGAATAATCATTTAACACAGGGGCTAGACTTTTTTCAGGTATATTATCTCCATTGAACCATTTAAGACCCTTTTTGCTCTCAATTTTTTGATCATTTCAGACTACATCTGCAGAAGACCCCATTATTGCCACAAACTCTTTAATCAACTCAGTGACCTTCATCACACTATAGGCAAAGACCCACAGAGGTAATTTTAGCTGAAGTGAATCTTTCATATTTGATTTGATGAAAGGATAAAATCAGTCTATTCAACCTAAGTGACCCTATTTGGACTTTTTATTTAACAAAATCCTGGATTAGCTTAGATTTGTCAGTGACCAACCTTGCATAAGATAAAATATAATTATATGGCAATGTTAACCTCTTGAAATTGGTTTTAGAGGGGAAAGAGATACAATTGGCTGGAATAAGTGATGTTGGAAGAGAGGAAGAGAGAGCTTTAGAATAGATTTTATTTTTGGTTTCTTTATTGGAGATGCTGAATTCAGATTTCTAAATGTGAATTCAGTATGTCAGAGTGCTTTGGCATAATGCAGAGTGCATTATTTGTTCTATAGATGACTGAGCAAGTGAATGGCATTTGGGTAAATCAAAAGTCTCAGGTTTTATGACTAAACCAGAAATAAATTTCCTTTCTTATAAATGCCTAAATAAACACACTCCATAAAGCCTTCTGAATGAACACGTCTTCTATGGAAAAAGGTATAATATTGTATAAAGACTGGTTGTTATGTTATATGTTTATATACAGAGATATATTTTATTCTTTCTTGCCTGGGCAATTGGAATCATCTCTAATGAGCTTGAATACCTCCAGTTTCTCCCTAGTTCAGTCAATTTTGCAGTCTGTTACCGGAATAATCTTTGGGAAATTCTTGTGCCACTTATCTGCTCAAAACCCTGAATGACCTCACATTGTTTCTATACCAAGAGTCAAATATTTTATTCTGATATTCTAAAATATTTGATTTACCATATTAATATTATTTATTACTTAATTTTATTGTTTCAATCAAATGGAACTACTATTTGCCACACCCAACACAAACTTTCACATTTCTAACCCCTTTCTTTCAATGTACTTTCTATTTTATTAAATGCATTTCCTCTGATCTTACATGTAAAGGCTTCAGGACTGAGAAGCCACTAATTTTACAAAGTTTTCCCAGAATTTCCACTACCATAAGTCATCTCTCTCCTTTTCCTAAACCACCAATGTACATTATTTGTGTATTTTTATGGCACAGTGCTTTATACATAAACATATACATGTATATGGATACATACATAATATATCTGTCTATCTATATAATTATCTATTAATAGAATGACTTGAATCTCCTTGAAAGGAATAATGGTGTAATTTTCTTTATTGCACCACTTCTTTGTGTACTGTCTTTCATACACTGAGCACCTAATAACCATTCCTAATATAGAGTTTTGTGTGAGGCTTATTTATAATCTATGTCCAAGGGTTTAGAATTATGGAGATGCATGAGTAAAAGGACTTTCAATGTAAATAATTTTACTGTGAAGAATAACTAAAGTGCTTCTATATCATGTTGAAACTACAGAAGGTGGTGTGTGGTAGCTATTGGCTTATCCGCACCAATCAGAACTTCTAGCATAGGAATGGAAAGCCATAAAAATAGCTTGTGCAGAGGTAGTTGGCAATCCTGAGAAACTTATTAAGATGTGATACAATAGAATACTGTGCTTCACATTCAAAAGAAAAAAAAGAGTAATGGCATGTGATGGATGCCAATATGTGGTTCTGGTACCAATCAGGAAGAACAGTGAAATCATAAAGCAAAGGATAGGGCTGGGTGCGGTGGCTCACGCCTGTAATCCTAGTACTCCAGGAGGCCAAGGCGGGAGGATCGCTCAAAGTCAGGAGTTTGAAATCAGCCTGAGCAAGAGAAAGGCCCTGTCTCTACTAAAAATAGAAAGAAATTAATTGGCCAACTAAAAATATATAGAAACATTTAGCCAAGCATGGTGGTGCATGCCTGTAGTCTCAGCTACTTGGGAGGCTGAGGCAGAAGGATTGTTTGAGCCCAGGAGTTTAAGGTTGCTGTGAGCTAGGCTGATGCCATGGCACTTTAGCCCAGGCAACAGAGTGAGACTGTGTCTCAAAAAAATAAATAAATAAATACATAAAAATAAAAAAAGCAAAGGATATACCTAATTCAAGTAGTTAGAGATGACTCAATTCAGAGAGTCAGCTCTCATTTTTCATGCCATTCAACAGAAAAGTTATGCAGGTGTGTTTCAATTCCATAGTTAAAGGCTATCTAAAGAGTTATTCAAAGTTTACTTGAAAATTATGTTTTACTTCTGGGTCTCTGTGAAAGAATGATAGATGCCTATCTACTGATATCCATATCTCCTCCCAAAAATCATATGTATCAATAGGAAGATTCAATAAGAACACCGTGGCCTTTGATTATAAGAAGGAGGCATTTCTTCAACTTATGCATAAATGGGGGGAAATACACACTATAAACAAGCATAGTCATCTTTGGAGCCCACACTCAAGCAGACCCAGGAGGTAGCTGTGTGAAAGAGAGTTAGATATGGAGGGAGGAACTGGTAGTGGAACACAGAGATCATATAATGTTAACTCCAGAACAAGAAAGCTCTACCTTGAGTGGAAACACTAAGGACATGTCTGAGATCTTATGGGGCAGGGCACTGGCTACTTAAATGTCAGTAGAAAGGGGCTTGGAAAGTGATCAAGACCGTAATTGGCAACATAGAGAGGATACCACTTCTGGGGAAGAGTAAGATGGTGGTTAAGGGAAAGAAGAAAGAGGCTGAAGATATGAGTATTGCTGAAATAATGTAGCTTGGAAGAATTTGGAAAAGAAGAAGAAGAAAAAAGAGGTATCATTCTTTTTATAAAAACTTCCCTTTATTGTAGTAATGAAGAGGGAGACATTAATTTGGGAAAGTGGGAAACTCACCTAAACACTTATCTACACCAACCATAGGATCTCCTATTGTTAGGCCAGGAAAATCAGACACAAATAAATATGAAAAATAAAAATAGGAACCCAGCATCCATACAAACATACTCTAAGACTATGGTCCTCAACTCCTAGTCCATGCACCAGGCTGCAGAGATCTGTGTCCCCACTCTCCTACATCAGTGGAAATATTGTCTTTCATGAAATCAGTCCCTGGTGCCAAAAAGGTTGGGGACCACTGTTCTAAGAGACAATAGAAGAAAAAGAGTCAAAACTGTATGACACATTAAAACATTTACAAAAATATAGCCATAAAAGAAAACTGTAAAACTGCACTTCAGAATGAGTCAAAAATAATTTTAAAAGCAATTATAGTTACAAAAGAATATTATGACACATAAAACTGAGGATACAAACAGAAAAGCAAAATAGAACTACACAATAAACATTATCAGAATTCAGGAGATAAGTGAAGAAAAAGATAAAATCTATCTCAGAAATTAATAATAAATTACAACGTAGTTGTCTTAGCTGCTCAGGCTGGCATAATAAAATACCTAAGACTGTGGTTAAACAAGATAAATTTATTTCCTCAGCATTCTGGAGGCTGGAAAGTCCAAGGTCAAGGTCCAGCAGGATGTGGGTTCTGGTGAGGGCTCTCTCCCCGGCTTACACACATTGTGTCTCATATGGCCCTTTCTCCATTCATTCGCATGGGGAGACTCTTTCTCTTCTTGTAAGGCCACCAGTCTTAATGGGTTAGGGCCCCACCCTTGTGACCTTGCTTAACCTTAATTACATGCTAAAGACCAATCTTCAAATACAGTCACATTGGGAACTTCACTGTATGTATTATGGGGGAGCAGAATACATAATTTAGTTAATAGCAGTGGCGGAAGGGAAATATATTTGACTGAAAGTGCTGTAGTGTACATGGAGGATAGAAATGGAGAATAGCCAAGAAAACAAATGAAGAGATTAAAAAGAATCAAAGAGAAAATTATAAATGTAGAAGACAAGCACAGAAGACGCAAATACATATGTAAATATGTTTGGTGTCCCAGTAAGAGGGGAAAAAAATAAAGGAACAAAACTGGATTTCAAAACCATTTTTAAGAAAATTTATGGAATTAAAGACCTGATTCTATATCAGGTCCAGTTTTTACTCATAAAAATTGACCCAAGATGATTATCTCTGAAGCACAGCAAAGAGAAAACTAAGTCATTTACAAAAGGAAAGCAAGTGCATTGACACCAGCCTTCTTCACATAAACATTCAACATAAGAAAACGAAGGAGTGACATTTTCAAGATAAGTAAGTATAGAAAGGAAGTGAAGGATGTTATTCCATTCAAGTTGTCTTTAAGTCCAAACATTGTTGCAAAAAATGTTAATAAAAAGTAACCAATGGGACAAAATTTCAACTTCTTTGATACCAAAGAACACAAAAACAAAAAAAAAAGAGAAGAAAACTACATTGATGAGTGAAAGATTATATGATTATGTGTAAGAAAGAAAAATAAAAATATGCACAGTAATTTGCATAAAATATAAATTATACTTATAACAAGAAACACTAGAAAACTAAACCAGAAATTAATAGAGTGATTAGGTATGGGAGGATGGGAAGAATGGGGTTGAAGTAACAGGTTTAGAATTGCAACTTCTCTGATTATGTTTTTGTCACAGTTTTAACTTTTGAACCATGTAAATATTCAAATAAATGTTTTACATGGTTCGAAAATAAATCACAAAGTAAAAACAAACCAAACCCTAGACTAAAAACAAATAATCTTAAGAATATGTTGGTAGTATAGATATCCAGAGAAAATAATTATACTAAGTGACTTTCAAATGGTATTCTACTCTGTACAGATGCAGTGACATAGTCTAAGGATGAAAAGAGATGCAAAGAAATCTTAAATGTCATTCAATAATGTTAGTAGTAGTAATATTGGTATTGATATTTTTTGATTTTGGCATATTGTAGAAAAATCCAATAATTAAATAGATTTTCAGTGTATGGGGAGAAAAAGATTCAAGTGTTAAAGAAATTAAATGAAAATCCTGAAATGTTAAATTTGTTTTGAAAATCTCAATTTGACTCATGATTGCATGATATATTTCCTATTGTCCAATGGAAGGACCCAGAAGCAATAGAACTTTCTTAGGAATCACCATTCTACTGCCCAAATTTTGCTTTTTAAATACCATTCTTCACCAAAAGCCATCAGTGTTCCTTAAAAGGCCGAATGCAGGTTTAGGGCAAGGTCACTTTGCTGTGCTAGAAAGCAAGGAAGTACTCACAGACTAATGGGGTTGGGCTAGAGAGTCACAGTGGACTAGAGAGTCACAGCTTTAAAGAGGTTCTCATTGGTCAGATTTGGGGCATTTTGAGCATCCAGAAAAATAATGACTAACTGATTGAAACCTATGTAGTAAATGAATATTCAAGAGTCCACAGTGATATAAAAGATGAGAAAGTTTTAAAAAATGAATTATTTGCCACCATTGAAAGTGCCTATTAAGTCAACTCATTCTGAAAATTGGTAATTAAAGAGAAAGAATTATACAGTTAGCCTGGCTTTTTAGTGAGAACAGTAGTTTTGACAACCAAATAGCCCAATTCACGAGGGAAAGTTTTCTCTACAGAAGAATAATAGCTAATAACTACAGAGAAATGATGGAATTTTTAAAATATACAAAAACAAATAATATACAATTATTTAAATGTATTTGTGTATTTCCTATATAGAGAGAAACATAGGAAATATATAAATATAATATAAAATTTCCTATATATCCTATAAATAGGATAGAAAACATTTATAGCAAATTTATAGAATTTATAGCAAATTAATTTATAGAAAACATGTATAGCAAATATATATAATCTATATTTATAATAAACATGTTTAGCAAATATATATACTTCCTACATATAGGAAATTATTCTGTTGTAAGTATTTTTTGCAAAGCAAGTATTCATTAATTCAGTAATCATTTGAGGACCTAACATGTGCCTTTGAAAAATGCTGAATGTTTAATATTTACATTATTTTCTCAAGCCAAGCCATTTAAAGTAACAGTTATGAATGTTATTAAACTATAATATTTCAGAACTGGGAGGATCCAAAAGAGTCATTTGGTTGACTCCCTTCTCTGTATGCCATATCATTTTATAAATAAGAATCGCCCCATACACACTGATGACATGAATACTGTTTGACTTATGAATAACCAAGGAAAGAAAAGAATTCATGAACATCTAAGAAGCTGAACAATCTTTGCAGCATATGAAGATTCAGCTTATGTTGAAAAAATGCCAGGCACTTCAGCATTTTTTTCCACTTATTTTTAAGCTTCAGAAAATTAAAACACAGAGATGGACAATCTGGATCATTATAAATTCTTTTTTCTTTTCCTCTAGATTGATATCAGACTTGTGCTGAGTGGCTGAAGCAGTGGCAGTAGTTCAGGGACTAGGGCATAACAGTGCCCTCTCCACTGAATAACCAGCAAACTAATTTGATGTTCCTATTGACTTGAATCTGTCTGCTTTCTGTCTTGAACCTATGAGTGTGTGACCTCTTCTGCAGAGATCTGCTGCTTCTGGGCATTTTGTAAAGTGCTGAAATTGTCTGGAAAACTGCTCTCTGTGCTTTGCAAAATAATGGAAAGAGAATTTCCTATCTGCTGCTTGCAGTGACTACCCAATAATAATTTAAAATCATACGCTTTAATTTTAGTTTAGTTTTGGAGAACCGTCTTCAGGTATTTAGGTTCTTAACTATTACTCCTTATCTCATTTTTTATGAATTGTCGTTTTTCTCTGCTATAATTTCTATTCCACTTTGCTTCCTAACAAATGGCTCCATATTTTCTTAAGTCACTCTACATTTTTTTTGAAACAAAGTAGAAATACCAAAGATAATATTTAGCCAGAATCTCAATCTTGAAAATCCAACCATTGCCTAATGTGTTTAGCAACCAGGAAATTAAGAAACTGGCCTTCTCTTTCATTAACTCAGAAAATTAGGGAGATTTTTTCTCATGGTTAAATTGCATTTCTGAAAACAATTGAGGAGGCATTTTGTAATTTGTGCAAAACTTGTTTTCCTTGAGCTTTTGTGTATACATTGGTCATTTAAGAAATAAAGAACTAAATTTTCTCTTTTTCCTTCCCTTTTCTTACCTTTGTAATTGTCCTTTTGAAATCTGGCCAAGACCAAGATAAGCTATTTTAGTGTATCACCGAATACATTTCTGTTTTTGCCATTGAAATAACTATACATGCTTCTAAGATTCTGGAGTAATTTAGTGTAGTTTGTTCTCTGATTCGCTCAGCAGCAGGTTTTTCCTAGAAGCCTTGAACCGCTTTCTGGATATATTTATTTCTCTAGGTCCTAGATTTGTATAGATAGCAAGAAGTCTAAAATAGCTTAGAGGGAAAACAACCTTTGTCCTAGGATTTGCACTCATGTCAGTGACTTCTCCTCTCAAAGACTGTTATTTCTGATGCCCTAACTGACCTCTACAACCTTGGAACTTACCAATTTGGATCAACTTGCTCTAACCTGTGTCTTATCTAACTCAACTCCCTAACCAAACCCATTCTGCTAGCCCTGTCCTGGTGCTTCCTATACCATTTTGCTAAAGCTAGCACAGTACCTTCTTCATTCTGGTATCCTCAACACAGAATCTTGCCCAGCGTGGGGACTTGGTAAATATCACTGAGTGATATCATAGGCTGAAGCACACAGTGAGTTTAGTGGAAGTGAGCTAAATTGTTGAGAATTTGTAAGGAATCCTAGTGTGAGCAGCCAAGAAGGATGGAGTGGGTACCCAGGATGTTTTCCTGTACATTTCCGCTCCTTTACTGCTTCTGTACTTATTTACATTGAGCTTAAGTGAGTGTTGATCAGTATAGAACTAGAAATAGCATTCCTCTGAATCATACTCTTATTGGCTACCTGACGTTTCCAGTCTCTATCCTAAAAGTGGAGGGGACTATTGACTTGAATCTGTCTGTTTTTTATCTCCATTTTAAAGATCTAGTGATGAGACTCTGGGCTAGAGGAAGAAATTTGGGTCATGAGGAGTCCAAAGCACAATGAAGATGTATGAAATATTCAAATCTAAACTTCTTTGATGGGATAGAATGCTTTAGGATCAAAAGATAATAAACATAGGTTGTGCCTTCAGTGAGCAAGACTGTCAGGGAACAACAAGAGAGATAAGAGAATTGAGATGCCTCAGTGTGCTGGTTCCTGACTGTCAGCATCTGCTCAGTTGGTATAGTGCCTCTGGGAAAGCCACGGGGGATGGGGGTGGGGGCTTTCTTCAATTCTGGAATAACCGGTGGCCTTAGAAATGAGCTTTTGTGCTTGTGCTGCTATTGGCACAGGCTTTCCTATAAAAACATGTGTGTTCTTTGCTGGGTGGTCAGACGATGGACATAACTCTGTCCTTCTGTAACCACCAATGATCCCTTCTGGAAGGCTCTTTTAGGCGCCAGGAACTGTCTTTCTCTTTATACTTTCAACTTAAATGCATCTTGTGGATTTGTGTAGCTGCTTTAAGATAGAGACTTGTTTTATTTTTCTCCTTTTCTTTCCTGGACCTTATCTTGTGTTAGCCTTAGACTGGGAAAATAAAAACCCTGGGGGCTCTTGGGAGCATCTGCAGCCCAGACAGCAGGGGCCTGAAGAGCTCTCTGCTCTCCATGTTTTTATGTCCTTTCAAAATGTCAGTTAGCACCTTTAAAATAAAGTCTGCCATCAAAGACACACACTCTTCTCCTCCCTGTCTGGTGCGCCAAAGATAGACATTACTCTGTCTGCTTCACTTCTCAGCTTCCTGTCATGTTTGGCAAAAATTTAATTGCCTCTCCTTTCAGAACAACTTTTATTTGTTTTCTTAGCTTCAGCATCTCCTCTAGAGGAGAGTTTTTGCAGCAGGGGAATGTAGACAGGTTTTGTTTTTGCTGCTTTATGATTGGCTTTCCAATGTCCTTTAAAATGAAATTATGTGCCCAGAAAAAATGCCATAGGAGCCAGGCAGTGTGAGTTTATTCAAGGGTGACAGTTCACATAGGGAGCCAAGTTTACTTTGGTTTGACTTCAGGCTGTGTCTCTGTTGCAGACAGGAGCATTTCTTTACTGCCATCTAGCCCAAAGTGTTATATGTTATATGCTACCTTGGCAAGTTGAATTAAATAGTAATAATAGTAATACTCCCTCTCATTGGGCTTCTCATCCCAAACTTATGTTTCTTCTCTTTAGAAAGTCCTTGCCCTGCATCCTGGTGATTTTGTACTAACCTTTCAAAACCTGGCTCAAATGTATGGAATTGATATTGCTTTATTTGTTGCCATAGCACTTTGCTCATATATTGATTATGGTACTATACTGGAAAAGCACATGGTAGAATGACTAATCATACAAGTACCCAACAGCTTAGCCCTCCCACTCTCCCCACCCAAGACTATGAGATGCTTAAGGCGAGGGAATGTGTCTCTTACCTTATTCATTCTCAAGTCTTCAACATCTAGCCCAGGTTCTGATGCATAGTAGTCATTTAAAAGATATTTATTAAATGAATGAATAAATATGACCTGTGTTTTTGTATATAGGTCTCACAGTTCATACTTCCCTCAAGTATTGTCCCATCAAATGCAAGTATTTATGTAGGACCAAAGAATGAAAGAAAAAGAAAAGTATTAAGAAGAAAGTAAAGAGGGATAATGAGTTGTTTGCTTTGGGGTTTTGTGAAAGAACTCAGAATCTCTTGAGACTGATAAAGAGAATGATAGACCACACAACTGAGGAAACATGAGAGAATATATTCGAAAGGGTAACATGATACATGATACATCTATGTGAACAAGGAGACATTCTGAGAGGGTAAGGAGGGGTCAGGCTTTTCTGGTGAAAGGTTATGAAGCACAGGTGAAGACAGTGACACTGGCCTTTAAATACAAAGGAAGTATGACCCTGAGTGTAGAAGGCCACTTGGGAAAAACAAATGTCTGGGGAAGTTGCAACTAGAACTTGGACTCTCAGAAGTCTCAGGAAGTGTGTGTGCGTGTTGGGGCGGGGGTGCAATTCAGGCAAAATGAACTATGCGCAGACCATGTTGTTAACACTCTCCTGGACAAAAGTCAACAAGAAGATCATTCTGTGTTAGTGACACTGGCATGTCTCTCTCATCATTACTCAATGTGTCAGGAGAAGCTCTTTCAAGGGAAGGCATGTGGCTTGAGTTTTAAATCCTTTCCTCTCACATATTGTCTGTGTGACCTAGAAGTCACTAACCCTCACTGGATCTCAGTTGATTCATCTGTAATATGGTAGTCATGGCATTTTACATGCCTGAAGGTGAAGGATTGTGCTGAATGACTTATTGAGCTCTTCAGCTACTATAAAATCCATCATTTCTCCCTGAAAATTCTACATTGTTTCAGTTTAAGTGGATTTTCTTAAGAGTCTGTTGTTTATTTTATTGTCAAGGCTCATGATATAGTTGTCACATAGACCATGTGGGTCGTGAGACCCTAAACATGACCACCCTGGAAAAGACTTTCTCATTTATGGCATTGAAAATCTACATTTAAGCCAGATAAGCTTAAACATAAATAAAAGGGTAAAATGTTGAAAGCAGATTTTTCTTTAAGATCTGAATTGCATAGAGCTGGATGATATTTGAATATTATATAGTGGTAGAATTTTCAGATAAATAGAATTTTCTTTAAGAGATCTTGGCATTGCTGAGCTCATTAAAGAAAAATCTAGCTTCCTGAAGAATTCGAGGCTCTAGAAGGTTAAATGAGACTATTTTTAAAAATAACTTTTTAATTTTTTAATAGGAAAAATTCCTTTAAATCAAATAAATAATCTCTTTCCATTTCTACTCTTCCAATGTATAAACATAGGCACACTGTTTTACAAAATATGTATTTCTAATGATAAAATAATGTACATATTTATTATAAGAAAAATGAAAATGAAAAGCCAGAAGAATAATTAACATCACTCCTTAGCATAACCATTGTGAATATTAACATTTTTTCAATATATTGATTTAATA
The DNA here is from genome assembly GCA_008086735.1 of Cheirogaleus medius. Lineage (NCBI taxonomy): Eukaryota > Metazoa > Chordata > Mammalia > Primates > Cheirogaleidae > Cheirogaleus > Cheirogaleus medius. The sequence continues at coordinate 133,608,848 of VBSM01002608.1, forward strand.
TATATCTGTATCTGTTTTTTCTCTCGTATCTATATGCACATACAAGTATGCATACCATTTTTTAACTTGCTTTATCATTTAATGATTTATCATGTCAGAGTCATTCAAATTGTTTTTAATCTTAAGAGAAAAATTCAAACAAATAACCAGAGCATATAAAAAATTAAAATTATCCTTTATTATCTCTTTCTCATTCAAAATTCTACTCCATAGGTAACTGCATTCAGCTATTTTAGATTTAAGTACTCTAATTAAAATACTTAAGCATCTGTTTATTAATTTTATCCCCAATATCTCTTGACTCCTTAAGAGAAGAATTTAGTCCTAAATTTCTACTCTTCTTTTTCTTCCCTCCAATTCCTCATTTTAAAGTTATATTATTAGTATCTTTTGTCTCATAGTGGGTTCACTTAAAACTATAATTTATATAGCACTTAAAATTACATTTCAGAATAAATTGACTTTGAAAAATATACAATGGCGCTCTCCTGTGTAAGATGAGGAAAGAGCACACGCTACTTTAGTCTTCTCCCCAACTCTGTCAGTCTTATATCATCAAGGTGTGTAACACTGATATTTTGACCTGTCACCAGAATTGTGTTTTCTGTGTGTGGTTTTAAAGTTGTTTATAAACAATGAAAACCAGTGAAATAATGTACAGTTGACTCTTGAACAACATGGATTTGAACTTCGAGAGTCCGCTTATACTCAGATGTTTTCAGCCATAGTTACACGAGGTGTGCCTGCCTTTACTGCCTTCCCTTTCACCTTCTGCACCTCTTTCGCCTCTGCCACCCCTAAGACCGCAAGACCAACCCTCCTCTTTCTCCTTCTCCTTGGCTTACTCAATCCAAAGACAATGAAGATGAATATATTTGTGATGATCCACTTCCACTCAATGAATAGTAAATATATTTTCTTTCTCTTATGATTTTCTTAGTAACATTTTCTTTTCTGTAGCTTACTATATCGTAAAAATATAGTATATAATACATATGATATAGAAAATATGTGCCAATTGACTGTTTATGTTATGAGTAAGGCTTGCAGTCAACAGTAGGCTATTAGTAGTTAAGCTTGGGGGAAGTCAGAAGTTACATGTCAATTTTTAACTGAGCGGGTGTCAGTTCCCCACCCTCCTGCATTGTTCATGGGTTAACTGTAGTTGGTAAAAGCATAAGCTCTAGAACTACACTACTTTCTATAACTGGGCTTTTGTAATTTTGGATAAATTACTTAACCTCTCTGTGCTTCAAATTCTTCATATATAAAGCGGTCATAAAATAGTATCTGCCTGATAGTTTTGTTATGAAAATTAAGTGACCTGTAATGTCCCTAGAGCAAAGCATAGTACATAGTAAGTGCTCTGGTAATATTATTTCTTGGAGAGCCCAGTACTGTGAATGGACATGTATCACTAAACCTGTGCTGCTCAAGGGAGAATGTCCTAGGAATCAAAGTCAAATAGCTTTTCTATTCTTCTGTGCATGCCATCAGTTATTAAAAATCATGCCTTATATTAGATATTGGTTTACATTTGGACTGTGACTATCTTGTGAAACTTTTTGTTTTGCCTGCAATTTCTTATTATTTTTCATCATGGCTGTTAATGGAAGAGAGAAATTCCCTCATCATGTTGTTTACCTCTCCCAGGAATGTATTTATTAAATTAATTTGAATAGAGATCGAAAATATACCAACAACTAAGAAAGGCTTTCTTTTTGTAGATTATTGAATTTGATTTGATGTTTATTTTGAGACTGCCATGGGGCTTTTATGAACCAGATTTGATTCTCTATTTGGCTTTAAAGACCAGCTCAAAATGGCAATCACAAGTACTACTGGCTGACTTTTTTTCTATGGCGCATTCCCTATCTCTCATTATTTTAGTTTAATGCGTGGAACAGGCTAGCTGTGCCTCTTATTTCTCAAGAGTTTTCTTCCTCTGGAAAAATTTCTTGGAGAAGTAAACTGAGTAGCCTTTTGCACATTCAGCTTGGTGCTTCAACTTCTTACTCTCTGTGCACTGCCTCTCTAGCACTTTATTTAGCCCAGGCTCTTGGACTTAATTTTGGAGTTGTTCAAATAACCTTAGTGACCTGCTTCTCTGAAAAGAGCTGTTCAGGAATACCCTGTCCAGAGACATCCATGTGTGGATAACCACTCATGTTTGGGGAACAGTAAACACTTCAGCATGTCTGTAGTTTGGGAAGTATGTGAGGGATAAATGAAAGCTGATTCTGGATAGATGGATTGCAGGGGATGGGGTGATTGTGAAGAATGTAGATTAATTTGCCAAAGAATTTGAAATTCTTTCTGTGCTATAGGGAATCATTGAGGTTATTTTAGTAAGAGAGTGCCATGATCAGATTTGCATTTCAGAAAAAAATATCTTTGGTGGAAAGCCTGATGAAGATTACAAGAAGAGAGGGGAGAGAGAGGGGAGACAAAGAGGAGAGGGAGAGGAGAGAGAGAGAGACATTTAAATTTTTGGGCAGTGGACACTAACATCAAAATAATTTTTAATAGACTTAATGGGACACACTATTCAGTTGAATGTGACAGATAAAAGAAAGAGGAGCTGAGGACAAGGTTCTAATGTGAGCACAAGAGCCATTTTGGAGGAAGAAGATAATGAATTCAGCGTTGGATACTGGCATTTGTATGCCTGTGGGATATCCAAATAGAGATGTTTAGTTGGTGGTTGGAAACCAAGGACTGCAGAGCAGCAGAGAGGAGACCTGGATACACAGAACCAAGAATAATCCAAGTAGAGGCAGCAGCCAAAGAAATTGGATAAATTCCTTTTTAGAGGGACTATTGCATAAGAAGAGATCTGAGGACAGAAAATCCCATGGACCACAAGTGTTTAAGAGAGGATTGGAGGAAGAGCAATCAGTAATAGGGAAAGCATCTTGTTCATCTCTACATCCCCAGTGTCTAACACAGTCTTTCAATAAATGTTTATGAATGGACTACTTGAGATTAAATGGAGAATTTAGGAATTAAGAAGAACTAGTGACCTAGAAACCAAAGGCAGAGAAAATTGCAAGCGAGAAGGAGACATTAGGTGAGAAGTGTCCTTTGGGTTTGACATTAGAAAGTCATTTCCTACCTTAGCAAGAATTTGTGCCTCATTGAGCTGGTGGAGCCAGAGCTGTATCACAATGGGTTGAGGGGGTTGTGCTAGATGAGGAGGAGACAGTAAGGTATGTAAGTCTTTAAAGGAAGGAGGTGGCAAGGGGTAAAAGTATTATTTACCAATAAGCATTCATATTTGATAATTTTGGGGGAGTGAAAGGGACTAAGAAAGAAAAGACTCTACAGAATGGAGAGCAGAGGGAAGGAAAGTAAGAGTGATCTCTCATTTTGACATTGAATGTTTATCACCTGGAGTTGGTTATTTTTGTGTGTGGATATGTCATTTACCCCCAAGAATACTGTCAGTTAATAGGAAGGGGTCACAGTTTGTACCTCTATTCCTCTTCAGCCTGTTTAATACATGCCATGTGTTGTGTGTATGGTTATTATTGCTTGAGTATAGCCATCTGTTATCACTGTATAAGGAAATATTTGGAGGCACCTCTCAGGATAACCCCTTAGTTCTTTGCTTTTAAAGTAGTCTCTCATTGTTAAAACAGGACCACAGATCTTTTAGGAGTCAGTTCTGGCCTCTTGCTATTTAGGTGGTGTGCAGTTGCACACTTTGGTCCATTTTGTTTTGGCAGATTTGAAGATTGTCACCTCTCTTTCCATAAGAAAACTGGCTCTGTCATTGATAAGATTAAGGAGTTGATAACTCTACAGTTTGGATCAGGAGAGGATGTTCTCTCTTCAAAAGGGAAACAAAAGTATGATATTATCTCAGTTTCTCTTCATTTCACCTATTGTGAAACCTGTTCTCTTCTGGTGGTCCCAGACTTTCCTTCCGAGAAGCTGGTGGATCAACATCCCAGTTCCTGGGGAAGCTCTGGGCCCACATAGGCTTCTTCCAAGATTGACTTGTTTTTCAATTTTCTACATATCTTTGCACTTCCACTTCTCTGCATTTGTTTAAGGAAAAAGGGACAAAGGTTTTACAGTTATGTCTTGAAGCTGCTGATACCAGTAGATGTCACTCTGGACATCAGGATAGAGTATCCTCCGTTCTTATCTGTGGTTCAGAATAGGCTGTGGCATTCCTGCTCCCAACCACTTTCAAGCATCTCAGGGCTGACACCTGTGAATTATGACATTCTCTGCATTGCCAGTTTTACTTCTATGTTGTGAAATAAGAGCGCTGGGAGAGCTGCCATTTCATCTCGTTCTCATTCAGCTAGAATGCCAAATGCTTACACAGTTACACCAATCAACTGGGCAAGAAGAAAATGGTTTAGGGACAAATGGAGGAAATACATAATTTAAAGCAGCATATCTGAATTCATTGTTTAGGCACATTAAATTCTGCTGAGCCTTCACCCAGAGGGGAAGCAGTAAATATTGTCTGATTATATGTGGCTGGACACAGACTAGTATAATAAGCTGACCTCTTCTTACCTATATAATCTCCGTTTCCACTGTTGCCCTAAATCAGTGATTCTCAACCAAGCTTTTAAAATAGGAAAAAAGAAGAATCTTCCTAAAATTCTCAGAAATCAATAAAGTTAATGAATCAACTTTTCTTAAATTAGATTTTTCTTTCCATACTCTATTCTCTCTCCACAAACCTTTGGAATCTGTTTCAGCATATGACAAGATCAATGAGCAAATAGCAAACAGGAAATGTTGAGGGAAGAATCAATCTAGTTGGACAGATTTGTATTTTTGAAGACATATGCTTGTGGTTTTCATGCTATATGTAATTTTATTTCATCGCATTTTCTTTTAAAACTGCTTGTGGTATGAATAGTGTATGTGATATTGTATGTATCGGTTTGTGACATTCTGTCATCTGAACAAGAGTGAGGGCTCGTGCTCTGCATGAACCACCTTCCACAACTGCCCACGCCTAGCTTAAAGTTTTCAGTTGAGCTTTTATCCTTGACTTAGGACCCCCTTCTATGTCCCTCACCGTATGCATAAAATCCAGCCAGCACTTGAGACCCATCTCAAATCCCACCCCTCACCCTAACAGAATGTGGTGGGGCAATAGGAATTATAAAGAAAAGGTGGGACAAGATGGTGCATGCAGGAAGAAAGAACTTTTCCTTGGGACATAAGCTTGTGACAAATTTGGGAGCTAAATTTAATGGCTCATGGGAGCAAAGATCACTTCCAGCAGGTGTGATGGAGCACCTTTTTTTCCTTTTATTTCATTATATTATAGGGGTACAGATATTGTTAGGGTTATATATATTGCCCCTGCCACCCCTTCCCCCCCTGCCATGCCAGAGCTTCAAGCATGATGGAGCACCTTTTATTGAGGAGGTAGAATTGACACTGGATTCCTTGATGGATGAGATGTGACTAGATAGTGAAGAGAGAGGAAGGAGGTCCTCTAGGGAGAGAGAAGGCATGAAGGAAAACACAGAGATGAGCAAGGCATGGGGGCACAGTAACAGTGAGGCCAATTTGTCTAGAACCCAGGACTGATGACTGGGAGTTATTAGAGATAAGGCTAATATGACTTCTCACCCTCATTCCCCACTCTCTGCTGAGACTGATGACTGAAGGAGTAGTAACTACTATTTTCCCAAGTACATGTGACTCTGCTCCTTCTCAGTGTTGCCTGTGATTCCCTCATCTAGTCCATCTTCTATGTTCTCTTTATAGTCTTCCGCACTGTTTATCTCTGTTCCCTTGATTTTTTTTTTCAGTTATCCACTTTACAACTAGACCTCGAGCTCTCGAATCTTCTTGAATACAAAACAACATAATGATTCATGTTTAATAATGGCAAGAATAAAAAATAATACTTGGCTTCTCTGTATCTTGTCCAGGTTCGAGAGACTATGACTGCTATTAATCTTACTGGTGTGATGTTAGCTCAAAATATGTTATAAAAAGCAAATAAATAGAACTCAAAAAGAAAGGCTCTTAAAGAAAGATGTAATCCTCTTACAGAGCAGGAGGAGAAGGAGACTCAGATAATATTGCTTTAATTAAGGTTTTCTTGGTATCTTCAATATAATTTCCTTCTTGAGGGTTATATAGTTGTTAGATCTTTTCAAATGATATTATATTGAATAACTGAAGACCTTTCAATACTAGAAATAATTTTCTCCCTAACAACTGTATTTTCAAAGTATTATTTTAATGCTACACTTTCCAGAAGTTAAGGGCACTTTTTGATTTCCTATGTTAGGATCACCTCAGTGTTTTATAAAATGAGAATAAGTGTGCTTCCAAGAGCTTTCTTTTAAAATTCATATTATTTTATTCTCAGAAAGTAATATATTTACTTGGAAAATATCCATGGAGTAATCTACAATTTAGATCTGTAGGGAAAGAAAAGAATGACTTTTCATTATGTGGAAAGTTTTAAACTAAGTCTTCTAGAATCCTCTATGCTGACTATCCCATTACATAATGCAGTGAGCTATTAGATTGTCTCATAAGTTATAAAATCCTTATTAATCAAAACATGTTGGTGCAAAGCAGAGGATTAATTGTTTGCTTTGAAAATTAAGGAAAGGGCATACAGAAGAGAAAAACGATATTAAATAGCATGATATTTCATACTGTTTGGAATTAATGAGCATCGTGATCACCTTATTTGAGTCCCTGACCTTTACCATATTATCAAAATTCATTATGTGCAGAAAAATCTATGGAGAATTCAGATCCATTTGTTATGGACATAGATGACTTGAGAGAATTACTGTAAACCTTTAGAAACTTTTTTGTAAGGATTCTATGATGTCATTTAAATTAGGACACATGGGGAGTAGCTTTTAACGGTGAATTTTACAATATTTACTTGGTTGTAATATGAAGTTGCAAAATAATTTGACTTCCAATATTAGGGAAGATCGATTACCCTTTTTACAGAGCTTGCCATGTTATAGAAGTGGTCTCTTCTCTTAGACTCATAACATTTGTGCTTCTTAAAAGAGTGACATCTGCCACCTATTATGTGAGAACAAAGACCACATTTTTTTCTACCTTCTTATCACTGACAAAGTCAAAGTAAATGGAACTTAGGAATTGGTAAATAAATATTTATGAGATAAATGTAATAGCCCACTCCACTCTTAAGTATTTAAAACTAAGAAGGCTAAATATGGAACTACATTTTGATTAAAAGAAACCAGCATTACATTGCTATGGCATTGTTTGTATCATAAATTAATCATTTTGGCTCAAACTTTCATCATTGAAAATTGTAATTAGCACCTGTAAGAATATGGACAATCTCCATTTTCATTCCTTTATGTGTCAGTGCACCCCTTTGTTCCTGTCTCTCTTATATTCCCCCTGCAAAAGTAGCACAGGAGTACAAATGTTACTTCTGTGTTTCTGATTGAAATCTGAAATAGCTTTCTAAGATCCAACTGTAAATGCATATGGAAATTCCAATTTTATATTATAGATGTAGGAAGGAAAAAATAACCTATACATGGTATCAACTAGATCTAAACTAGATTTAATATTGCCAGTGATTTTCTTCATACAAGGCGTTAGATTGGGAACTTCTTGTCATGACTACCCAGGAGCAAAAATTTAGTATTTCCAGACAAAGATTAATTTCTTAGATACCTTTTCAACAGGGATAAATAATATAAGCTAGAGAGGCCCTGGCAGTACCAATTTGATAATGCGATAATGCTCTGAAGTAGAGCCACATCTATCAAGAATATTCATATTTGTTCTGCTATTTTAGATGTACTGCTGAGGTGTTCTCAGGATAATAATAATAATAATAATCACTAATAATTGAGTGCTACCTAAGTGTAAGACACCGTTCTAGTCACTTAGCAGCTATTATATATTACAACAAACTAATGAGTTAAGTTTATATTATCTCATTCTCTGGATGAGAAAACTAAGGCATACAACATTTATCTGGTCTTATTACTTCCTGTCCTTTTTAAAAAGCATGTTTAGCAACTGTATAAACTGTATACAGCAACACATAGAACCATCCTGGCTAAGGTAAACCCAGGACTGATGTATCACGATCCTTCTAGATTCATATCTCAATTGAATTGATATATTTTAATCTGAGAAAAATAGGAAAATTTTAGTAGATTTCCTGAGGATGCCAATCTAATGGTATGGATTCTTAATAATATTAAATTAATTAATTTGCTTTTGCCCTCAACCACAAAATCAGTTTGATATTGTTAAATACTCCAGTCAGCTCAAAATCTTTGACTACAGGTTATAAAACAAAATATTTTGTTCAGGACTTAGGTCTGCTCTTTTATATTGCTTTAATTTTTAAAAGAAATTATGTTGTATGGATGTGGTTATTATAAATATTTTTTAACAATATTGAATCCATCTGAGTAACATAAACTTTGATTTTTTGGGAGAAGTTAGTTTTTAGTTTGAGCTTTTTGACTAATGTATAGTAAATGCCAAACTACAGACTTGATGGGGATGTTTTTGTAAGTTAATTTTATGAGACTTTTCACATTTAAGATAAGGTTTTAGGTTCTATTTAACTCCTTGGTCACTGGAGCTGGTAGAGAAACTTGAAGCTATTTGTGACATGTAAAACTCAGATTTTTCTCGTAAAAAATTAGAATCTATTTGAATAAAAGGAAAACTGAAGTGGAAAATTTGAACTTGAGATTTCCTTGGAGACAGAGATTGCATGAGGATAATTTCTAGGCAGATAATTAGATGCGATTTCCTGAGAGTTCTTTATGAGTATGCATTTCTGCTTTTAAAATTCTGGGAGTCCAGAGTTTGGAGTTCTATTTTTGACTCTAACCATGATTTTGGGCAAGTGACACTGTGTTTCAGTTTCCTCATGGAAGGAAACTGGAAGGAAAATGGAAGGAAAGAAGGATTGGATTAAATCATCTTCAAGGCCTTTTTCAGCAATGAGTGGGTGATTTTATTCTATTCTAAGCAAAAAATGGCTCAGACCAGCTTTACCCTGTTCGAAGGGAAGTAAAGCAATCTAAAATGATAGTAATAAAAGTGGCTAATATTTACTGAGCATTCACCATAAGCCAAGTGCTATTCTAAGGGCCTAGCATATATTCACTGATTTATTCCATATACAACACTGAATTATTGACATAGTGCTTATTTTAAAATGAAGAAGCTGAGGCACAAAGGGAAACTTGCTGAAGGTCTTGCAGCTAATAATGGGTGGAGCAGAGATCTCAAGCCAGTGAGATGTCAAGAGCCCAGAGCCCAGACCACAGCAGCCTGCCATCCTGGAGCAGCAGAGTACTTTCATGCAGAATGGCTCTTTCTCTGCATTCTCATTGCAAGTAGGGATAATGGAAAAGGTGGGGAAATACTTAGCTGGAAAATCAACTCTAAGTCTCTTTGGGGACTACTTTATCACCTTAAATGATTTCTGGAACATTCTTCTTTCATGCTTAAGCAAGATTCTGATATAGTATGATATTGGCAGAGGTTGTAAAGTGTCTGTCAAGTTGGCATTATAGTGCTACCCTGGGCTTTTCTACTGTCCAAATCAAAGCAATATTTATATAAAAGATCACAGAGGCTGAATTGCAAAGCCTTTTTCATTTGGGCCTTGCTGGTGGTACTTGAATGTGTCAGTTTTGAGCAGGCCATGGCCATATGTGAGTTGGTAGGGAAATAGAAGAAATGCTGCACATATGTGTTCCTCTTTGAGGGAATTAAAAATATAAAAGCATAGTCCTTCAAAACATTATGTAGTCATTATCTCTATGCACTGTTAATTATGTCTTTGTTTTAAATTATTTGCTATATAGTTTTCTTCATTATAGAGATTTCCTGGTATTTGTCCAAACATGTTTACAGGTTATGAGCTAGTTTTTAGAGTAATATGGATTAAAAATTGAAAAAGAAATATATGGCAAACAAGTTGTTCAAAATCACTTAGAAATGGAAGTAAAGCATAATATTGCCCAATTTTAATGTAATTTGTCAATATTTCATTTGGAAGACATCCTTTCATGTGAACCTCTGCTAGCTCAGGCCATCTGCTCTAACAATCAGGCTGAAGAACCTGATTTTCATTGTGTTTTCAAAAAATATTCTAATTATACCAGTAATAAAAGTTTGTTTTATTAAATTGGTTCTTTTTAGTGTCTATAATAGGTAGATCCAGCACTATTGCTGTGTTTTAATCTCTTCTCCTTCGCCTCATTGGTGAGGGAGAGATTCTTACCCTGTGGTTATGGGGACGGCTGAACACATGACACCCGATGCAGCACAGATGAGATTGGCAACAGTTAGGATGTCACAGGCCATGTGGGGCCCAGTAGGGGTTGCACTTGGAAACAAAATGAACAAGCATGGGCTGTGGGAAGCAGGCTTTGTTGTATCAAGAGGTTGGAGTGGTCCCTGGTTCCCATGGGAGGGTGCGATTGGCTTGCTTGAATAATTCTACAGGCTAGAATGGAACTGAAACCCACTACTCAGGAATAAGCAAAAATTGCACCTGGTCTTGATAAGGACCTTATCTGTGGGAGTGGAGTGGAGAGAGGAATGTGCAGTTAAGTCATTTGAGGCCTTTATGGTTATTTCAGATGTCAAGACAGCACATAATATTATATCTTAATTTTAGACCTAACACCACACGCCACTAAATTCAACCATGTGGAGGGGTGGGGGGACTGTGGCCTTAAGGCAAAATGTAGCCTTCTAGGTCTTTAAGTGTGGCCTTTTGACTGAATCCAAATTTTGCAGAACAAATCCTTTTATTAAAAGAGGTGCAGCAGAGAAAGATGAAGCTTTTCTTGCCTCCTTTGGTGCTTAAGAAAGAAGAATCTTGAAATCAGAGGCTACAGGTTCCCCACCCCTCCTCCTGTATTAGTCTACTCAGGTTGCTATAACAAAACACCACAGACTGGATGGTTTAAACAACAGAAATTTATTTTCTCATCATTTTGAAGGCTAGAAGTCCATGATCAAGGTGCTGGCAAATTCAGTTTCTGACGTGGGTTCTCTTCCTGGCTTATGGTCACCTTCTTGGTATGTCCTCACATGGCCTTTCCTCTGCAGTACGTGCAAAGAGAAAGAGAAAGAGGGAGAGCGCTAATGCTCTTGTGTCTCTTTTCATAAAGGCATTGATCCTATCACCATCCTTATGACCTCATTTAAGCTTAATTATTATCTTAGAGGTGCCATCTATGTACGGCCACACTGGGGGTTAGGGTTTCAACTTATGAATTTTGGGGAGACACAAACATTCAGTCCAATATTTTTCAATACTCCTTACACTTTTAACAATCAGTTAATATTTGTTTTCTTATTGATAGAATTGAAACTTAGAATTTTACTGCTATTTACCATGGTGTCTAGCACAAAATAGATTCTTGAAAAGTATTTGTTGAATTGAGAGCAAGGACTTGGGTTTAGATGTTGTTTATTACGACACTTAGTATATCCAACTTTCTTCTAGATTTTCTTTGAAACTAATTTCAGAAGATCATTAGTCAAGCAAATATCTTTACCCCTGGGAGAATCATTGAACATGGTGTTAGTTTTGATTCCTGTTACATTTTTGAACTTCATCTGTAATGTGGGAATAATTATACCTATTCTGTCTTGCATCCTGTGAAAATTAAATAAGAGCATGAATATGAGAGTTCTTGATAAAGTACAGATCACCACATAAATGCAAGGTAGGATCTTAGAACACAGTGCACATGCTACAGCAGCATTACTTCAACTAGCCATTAAAAGCATCTAGGGTGCTGTTAAAATGTCACTTTCATCTTCCTACATAAGACTTACTGAGATGTGGTACCAGGTTGGACCCAGGAATCTCCATTTTAATAAAATTCCAGGTGATTCTAATGCATGTTAAAGTCTGAGAACCAATGTATTTTGTTAAAGTTAGTTGAGTTGAAATAAATTAAAGAAAAACACCTGTCAGTGACATCTAACCCTCGAGTTTACAAAATGATGTTAGTTTTTGACAAAAACAAGCAAACAATGAAAATGAGCAACTTCCCGCCAACGGCAGGAAGCTCAGAGGTGTACATTGCTTACACCATCTTCACACTTTACATTCAGAACTATGAATTTAGTGGTTCCCAAACTTGCATGATTTCAGAAACATGTGGGAGCTTTCAATATGTAGATTCCAGGGCCCCACTTACGGAGACTTTGATTCAGTAGGTCTGTGGTAGAATTAGAAAACTCGTTTCTCAAATGATGGTTAGAGAGGTTTGGGGGCAGGCCATTGAGTTACAGTGTAACTCTAAATGCTTATAAAGTCAACAAAATTCACAATTTCTTCACATAATAAACTTCTCATGTACTAATCTCAGTGTTGAATTATGTAATAGAACATTAGTTAGTCCTAGTACACAAAATTTAGGTTCAGAAAAGTGACAAAGTTTGCTGTAGTCCTTGCATTTTTTGTTCAACACTGGATTGTGTGTATCTATTTGGAACAAAGCTGCTTTTTGTTTTGACTCATGATGTGCAATTGAAAAGAGAAGACCCCTGCAGAGCTTAGTAGTTCTGACTGAATGACTTTTGGCTTCTAAAGTCTTATGGCTTTTCTTTACTGTTCACTCTTTGATCCTAGAGCTTGAAAAGGAATCTGAATGCAAAACATACTATAAACCTATCAGAACACAAAACCTATTTAGTGAAATAAAGTTTTAATTAGAAGCCTTTATTCAATTCCAAAGAAGTGGATTTTAAGCACTTTAAGCTTTCACATACTTAAATACATAATATGTTTATGCTCAATCCCATTCTTATGTGTTTATCGGAAATATCAAATTATTTATCAAGAGTATATCCAAGACACACACAAATTAACCTGTGTATTGGGGATATTACTGCTTGGTTCAACACTGAAACATGTGTCTAGGGGAATGTTTTGAAGTTGAGTAAAGCAAGGCAAATAGAATCTGAAAAATGAGAGACTGAGAAATAATATTTTAAAGATACAAATTGTTATATGACTTTTGGTTGCATCTTCAGAGGCTTTCAAACATTCTCTTGATTCTTACAGCCAGTCTAAAAGCTTGGTCTCACCCAATCCTCTCCCTTTGGAGAGGAAGCAGTGGAAGTGGGGTGGCTAACTTAGAATGAACCATGGGCTTAATCAGTGTCAGAAATTGTACTAAAACCCAAGTCTTCTGGTCTTAGTTCACTTCTGACTGAGTCACATGGGCTTGGGCATAAATATATGCCATGTGTATATTAAAAAGATACCATTGTTACATGGTATGAAAGTGAGTTTAAATATGTTGGATCTTGTAGGTATCAAGAGGCAAACAATTTTTCTACCTTCCTTAGCTGGACTTTTGCTATTCAAAAATTAACAGGGGGCAAGAAAAGATTATGTCAGCCTGTCTGGTGTATGTACTTCTTCTCAAAATTGTAGCTCCAGTTCCCTCTTCTTTGATCAATTTCTGGGAACATGATTGATGAGTACTTTACAGGTTTCTAAGAACAGAAATAATGTAAAGGCTCTAAATTCTATTAGAGATTAATTTTAGATAAGGACCAGAAAGTATTTAGACACATTAATAGAATTTACTTTATGGAATCAACTAGATACAAATAATGCTTTCTTGATGTGTGTTCATTAAAAAACAATGTAGAACACTGAAGCATAGGCGATTATTGTTTTGAGAGCTCTGGGTAATTAAAAAACAATCTCAGTTTATAAGCATATAAGTTTTTAAATTCATTTTCTCTTGGTTACTGATTATCTTATAAAATATTCTTTTGAAAAATAGTAAGGTTCATCTTAAGTCACAGGTTACTTTAAGAGATTCTTCAGGTAGAAATACAGTGAGAATTAGAGAAAAGAATTAACTCAGTAACAAAATCTTTGTATTTGACATTATCAGTAATTACTCTGTATCTATTATGAATATCTTGGTGTCCTGTGAGCCTCTTGTTTATATATATAATATATATAATGTAAACATTTAATCATATCTACAGTATTAAGATTTAATTATATTACAAATTATACACACATATATACTTTTAACTTGTTTTCACATTGTAAGGATTTAGGAATCTCATCAAATTCTATGCAAAATATTTGTAGGGATAGAGCTGGCTGTATACTTTCTGGGTTTCAGGGAAAAATAAAAATACTGGTCCTTTGTCCAAAAGACAGAAAAAAGTGCCTTTTATTAACTGTAGTATCTTTAAGCTACTAAAATATAAAACTTTTTCCTTTCCTCCATCTTTCAACTTGTCATTTTTAATTTCTTAGTAAAGAAAATGAAAACATTTAAAATTATTAGCATGAATTTTACCATTCATAATTATATTGTCCAATGCCACTTTGAAATGCAAATCACCAAATTTTTGAAATTCCTATTTTGTAGTTTGTTTGTATGGATTTTGTTCTTACTAGAGCAGTGGAAACAATGCACACAACTAACTCAGCTGTTTTCATGTCACTTCTTTCTTTCATATTCTATGAACACCCACTCCCCATGGTTTTCTGACATGTAAGGAAGAACTTAAAGGAAAGAGAACTGTGGGTTGCCCTATCTTTTCTTTTCCGTCTATTTCAGTCATCATTTTCAGTGTAGGTGGTTGGCTAATACAGGGAAGTAACAAAAACAAGAAAGGATTTGGTGGAGATCCTTGGCCGTTTGTGTTTCTTAGAACACCATTGTCTTCTTTCTGCATTTGAAGAAAGTTCTGGTTTGAATTGAAAGTGTGGCCTCTTAGGGCTGTTGGCATTCCTGTTTATTCAGTACTAGATGCAATAGATGACTTGTCACCTCTCCTGTTGTCACCCCTGTCTCCAGCTAGGTGTGCAAGGCTTATATGGGACAGAAGAGCTGGCTTGGGTCAGGGGCACTTAACTGTTTCACCCCTCACTGTCCCATGGGCAGGCACCCTGCCTCTCCCCATGCATGTCCAGGGTCAGAGGAGATGGGCACAGCAGACAGTTCACCTTTGGGTTTAGTTCCCAAATCAAAATCTCATCTTAACAGGTTGAATATTAATTTGAAAACTTAAAACAGACTTTAAAAAAAAAGTTTACCTTCTCCTTGCTTTGAGACTTGCTGAACTCTCCTGCATTGTGGGTCCACTTGAATTCTGTGATCATGAGGCCTGGTGAATGCTGTGTGCAAATGGAGTGGCAAGGATGGGGGACACACGTATTTTATGTTCTCCTCTGCTCACGCTCCATGATCCCATTGGACTTCTCTTGCAGTGTCTCTTACAAGTTCAAAGATAAAATTATTAAGAATTTATAGATGGCAACAGCAGAATATCAAAATAGCATAGGAGCTTTTGGAGCACGGGACTCTGTGCAACTGCATAGGTCACACACCCATGAAGCCGGTTTGTATAGGTAGGTGTCTGTGTGTTTGTGTGTCTGTGTGCATACACGCATTATAATGCTCATGACAATGTTTTTTTTTCCTGGAAAGAGGATCTAGCTCCTTTTCAGATTTTCAGAGGAGTTTTTGACTTTGCAAAAAAGATGAGAAGATCCTGTTTTAGAAGGAGTGTAGCTCAGAAAAGAACCTCATCATTTTGCAGGAAAGGTGGTAATAATCTTATTACTCTCTTTTCTCAACAACTGCAGGAGATGATACAAAGTAAGTGGATTGCTGGTGCCACAACAATGCATTCACAGAGCGATCAAATTTGGTTTTACTGAAAGGAAATATGGGTGTAAAAATATAAAATACCCGAAGGTAGGGTATCTGTCAAATCCTCTATTTTTGTTTATGAGGAAAAGGTATTCTAGAAAGCTTCATGGTGCAAGAGCTCACACCTGTTTAAAGTATGTCCTGACTATATTTCTTTTGGACTATAAAGCTAGAGGAGAAAGGGCTCTGCGATGGCCAAAGGAAAACTGAGACTCTCTTAAATTTTTGAAAATAAATGTTTTTGGCAAAAGCAATTGTTGCTCAGCGATGAGTAACATCTTGGGTCACATGTGGCTGGCAAAATAAATTGCCTGCATCCTGCCTCATCACCTCCGTTAGGGATTGATATCATGCAGTGTAAAAATGGGTGTTTTATGCAGGGAAAGGACACTAACATTTGTGTGCACTATTCCAGAGTCTTTGCTGCTGGTGGATGCTGTGATAATTACACACAAATATTCATTCAGTCTGCCAACCATTTCTTTGTAATTGACAGTTTCTGACTCCTAGGCTCACTGGAGAATTGTACACTTGGTGCAGCCAATAAAAGCCAGAAATGGGTTTGTATACATTGCTCTGTCAGGCAGACACAGTTCTGGGAGGTCAGAGTCGTTCATTATGGCCTTTGCTGCATCATCCCACACAACCCCAGCCAGGTTTCAGTTGTGTGAAGGATTGTTTTCAAGCTTTTAAAGTATGATGGTTTGCGCTCTGTGATAAAAACTACGAGTGTTATGCATGTATGATTCTAGTAATATTTTTCTCAGCCATTTTGCAACATAGGGAATTTTTTTTACTTTATTAATCAGTATTCATAGATGAAAATAAATTATTTACTTCTTTGATTTTGCCCACTGGTAATTGGGATGCATTTGGGGGAAACACAATATAGGAACAGAAGGTGGTTAAATGCAAACAGCTTCTGCCTTTGAAACAGGGCAGTCAAGGTTGGGAATATTTTAGAGGTTACTTTTTCCTCCTGAGTTTCAGATTCAATACAATGTCAGAAACAGTCAACATAATGTATCACTGCTTTTCAACAAATGAAGCAGTCCCTGTTTACCATAAAAGCATATGGTAATTTGGAAACATCAAAACACATGCTATAAACCTTCTGTACTGAAATATTTGTCTAAAGGCTTGACTAATCAGTTGTATTTTATATGTTTTATGAAATATTCCTCTTATCAGAAAATAAAGGCAAAGGATACAAATGAATACACATGGCAGGGATGAGAATGATGACTGACACATAATACATAATTCCACACATGCCTTGCTTCCTGCCTGTTTTTATTTGGGGAAACAAAAAGTCTGTGGCCTCTACAAGTGTCTAATTTGGTGATAAGAGGTTTATTAATTTTTTTCTTCTATTAACTTTGTTAGGATTGCAATTCCATTTCCTCATTGGCATCTAGCCAGAACCCTCAAAATGGATGCTTATTAAAAACTCCTTTTCTAGGCATGAACTATGAACTCGAATAAAAGGCCCAGGAACTATTGTTGGTAATAATTTTTTCCTTGTAAGCCTTGCTGTTTCTACTGTATTTTGTCATATTCTGCCAAGTCTCCCTTGCACAAGGAGATGTTATAGCAGAGTGGCTCAGAGTGTTTGCTTTAGAGGTAAGGAGATCTGAGTATGACCCCTGCATTTCCTTCTCCTCTCTGAGCATCAGGGTCACATCGTAAAGAGATGTTAATACTAATTCATATTTTTTTCTTTTTTTTCTATTTTCAGATCAGGTAAATTAGTATAATAATATTTCATATTTTATACCTCCCAGTATTCCTATGAACATTACATGAGTTAGTATACATCTTTAGTACCACACTTTGGCTCATGTTACTGACAGCTATTATCAGTATTAACAAATAGCAAATTTTAATTTAAAAAAACTTTCTAAATTATTTAAGAGCTTCCCAAAGCTTTCCATTTGGCCTGTTCTCTGTTCTATATGTGGCCATCTAACTTTTTGCAATCCATCTCTTGCTACTTCCAAAATTGGCCCTTGGATTCTTTCTCCCCTTAATATCTTCCTGCCTCTTGTCCTTGTTTCCTTACTATGGAAATTTTCTCCTTCTCACAATATGTTACATAATGTTGTTGAAAACAGTTCAAGATTGGTGCCTTTCAATGAGTAGGCACTGCTTGGCCCATTAGGCAGTGACCATTCTGACTTTTTGTCCCCTTCCCCCTTTCAGATGTGTGCTCTGTTGTCGCCTTATGCTTACAGTTTTCTGGGTTTTGTGCATGTAGATATGTTTCAAAGGGGCTACTCTTTTCTGCATCATACTCCTTAAAATAATACTGAGTGTCTCTCTCTCTCTCTCTGTGTCCACATGCAAAGATATATGATCTTAACAAATGCTTGTTAAACAAACTATCACCACCACGCCTCATCTGGAATTTAGAATAAAAGAATTTAGGTTTGGAGATCTGGCTTTTATTGTACATTCTTATCCTTCTTTCTCTTTGCCTCAGTATTTCCATATGTATCATTTCAAGTGTTTTCAGTTCCAACCATGTGGAAATACATTTGAGGGCATTTAGTACTACTTGTGTAGTTATATGTGAAAAGTAACATGCAAACATCCATCTCTGGGGTGTCTCTGTGCTATCAAATCTCAGGTGTTCACCATCTACACCAGGGTTGGCAGATGTTTTCTGTCAAGGGGCAGGGTCAGATAGTAAGTATTTTAGGTTTTGATGGCCACATATCTTCCCTGTCACATATAGTTTTTGGGTTTTTTGTTAGGTTTTTTTAAAAATTTTATTTTTAGCAATCCTTGAACAAGGTCTAAACCATTTTTAGCTTACAGGCCCTGGGCAAATTTGGCCCACAGGCCATGGTTTGTGGTCCTGACCTTGCTGTCTAGATCGCTGTCTGTCAGTTTTTTATGGCTCCGTAGAACAGAACTTCCAGTGTATTCCAAGTGTTGCACTCTATGCAGTGACTTTTCCTTATAGAAATTACTGAAGAGTAGCTGAAGAAATGGTCCAAAAAGATCTTGGGGAGTGTTTCTTCGGTATCTAAATTCTGTTACTGTCATTGCTAGTTTGACAACAATCCTGTTGACCATAACAATTTGTGGCAGACAGATGCCTCTCCACTTAATCCACATGCTCAGGCTAATTGTGTTTCCACTAAGTGTTCCAAGTCCAATCTTGACACAGCTTTAGGGACTCTTCTGATTCCCTCAGGGGACGCCAGCCATGCTCCCTGTGGACGAGACCCTAGAATATTCCTAAGTCCAACTCAAATGCCATATTTTTCATAAAGCTTCTCTTATTCCCAAGGTCTCTTAATTTTCTGAGTCCCATGACACCTAAATGTCACTTTATTGCCTTTTAATATCCTTCTGTCTTTCATTGTAGCTCTGAGAACCCTACTAGAGCTTATGTGTTAGAGCTTGTGTTAGAACTTATACAGGAAGGGTTGTCTTTTGTTCCTCACCTTCTGTATAGCACAACACCTCTCCCATGGTAGGTGTTCAAAAGCACTGCATTGAATTCAAAATCTACTGACACTGAATTAACAGATTTTTTCCCCCTGAGCCTTCTGGTGAGCTCTTTAAGAGGTAAGAACACTCTTGTCAAAGGATCTTGTGGAAGCCATTTTCATTCAAGCAGGGGCTAAGGAGAAATGGCTTCCCCACAATATAATTTTCTGAGTCTATTTTGATACATTTAACTATTTTTGAGTCAACAACGAGTTCCCAAAGTCTAACACTTAAGTTTTTAGTCATTATTTTTAATCAAACTGTGTCAAAAAATCTTAACAGAATTTTGAAATTTTCTTAAAATGTCTCCTTCTGATGTGTAACCCATTGAAGCTCTTCTGAAGGAATATCAGGATGGCTTAAACTTTCTCTATTAGAACTTGAAGGGCCATCACCCATTTCCCTCACTGCCCCCTTTCCAAGATGTTTGCTTCAGTTTTCTCCCAGGTGGCCACACCTTCATCAGGTTCCTCTCAGCAACACACAGGTTTAGCAAAAAAGGTCTGGGAGTCAAAGAAGATTAGCACTCAGATAGGCAAAACCACATGTATCAGGAAGAGGTATGTTTCTTCACTTTCCCTCAGCATGTAACCCCAAGCTCTCAGGAAGTCAACTGTCTAGGGGTGGGGTAGAGTATCAATGTAACCTTAAGGAATTAAAAGAAACCTAACTTCTAGGAATGACCCTGCAGTTAAGCTAAGAAAGTTCAGCTAAGGTTGGGAATACTGGGGAGTGAGGGGAAGGTATTTATGTGGTGTGGTCTGGTGAGACCAATTACTTATTTATTTTTAATGATTTTGGTTGAATAATGGATATTCCTTTTAGAAAGGACAAAGCCTGTCATACCAGGTACTAAGACAAAAGGAGTTAATGAAAATGCCTCTGAGAACAGCATGCATTTAACTTAAATTAAACTTAAGTACTTAAACTTATATTTATAACTTAAATTTATACTTAAGTACATATGAACTATCAAAACTCGAATTAGGGGAGGACTTGAAAACTCTGCAATGAACCAGAGAATAAGATGAGGAAGGATGAAGGGAACAAAAGAATCATGAAAAATATGTGATTCTGTGTGAAAGAATCTATCATCGTATCTGACACATGCAGCAATTTGATACATATAATGGTCAAACCTGAAACCTGAAATTTCACCTCTTTCCCTAATAAAAACAAACTCATATCTAAAATTCAATTGCTAGTGTCTGATTTTGTTTTGGGGTTTGGTAAACTAAGTACTGTTAGCTAGATAGTGAGGGATTCCAGGTCTCCTAGGGATGAAAGTGGGTGCTTTGCCTTGGTGCAATTGCCCCACCGTAATCCCCTCCATACCTGGGGGAGGAGAGAACACCCTACAAATCTGCCAAGCATAACTTAGCGCACCAGCTGCAAAGAACACAGAGGACTCTCTAGCCCACGGGCCAAGCAGCATAGGTACCACAGAGTCTAGAAGTTGACCAAGAACAACCTCTGTGTATAGTAATGCAACTCCCAAGTGTCCAATCAAAGTGGTTTCATGGTGATGTCTGAGCCACTAGGAAGGTCCCAATCTGGGCACCATGAAACAAGGCACAGACATAACCAGTCCCTTTTTTGCGCCCTTCCTTTCGTTCTTCCTTTGCTAGAACGATGGCTCTGGTTGTCATCTGTGGCATATGCATCATGCCCTGTAAACCTATGTCTTGTTCTTGCCCTATGATCCTATCTTTCTCTCCTCAATAAACTTTTTTCATGCTTGCTTTACTTTGGCGTGTCAGGTCATTCTTTGGCCATGTGCGTGCTAGAACTGACATTTCAGACTGAAACCTGACAAGTACCACCTTGGCAAACAAACTACATTTAAAGTACAAACAATATTTAAAATTTGCCTCACGAAAATATTATTTTATTTCTGATGCTACTGAAATTTCCAGACCTTAACCACATGGTCTGATGAAATCTGGCAGATTGTTTTATGGGCTAGAAAAATGTTTATAAATTGTACTAAATATTGTAATACTAAACTGAAAATGATGTTAACAAAACAAAGGTAAAATGTTTGGGAATGTGGAGAGGTAAGGGGTAGTCTAGCTATGGGAAACTGACACAGCTCATAGATCAATAGAAAAATCATAACGAGGTATGGCTTAAATGGTATCCTCCAAATGTGTTTCCTGTCTTGCTGAAAGAAGTGTCCATACTAGCAGAGAGAGGACTCCTTTGGGAACAGGTGTGAATGAGTAATGTCCAAGACTGCCTTAAGGTTCCCCTCAGTTTGACTAAACTTTAGACAGGTTTTCTCTTGACTGTAGGTCCCTGACTTCTCTTTTCCTAGAACATTTATTTTGGAAAACATACAATTGTAAGTACTTTCTCTGTCCCTTTGAGATGTAAAACTAGCCTCTAGCAAGTTTACAGCCCAGGACCTGCTGAATCATTTCTTTGAAATGTGCCCTATCTCCCATTCTCTGGGAAAGTAGGAGTTTACCTTCCATTGTATCAATTAGCAAACACCGATGACCTAATCACAGAGAAGAACATTTGCTAAATCAAGAATAACTCAATTGTACTAGACATATCCCATTGATCAACTTCCCCTCTATAGTCTTCCAGTACTTTTCTACTATCTTAGTCCCTCCCCCTCCTCCCCAAAAAACTACCCCAATGCTGGCACAATGGCTCACGCCTATAATTCTAGCACTTTGGGAGGCTGAGGCGGGAGGATCACTTGAGCCCAGGAGTTTGAAACCAGCCTGGGCAACATAGTAAGATCCCATCTCTACAAAAATAAAAAAATAGAAATTAGGCAGGCATGGTGGTGTGTCCCTGTAATCCTAGGTACTATAATCCTAGGTACTGAGGTAGGATAATCACTTGAGCCCAGAAGTTTGAAGCTGCAGTAAGCTAAGATCAGATCATTGTGTTCTAGACTGGGCAACAAAGTGAAACCCCATCTCAACACCCCCCCCTCAAAAAAAACCCAAGCAAACAAACAAGAAACCACCCCACCTTTTGTTTTAGCTGAGCCAAGTATTCAGACTTGGTCTTGTGCTCTCTCCCCTGTTGCTTGTGATAGTATCATAATAAAATGAACTTCTGTTTGCTGGTCTTGTCCTGTGTGATTTTTGCTTAACAGTAAGCATACCATCTGCCAGCATGTATGTCTTAGAGTGATTTCACATCATGGAAAAAAATAGGTACTGTTTTTTTGCAACTGGTTTTTAAAAGCATACTTCATTTTGGAGCACTTGCAACCTTTGTACTGCATATAATATGAAACTTGCATGTGGGTGGGGAGTGTGAAAGTATTGTTTACGAAAATGTTGGTGTATTTCTAAGCAGGGACTTGAGTGCTTAGAAAGATCACTGTGAAAAATTATGAACTTTTTGACTTTTTTCTTCTTTGGGGTCAGTTTCCTATAACCTTTGTTTCTCTGATCTGACAACCTCGTCCAGAGAAGCTAGCTCTCTTCTAACATTAGAGCACCTGCTCACAGCCACTTATTCATTCTAGGGAGCTTGACATCTTCTTCTTCCTGGGCCTATCACAGTAGGTGAAGAGAAAGCTGGTTTATCAAAGGCTTTCTCACCAAACTAGAACATGATCTGACTGCTTGGAGAGGTCTTTGTGCATGCAGGCAACAGCTTTCCTAATTTTCAACCATAAAGGAGGAAGAAAAATATGCCACTGAAGACTCATACCTTAAAATGCCTATAGAGGTTGCAACTGAGTCTTCCCATGAATGAAGGGGAACTACCTTAAGTATTTACTAATGATAGTATGGGGGGTGGGGGCGGGGGCGGTACACAGCAAGAAGGAGATGTCTAAATAAAGTGTCCTTGTTAACAAACACATTGACTGCCATGTGAGTTGTATTTAACTCAGGCTAGTTTGGAGCACAGGGCCTCGTGAAGCAAAACCCTGCAGTTGGTTCATGAAAATCTTGTTGCTGTTCTTATTGTTACAATTAATATTGACAATTTAATTCTAAAAATGTAGATTGTGTTGCATATAACTCACACACAGAAAACAATAAAAAATAACAAATTGGAAAGGATTGTTTTGTTTTAATAAAACACCATGGTCCTAGGGAAACATTTTTTTTTCCTAGTGTGGCTGTCAATGGGCTAATAAAAGAGTAAATTCCTATTAGATTATCTGGAAGATAAGTTTTTGGTTGGTGGTCATCCAAAGAAATTCAAAATTGTCCATCTGATGTGTGATGTCCATCTGATGTCCATCTTCAGCTTTTTGCTTTCCCTGTGATAAATCACTGAATTTCCCCAAACTGCTCAGATGTACTGTGCAGATTAAATTTTGATTCTAACCTTGTGAATGGGGGAGAATGTGAGGCTGGCCAGTGAGTTCTTGGCAATGACACTCTGGGCTTCTCTGAATATGAAAAAATCGGATATAAGGTGCTCTGTTTGAGGGACTAAAAGCAAACAGACCAAAAAGCCAGTCTTGTTCTTAATCAAATTAATATTGACAGCCTGCCTAAAGTATGATGGGGACAAGCGGAGAGAAATGTGGAAAATACCCTGCCTTTTGGTAGAAGGTGTCAAAAAGAAACTGCTATTTGCATAAGTGACAATGGATCTACTTCAGAATTGTAATGTGCAACGCACCAGAGATTATGTGGGTGAATTCTTCCTGTCAGCTAAACCACTTTTGTATCTCGGGTTCACCTTTAAGCCAATCCATTTGTGGTCCATTTCCTCTGTTATTTGGTTTAAAGTTGAGGGCAAAGATAAAATCAGCTTAGAGAGGAAGTTGACAATCTGGTAAATAGCTGTGGCTTTTCTCTTTTAGGTAAAGAAGAGATAGGAAGGGTCAAAGCAGTGAGTAATACTTCTCCAGGAAATAGGTTTTCTGCCGTTATCTCTGATGGTCTTGAATATTCTAAATTGCCAACCAGGTAGAATTGCCAACCTGCTTTACATGCTCACAGGGAGACCCTGGGAGACCTGACTCTTCCCTACCTGCCTGAGAGAAGAATCAGGCTTCTCTGGCCGGGTGGCAGCGAGGCTCAGTATGTGGACAGAGGACAGTACATGCTGCTCTTTGTTTCTCTGCTTACAGAAATCACAGGGGGCTTTGTTTCCACTCATGGAAAATCAATCTCATGACAGGAAATGAACAGAATAGAAAAGATAAAACTTTATATGTTGATGAAGTGGTATATGAATAGAAAGGACAAGAATAGCTCATAGATATTGTTTCTTTAATTACATAGCGTGATGGTCTTTTCTGAACCTCATTATTCTAATAGTGGCCTATTTTGTATATATTTTTTGTGCAAAATAACTTGCACAAACTTAATGTTTTTTTTCTGAAGTCCTCCTTGCATAATGTCAGTCCCAACTAATTTGTTTCTATTAATGAATTAACTAATTAATTCATTGCTAAATTTTTTAAAAATCATTGAAGAGTGTTGTATGCCAGTCGTAGTGTTAGGTACTGTCAGATAGGAACTCATGTGACTTTTTCCACAGTGAATTCTTCTTGTACTTTTAAGATACAGCCATGTGATTGTGAGATTGTATTTTGTTTGCAATTGTGCTATGCATAATGTTTGGCTTTCCAACTAAATTTTAATTTCTGAGTGGTTAGGGTTTATTACTCTAGTTAAGTTTCCTCTGGTATCGAAAGCGGGGTAAGACACATAGTGGATACTCAGTTAAGATCTTTTGACCGATGGTTCCCTTTGGTCAACTTTGAAAGCATTCTCTATATGCTGAGCTACACTGACCATTTTGGGGCTTCCAGGCTATTTTTTTTTTTTCTATGCTGTCTCTTCCTTTTCAACCTGAGCTCTGATCATGGAATTATGTGGGAAAGAGGTCAAATCTGACCTACCTAGAGAATTAGGAATTTTGAGAAGACCAGTTGATAGTAAATGAAGAAGAACTGAGCAGATCTGAGCTGACATCAGGAGAAAAGGGGCACAGATGGGAGCAGCCCAGGTGAGTAGACAACATCAGCTTCTGCCATGTGTTCTCCTTCCCTGCCTCATCTCCATAAGCGGTAAACCTGGAATCGTCCTTTGATTCTTCTCAGTCACTCTCACTCTATGACCAACATTTTAGCAAGTCCTGTCAATACTACCATCGTCATATATACCCAAACCAACCAGTGGACACTCCCACTCTAGTTCATATCACTGTTCTTCACCTGGGCTTTCACAGATGAAGGACACCTCCCTGCTGTCCTTGCTTCCATTCCTGCTGCTTCTTCAGGCTCTTATCTGCACAGCAGCCAGTGGACTTTTAAAAATATAAATCATTAAAAATATAAATATCACTTCTGATAGGCCTTGCTTGCTCATTCACACTTTTGAATGTAGGCCCAGTCATTCTCTTTCTCTTTACCCTGCTGCTTGATTAACTTGTAACGCTATCATTACCTGAGATTATAGTCTTTCTTTCTTTGTTTCTTAGGATTGTTTTCTACTAGAATGTAAACTAAATGAAAATGTAGCTTTTTAACCACCTGCTATATAATGCTAGTGCATAGGAGGCACCAAATAAGATTTGCTGAATTAATAAATAAAGTAATGAATGCCACAGCCATTTCTGGGTGCAGGTATTCAGTGCTGGTAAAATGGCCTTGCTTTGCTTTATGCCATTTCTCTTTGCTCAACATGACCTGGTGTTATTGATTTGTTAAAGAGGCAGATGTTTTTGGTGAGTCACCCCTGGATTAGTCCTAGGGGCCATGAGCTGCTCAAAGCAGGACAGAAATATAGAAATTGCTAAATCGCAAGGTAGAGTATCATAGAGTTATAGCTGAAACACTCTTGGTTGTTTCAGTTTACAAGTGACAAAATGAGAGTCCATAAATAATAATAGCTATTTTTGGTTATCTGTCAATGATTTTTATGTATATTACATCATTTGATCTTCACTTCTATGAAATAAATATTATATTTTCTGTTTCATAGATGAGGAATGAAGGCTCAGGCACAATATCTCTTGGCCATCAATAAAATATGAATTGAAACTCAGGTGCCATGAGGCCCACTTGAATAATGTTAATGTTTTAATTCCTTGGAGGAAAAATGTTTTAATCTAAAGAAATGGCTTTGGAGACAAATCCCAACCAACTGCTACTTACTATGTGAATAAATCACTTTTACTCCAAGAACATTAATTTTTGTTCTATACAATATATTATGCTAATTACTCCATTTCATTGAGAGAAGTGAGTAATCATGTAGTAAGTGCCTGAGACATACAAATGCTCAACAAAATATTAACTCCTTTCACTCAATCCTTTGGTCCCATTTATGGGTAATATATTATCATAGTTACCTTTTTCCTAGAAGAAATGTTCCATAGGTACCTGGAGATCCAAGTGACCTATAGAGTCATCTTACCCTTGTTAGCTGGTGAAATATAAACTTGTTTTTTTAGAGAACTGAATTTCAAGTTTGTTTCCTACAAAGTGCTATAGGTAATGAAAGATGTACTTGACCAGTTTCGGCAAGGGCCAACACTGCAACTGAAATAAAAAATCTAGTGAATCATTCAACATAATTTATTTCCATTGTAACCACTGCGAACTAAAATAAAATCTTCAGGTTTCCCCAGTACCGGCTGACTGAATGGACCCCCTCCAGGCCAAGGAAATATCCTAAAACTAAATTGCCTGCCATGAGAAAGTGATTTTCTATGTTAAGCATTGAGTAATTCATTCTTATGCCACCCTGTTCTCCTTTCATGTTTATTTAACAAGAGATTACAAAGCTCACTGACATTTGACTCTGCTCTTTTGCTGGCTGGATCATGGAATGCAGAAGGCATGTATGTATCATTAAATGCATCTTGGAGTGATGGCCGTGGCATCATGTCACATCGGGGTTAGCCTCTCCTATCATGTCACATCACATCATGATTGACATAGACACACAACTCAATCTGGAGTATCTGGAAGTAATTGGAAAGGCAGTCTTCACAGTAGTCTGAGTAGTGCTTTTGAAAATAGGAAATAAAGAATATTGAGCTTTCCATTTTTTATCTTCTACCACTGCAAATATTGACCCCTGTTGTATGTTGTGCATATAAATGTATTTATAGTTCAATGAAAAGCAATGCATTTGTACAAGATAGGAGTTTTCTTTCTGCATTTTTTTCATGATGATCAGACAGTGCCCCTCCTGTGTTTATTACTGTTTTTGGTAAGATTTATTTTTAAAAATGTTTAAATGTCTTAATTATTAGGGGCACATAATAATTGTATATCTTTATAGTGTACATATGTTTTGATACAGGCATACAATGTGAATTAATCAAATCAAGGTAATTGGAGTATCCATCACCTTAGGCATTTATCATTTCTTTGTGTTAGGAGCATTCCAATTCTACTCTTTTAGTTATTTTAAATTATGCCCTAATTTACTGTTGATTATAGTCACTTTGTTGGTTATCAAATATTGTTCATTCTATATAACCATTTAACTCTATTTTTGTGCCCATTAACCATCCCCACTTTATTCCCTACTCCTTGCTATGCTTCTCAGCCTCTGATAACCATCATTCTACTCTCTCTCTTCATAAGATCAATTGTTTTTAATATTTATCTCCCACGTAAGAGTGAGATCATATGAGATTTGTCTTTCTGTGCTTGGCTTATTTCACTTAAAATAATGTTCTCCAGTTCCATCCATGTTGTTGCAAATGGCAAGATTTCATTCTTTTTAGTGACTATTTAATATTTCCATTGTGTATATATAGCAAAATTTCTCTATTCATTCATTTATTCATGGACACTTAGGGTAATTCCCAATCTTGGCTATAGTGAATAGTGCTGCAATAAACATTGAAGTGCAGATATATTTTTGATATACTGATTTCCCCTCCTTTGATTATATATAGAACAGTGGGGTTGCTGGGTCATATGGTAGTTCTATTTTCAGTTTTTTTTTGAGGTATCTCCATATTGTTCTCCATAGTGGTTGCACTAATTCACATTCCCATCAACAGTGTACAAGTGCTCCCCTTTCTACATATCCTCAACGGCATTTGTTATTATATGTCTTTTTGATAAAAGCCATTTTAATTGGGGTGAGATGATATCTTATTGTAGTTTTGATTTGCATTTCTCTGATGACTAATGATGTTGAGCATTTTTTCATATACCTGTTGGCCATTTGTATGTCTTCTTTTGGGAGATGTGTCTTCAGATCCTTTGCCCATTTTTTAATCAGATTATTCGATTTTTTTCTCTATTGAGTTGTTGGAGCTCCTTATATATTCTAGCTATTTATGCCTTGTCAGACGAGTAGTTTGCAAATATTTTATCCCATTCTGTGGGATGGGAGATTTTGGCCTATAGTTTTCTTTTGTTGTTGTTGTGTCTATATCTGGTTTTGGTATCAGGGTGATATAAGCCTCACAGAATGAGTTTGAGAGTATTCTCTCCTCCTTGATGTTTTGGAATAGTTTAAGTCAGATTGGTATTAGTTCTTCTTTGCATATTTGGTAGAATTCAGTCATGAAGCCATCACGTCCTATGCTTTTCTTTGATTTTATTACTGCTTCTGTCTCATTACTTGCTATAGGTTTATTTAGCTGTTTGATTTCTTCCTGGTTCAATCTTGGTAGGTTGTATGTACCTAGGAATTGATCCATTTCTTCTAGGTTTTCCAATTTATTGGCACATAGTTGCTCATTGTAGTCTCTAATGATCCTTTGGATTTCTGCAGAGTCAGTTGTAATGTCTCCTTTTTCATCTATGATTATTATTGTTTTTTATAGAACAAACATTTATATAGCATCATCTCTGATTTTATTTATTTGGGTCTTCTCTCTTTTTTTCTGAGAACTAATTATTCTGGCTAAAGGTGTGTCAATTTTGTTTATCTTTTCACAGAACTCACTTGTTCTTTTGTTGATTTTTGTATTTTTTTGTTTCAATTTCATTTATTTCTGCTTTGATTTTTATAATTTCTTCTAATTTTAGGTTTGGTTTGCTCTTGTTTTTCTAGTTCTTTGAGATACATCATTAGATTGTTTATTTGAAGCTTTGCTACTTTTTTGATGTTAGCACTATTACCATAAACTTTCCTGTTACTGCTTTTGCTATATCCCACAGGTTTTGATATGTTGTGTTTTCATTTTCATTCATTTAGAGAAATTTTTTAATTTCCTTCTTAATCTCTTCATTGACCCAGTGGTCATTCAGAAGCCTATTGTTTAATTTCCATGTGTTTGTTTATGTTCCAATGTTCTTCTTGTTATTGATTTTTAGTTTTATTCCATTGTGGTCAGAAAAAATACTTGGTATGATTTCAGTTCTTTTGAATTTTTTAAGATTTGTTTCGTGGCCTAATATATGATCGATCCTTGAGAATGATTAAGGAGCCGAGGAGAAGAATGTGTATTCTGTAGCTGTTGAATGTAATGTTCTGTAAATATCCCTTGGGTCCATTTGGTCTATGGTGAAAATTAAGTCCATTTTTTTTTTGGTGATTTTCTATTTGGATGATCTGTCCAGTGCTGAAAGTGCAGTGTTGAGTTCTCCAATGATTATTATATTAGGGTTTGTCTCTCTCTTTAGCTCTGATAATATTTGCTTTATATAACTGGGTGCTCCATGTTGGGTATATATACATTTAGTATTGTTATATTCTCTTGTCGAATTGACCCCTTTATTATTATTACAGCCTTCTTTGTCTGTTTGTACAGTTTTTGTCTTGAAATCTATTTTATCTGATAGAAATATAGGTATTCCTGCTCTTTTTTGATTTCTATTTGCATGGAATATCTTTTTCCATCCTTTATTTCTAGTCTATGTGTGTCTTTACAGAAATAAGTTTTTTGCAGGGAATATACAGTTGGCTCTTGTTTTGTTGATTCATTTAGCCATGCCATGTCTTTTAATTGGAGAATTTAGTCCATTCACATTCAATGTTATTATTGATAAATAAGAACTTATTACTGCCGTGTTGTTATTTCATTTCTGGTTATTTTGTGGTTCTTTTCTTTTCTTTTCTTTTCTTTCTTTCTTTCTTTCTTTCTCCTTTATTAAAAATGATTTTCTCTGTTAATGTGTATTAATTTCTTGCTTTTTATTTTTTGTGTTTCTGTTGCAGGTTTTTTAATTTGAGGTTACTACAAGGCTTACTAAAAACATTATATAACCAATTATTTTAAACATATGACAACTATGCTTACAAACAAACAAATATACAAGCAAAGAGAAATCCAATAGAAATTCAACCCTTAACTCTAGCCTCCTCCCGCTTTTTAACTTTTTGTTGTTTTCATCTATATCTTTTTATACTATCTCTCAAAAATTTGTTGTAGTTATTTTTGATAGGTTTACCTGTTAGTCTTCCTACTCAAGATATAAGTGATTTATACACTGCATTATAGCAATATTCTGTATTTATGTACTGATTGTTACCAGTGAGTTGTATATCTTCAGATCCTTTTTTACTGTTTATTAATGATCTTTTCTTTCAGATTGAGGAACTCCTTTTAGCATTTCTTTTTTTTTTGAGACAGAGTCTTACTTTGTTGCCCAGGCTAGGGTGAGTACCGTGGCGTCAGCCTAGCTCACAGCAACCTCAAGCTCCTGGGTTCAAGCAATCCTTCTGCCTCAGCCTCCCGAGTAGCTGGGACTACAGGCATGCGCCACCATGCCCGGCTAATTTTTTCTATATATTTTTAGTTGGCCAATTAATGTATTTCTATTTTTAGTAGAGACAGGGTCTCGCTCTTGGTCAGGCTGGTTTCGAACTCCTGACCTTGAGCTATCCACCCGCCTCGGCCTCCCAGAGTGCTAGGATTACAGGCGTGAGCCACCGCGCCCGGCCCTTTTAGCATTTCTTATAGGACAGGTCTGATGTTGATGAAATTCTTTAGATTTTGTTTGTCTGAAAAAGACTTTATTTTTCTTTCATGTTTAAAGGCTGTTTTTGCAGGATATAATATATTAGGTTAATGTTTTTTTCCTTCAGCACTTTGAATATGTCATGCCACTCTCTTCTGGCCTGTAAGTTTTCCACTGAGAAGTCTGCTGCCAGATGTATCAGAGCTGTTTTATGTATTTTTTTCCCCCTTTTTTCTGACTTCCTTTAGGACCTTTTCTTTATTTGTGACATGTGGGAGCTTGATTATTAAATGCCTTGAGATAGTCTTGTTTGGTTAAATCTATTTGGTGTTCTATGACCCTTTTGTACCTGAATATTGATATCTTTCTCTAGGTTTGGAAAGTTCTCTGTTGTTATTTCTTTGAATAAACTTTCTACCCCAGTTTCTCTCTCTACCTCTCTTTAAGGCCAATACCGCTCTGATTTGCCCTTTTGGGGATATTTTCTAGATCTCATAGACATGCTTCATTCTTATTTTTTATTTTTTTCTCTTCTGTCTATAATTTCAAATAGCCTGCCCTTCAAGTTCACTAATTCATTCTTTTGCTTGGTCAATTCTGTTGTTGAGAGACTCTGATGCATTTCTCAGTTTGTCAACTGAATTCTTAAGCTTTAGATTTTCTACTTGATTTTTAAAAATTATTTCAATCTCTTTGTTAAATTTCTCTGATAGGCTTCTGAATTCCTTCTCTGTGTTGTCTTAAAGTTCATTGAGCTTCTTCAGGACAGCTATTTTGAATTCTTTGTTTGAAAAGTCATCTATCTCCATCATTCCAGGATTGGTTGCTAGTACCTTATTTAGTTTGTTTGGTGATGTCATGGCTTCCTAGATGTTCTTGATGGTTGTGGATGTTTGTTGGTGTGTAGGCATTTATTTTAAGAGTTAGACATTTATTTTAATCTTGATAGTCTGGGCTTGTTTGAACCTGTCCTTCTTGAGAAGGCTTTACCGATACTCAAAGAGAACTGAGTGTTGTGATCTAAGTCTTTGGTCACTACAGCCATATCAGCACTGGTGGTGCCTAAAGCCCAGTAATGCTGTAACTCTTGCAGACTCCTAGTGGTACCACCTTGGTTAACTTGGGTAAGTTACGAGAGAATTCACTGGATTGTCAGGCAAAGTTTCTCACTCTCTTCCTTCACTCTTTGTGCTAAGCTGCTAGAGTTGGTGGCACTCCCTGGTAGCCAGTGCCAGGTCATACCCGAAGCCAGTCCAGTCTTACCCAAAGCCAGTGGTGACTGTTGCCTGGCTACCTCTGATGTTTATTCAAAGCCCAAGGGCTCTTTAGTCAGCACATTGTGAATCTTGCCAGGACTGGTCCTTCCTTTCAGGGTATCATGTTTCCTTCTGGCCCAGGATGGGTCCAGAAATGCCATTCCAGGAACTAAGACCTAGCCTCAGGGTCTTCAGGAATCTGCTTGGTACTTTATTTTACTGTGGCTAAGCTGGTACCCAAGTGGCAAAACAAAGTCCTCTGAGCTCTTCCCTTTCCTTTCTCCAAGTGGAAGAAGACTCTCCCTGAGCCATGCTGCCTGTAGTTGGGGGTGGGGTGACACAGGCAATATCTTGATTGTAGCTGCTGGTGTCTCTCTGGATCATGTGCACCCCAAGTCCACTGGCTCTGAGCCAGCATAGCTGCAGGAATTGCCCAAGGATTGCAGCCTTGGTAGCCTAATTGCCTAACAAATTTACTCTAGGCTCCAGGTTGCTTTTTTGTCAGTCGTTGGTGGTGCTAGCTGAACTTGGGTTTTGGGGCTGAGCATTTCCTTGTTGTGGGGCTGGTCTAAATACTCCGTCCATGGGCACTGGCAGAATTCTGCCATGCTGTGTTCTCCTGTGCCAGGGTAGCCCTGAGTTTTAATGCAAATCCCCAAATCACTTCATTTTCCCTCCTCCAGGCACACATTTTCTCTCCACTCTGTACACTGGCTTAGGACTACAGGAGGGTGGAAGTGGGGTGGCATGAGCAATGTAAGATTGTCTTTTCTGACCTATTTCATGCCTCTTTCCTTGATAAAATGATGTTAAAACCAAGTAGTATGATTGCTTGTCTAGTTTTAGTTCTTCTGAAGGTGCTTGCTTGCTTGGATAGTTGTTGAATTTGGTGTTCATACAGAGGGAGGATTGTTGGAGCTTTCTGTTCAGCCATCTTACTCTGCCCCCTCCTTTCTGTTGTTGGTATGATTTAATTCCTGGAACCAGGTAGTAATTTAAAGGATTCTATTGATGGGATAAACTACATAATAGTTATTAGGAAGTTTCAATGTGACAATCTACGTAGACTTGAGGAGAACTGGACTAGGCTACTGAGTGATTATTTCTGTAAAGTCTCCTTACCGTAAAATCAATCCAATCTGTTGCCTGAGAAATCTGGAGTGTAAACCCATAGCCATTAGCACTGAATACTTCTGACTTTTAATCTTGGCTTGATTATGAACTCTTAGATCCTGAATATAAATCCTTGAACTCTCTCTACCTTTCCTCCTCCATCCTTAAGTCTTTCCTACATCAGAAGCTAGTAAAAAGGAAAACTAATCTGAATGGATCAAGATTATTGAAAATTAATGAACATAGTTCATTTTATTCAAATAGTTTCTATTGTTGTGCCCCAATAATACAATCGGGAGAGATCGGTATGTTTTCTCTCCTGTTGTTAGATTCTGAAGCTGTCACCATTGGAGAGGCATTTTGTCTTCAAGAATGTGGGAATCATCATCTGCCTGCCTTCCTGGGAAGCTCAGGAGTATTGGAGGGAGATTTTACTGCTGTCATCTAAAGAATTAACTTTAATGGGCTGAATATGGTGAAGCTTTCCTTCATGCTCTCAGCCTCCTTGTTCAGTAGCCTTTCTGCTCATTTTACTCTAGATACTTTACTTCTTTCGTTCTTCTCTCTCATTCGATGCTATTTTTCTTAGTGATTTAATAGGGCTCAAACCCCAAAACTCAGAAATGCAGTAATAATTATTGGCTAAGTGAGGGGTGTGTTGAAAAACAGTAGACTGAAGTGGTTAGCCCTGAAATTATAAATATGGTCAAATTGGCTCTTCCATTCTTATACAAATTTAGCCCTGGCCTCTACCATTACCTTGAAGTATTTATGTTGCTATCATTTAATATCCTTTATCACACACTTACTGGCTGAATGTGTTTTAATGTGCTATTGTGAAAAGGCTTCATCATTTAAGTTGATTATAAGTTCAACATGGGTATATCACCTCTGCTGAGAAGGCTAATTCAAATGTAGGTTACACTCATAAAAATATTGTCTTTTTTTTTATTTCAGCAAATTATGGGGGTACAAATTTTTGGGTTTCAAATAGTGCCCTTACCCCC
>VBSM01002608.1:133643346-133650846 GCA_008086735.1 Cheirogaleus medius
GCGTGAGTTGATTTTTGTGAGAGGTGAAAGATGTGGATCTTGCTTCAGCCTTCTGCAGGTGGCTATCCAGTTTTCCCAGCACCATGTATTGAAAAGGGATTCTTTCCCCCAGTGTATGTTTTTGTCTGCTTTGTCAAAGATTAGATGGCTATATGAGGATGGTTTTATATCGGGGTTCTCAGATCTGTTCCACTGGTCAATAATCCTATTCTTGTGCCAATACCAGATTGTTTTAATTACTACAGCTTTGTAGTAAAGTTTGATATCTGGCATATTAATACCTCGCATTTTGTTTTTATTGCCTAGAATTGCTTTTGATATCCAGGGTCTTCTCTGTTTCCAAATGAAGTGTAAAATTATTTTTTCCATATCTGTGAAGAACGATGTTGGGATTTTAATAGGTATTGCATTGAATCTGTAGATCACTTTGGGTAATATAGACATTTTAACGATGTTGAGTCTGCCGACCCACGAGCATGGTGTGGACTTCCATCTGTTTACATCCTCTGCTATTTCCTTCCTCAGTGTTTCATAGTTTTCCCTGTAGAGGTCTTTTACCTCCTTGGTTAAGTATATTTCTAGGTACTTTATTTTCTTTTTTGCTATTGTGAAGGGTATTGAGTCTTTGATTTGGTTCTCAATTTAAAAATATTGTCTTGATCAAAGGTCTCTGTTCTCTGTGCTGATTCTACTACCTCTGGAGTATTGAGTTTACTTTTAGACATCATTCTTATGAGTGTGTATAGGATCATTTTAGTTGGCTTACACACAAAACATCAAATTTATACATGTATTGGTATAAAAAGATATATTAGTTGCTTAACCTTAAGGATGTTGTAGGGTTTACTAAAATGGATCAAAGGATATCTGGACAAGATTTTCTGCTATGAGGGAAGCGTGAGGCTGGAATGAGGCTGAGTTGGCCTTCGAATGAGGTGAGAATGAGAATAGAGTGAGCTCAAGGTGTGCTAGAGGTGATTTTGGGATGAGCATGGTTCGAGTCTGGAGCAAGTTTAGGGTACTATTGGTATGGGAAGAAGCCATAAATTTGTCTGGAAAGACACAAGAAACACTCTGAAGTGCACATAGATTGATATATTCTTTTGGGTATAGGGCACGGGTCATGCTAGTCAACAAACCAAACCACCTCAAGACATAGTTAACCTAAAAACAGATGCTTTGATCTTTTCAAGTATTTCAGTTCCATGGTATTCCCTTTTGAAGAGATCAGTGAGGTTTCTTCTTGAGGTACACACAGACAGTAAAGAAGTTATTGTCTTGAAAGCATCCAGCACATACCCCCTTTCCCTAGTCACTGTCACTCCTTGAATCTTAAACAAAGCACATTGAAAAAAATTTCAAATAATTGAATAGGATGTGCTAACCAATACAGAAACATTTCTGTTGGATGGGAAATATCTAATGATATTTCAAGTAGACAAAGGAAGTCTTATAATGTGACTAACAGAGACATTTTTATTGAATATTCTCATTTTATGCTCCCCAAACTATGGCTGATCACCATTTCTTTGTACTTTTATTTTTTGCTCATGTTTAAAAAGCAGTTTGAGACTCCAGCTGCTAAGCCAGGAATGCTCTTTTTTACTGGCAGCATTTCTTCTATTGGCAGAATCCACAGGCAATTGTTTTGATGTTTTTTGGAGTTACATTTGGTGTCTGTCATAGTTCATATAAAGATAAGCTGATTGGGTTGTGTAGTTGGTCCCAGATGCTTTTGGCTTTAATGCTCCATCAATTCTCTTTGAAAGTGAAGTCCTCGGCCAGTCTCATCTCTCAAGGGACACTTGCAGATGACTTGTTTATGATCAAAAAGCAACATGATTTTCTGATGTCCATATGCTTTCTCTGGAATCTCTTTCAGTATCTTCAAAACTGGTGTTTCTTATGGGTGGATGATAGATATAGCCTCTTGGAAAAGGTCTAAACTTCAGAAGTGTTTCCTCCAAGAGTTTCTGTAAGTGGGAGTCAAGAGGTCTGAACTGGTTACTAAAAACTCCAGGGTGTAGGTTTTAGAACATAGAGAATTATAAAATGGCCCAAATAGTATACATTGTACCCAATAGGTAGTTTTTTGATCCCTAACCCTCTTCCCACTCTGCCCCCTTCTGGGTCTCCAAAATCCCTTTTACTACTCTATGTGAGCAGGTCTACCCATCTGTCAACTCCTACTTATAAGTGAGTACATGCAGTATTTGTTTTCCATTCCTGAGATACTTCACTTAGGATTATGGTTTTCAGTTTCATTCAAGCTTCTGTGAAAGACATTATTTTATTCTTTTTTTATTGCTGAGTGGTATTCTATGGTGTGTGTGTGTGTGTGTGTGTACATATATATCACATTTTCTTTATGCAATCATCTGTTGATGGGCACTTAGGTTTATTCTGTATATTTGCAATTATAAATTCTGCTGCAATAAACATAGGAGTGCAGGTATCTTTTTGATAAAATGACTTCTTTTCCTTTGGGTAGATAACCAGTTGTGGGAGTACTGGATCAAATGGTAGGTCTACTTTTAGGTCTTTGAGAAATCTCCATACTGTTTTCCATAGAAGTTGTATTAGTTTACATTCCCATAAACAGTGTATAAGCATTCCATTTTCACTGCATCCATACCAATATCTATTGTTTTTTGACTTTTTAATAATGACCATCCTGATAGGGCTAAGGTGGTATCTCATTGTGGTTTTATGTGCATTTCCCTGATGATTAGTGATGTTAAACATTTTTTCATATGTTTCTTTGCCATTTGTCTACCTGCTTTCAAAAAACTGCTCAGGTTTTCTGTCCACTTTTTAATGGGGTTATGTGTTTTTTCTGTTTCAGTTCCTTATAGATTCTGTATATTAGTCCTTTGTTGGATATACAGTTTGTGATCATTCCCACCCATTCTGTGGGTTGTTTATTTATTCTGTTATTTCTTTTGCTGTGCAGAAATGTTTTAGTTTAATTAAGTCCCATTTATTTATTTTTGTTTTTGTTGTATTTGCTTTTGGGATCTTAGTCATAAATTCTTTGCCTAGGCTGATGTCTAGAAGAGTTTTTCCTAAGTTTTCTTCTAGAATTTATGATATCAGGTCTTACATTTAAGTCTTTAATCCATCTTGAGTTAAATTTTGTATATGGTGAAAGAAAGGGGGATCCAGTTTCATTCTTCATATGGCTTTCCTATTTTCCCAGCACCATTTGTTGAATAGGGCATCCTTTCCCCAGTGTATGTTTTTGTCTGCTTTGTCAAAGATCTGTTGGTTGTAAGTTTCTGGTTTTATTTTTGGTTTCTCTATTCTGTTTCATTGAAGCATGTGTCTACTTTTATACTAGTACCATGCTGCTTTGGTCACTATCCTGGCATCCTGTTGTGAAGGCAACCACAGCTACTTGACATTCCCAAATTTGTGCTTTTTATTTTTTTGGTAATAATGCTCATTCTGGTATGCTCTCCCCATCCATCCTCCCCATATGTTTACATAGTAGGAAATACCCTTTTGTTTTTCAAGATTTAGCTAAAAAATAAACTCCTTTCTAAAGCCATTCTGACCTGTTCTTATAGACAGATATCTATAGCTCCATTCAAGTATACTTTTTTTCCTGCCCCTTCTCTGTTTTCAGATGTCTATCATTGAAAGCCTAACATTTGTTTCCTTCTTGACTTGTCTATTTTCTTTTATTAGACTATAAGTTCCCAACAAACAGCATAATGTATAATAAAGTTCGTCTTATTCCTATTGGCGGCACTAGGATCTAGTACAGTGCATGGCTGATGGTGAGCTCTCAGAAACTTTGGTTAAACTAATAAATTAAGAATGAAAACAAAACCTCAAATCTAAAGTCGCTGAAGGATATCAGATTGGTCAGGATCTAAGGGAATAGCTCAATAATGAATTGAATAGTTTGGATCTTCCATATTTTACATTTGTTATAGTGAAGAAGCTGTGACTATAGGAGAACTATATTTACTGTACAGAACATACTTTGAAATTCTCTTTCCAAATATTTCTACATGAATTGTCATTTCTATATGAATGTACTTAAATGTGGGTCTAGAGAAATACTATTTAGCCTAAAACAGTGGCAAAATAACAGGTTCATTCCTAATATAGTAGATAAATTATATTACCTTACTAAGAACTTGGTTCTAATTAATGCAGTGATAAAACATAATATTTTCTCATGTTCATTATGCAATTATATAACATGAACTAATGTAATGGCAAGCAGCTCAGAAAATTAGGCATAATTCATTAAATAAATGAGATACAATTAGAGGAAAACATTTTATAAAAATCAAGCATCATCTAAAACCTGGTGAGCTGAATTGTCTGTATGCATTTGCATGTGTTCATGATTCATTTTCCCCAAATCTCTGTATTTAGTTCACTTGAAAATCATCTATGAGTTGCAGCTGTTGCCTAAGTCATAAGTGTTTCAATATTCTGAGATAATAAGAATCAATTTAGATTCCAGTGACCCAAACCATAATCAACTTGTATATAAATTTCCTTGCTTAAGGGCAGCATGGTAATTAACATGTATGGTCACAGTAACCTGGATTTCTGAGAAATTATAAATGTTATTTTTTCTTCCTTTGATTCTTCCCAAACCACTCTGTTGTGAGTGTGCCTCTTAAACAGTTCACTTTTGGGTGATCTTGTTTTTTTCTTTAGATCCATCTTTATATGATTGGTATAATGAGCATATAGACTCACAAATGACGATTTTTAACCAAGAGAAAATAAGCCAAATAAAACCAGGACAAAGCCACTATTTTCCCCATAGTTTTCCAAGATCTAAGGTTTAGGCATGAGATAACCATAGACTGCAGTACCTGCACATCCATGGTAAAGGGATGATGGGTTCTGGTACTCAGATATGCAGCTACCTTATCTCACATGTGACTTTATAAAAGTGGACAAGTTGCTTTAATTTGGAAATTGTTCTCAGGCACTGTTAGAATCACATTTATCCAGTTTAGTCTTTCAAGTTATATTTGACCCAATCTATATTTGCTAAGATTTACTGATGTTAGTGACAGTGCTCCATTGATTTGTAGCTTGTATATTATATTTTTAAATTGCTTTACATGTGCGTGTGTTAAAAAGTGTAACTCTTTTCTCCTTTTTTTCTCTTTCCTCTCCCTTTTCTTTGTCTTTTAGTTCTTCTCTTTTCTCTTCCTTCATTCACTTACTACTCACTCAATCAGTGAAATCACATGTGAATATGAACCAGGTGTTGAGCTCCTCAATGAGCTGCCTGTGGCCAGAACACCTCCGTTATTTCTTTAAGGAAGAAAACAATGCCCTTGTTGAAAATCCCTTTTCTCACTTCTCCCTTTCTTCCTCCTGCACCATTTCCTACCTCTCCTCCCTGAAGTTGTAAATGTTAGCATTTGTTGATTTGACATTATGTGCCAGGTCCTATACTAGTTGCTGAATATATATTATTATATCAATTTCCACAACCACCCTATGAAATAGAATCATTTCACACTTCACCCATGAGAAAAATAGAGTCCAGAGTAACTTGCCTAAATTTAGAGCTAGTAAGTAGATGAGCCGTAAATAGAATTCAGTTGTGTCTGACTCAAAGTCCATTCTCTTTTATTGCTTCCTAATTATTTCTTCAATAGATTTTTAAAGTGAATTTATAGTTTCTAAAAGTTTTGGAAATAGTGGCACTGAACTTGTTATGAGGGTTGTTTATGGATATGACATCTCTAATATTGGTTTGGTTTTCTGAGAAATTACTTTTTAAAATAAATTTGTAGAAAAGTGGGGCATGCAAATGTAAAAGTAATTCTTTTCAGAATTCAGTTGGAAGTTTATACTTTCATAATTAAAACAATAATTGAAACATAAAATATTTTGACAGTGCTTTGTTATTTTTTTTTAGGGCAATAGATCCTTTAATAAGGAACTATTTTATAAAGACCTTTACAAATTAAACAAATGCAGAGCTCTCTCTCCCAGCCTGACTAGAATGCCAACCATCTGCACTCAGAGTTTGAATGATGGGGCTGTCATTTAGGTTGGTATTTGAAATCAAACTATTGGGGTGAATTTCTAAATTACAAAGTAAAGAGAGAATAGTTGGTTTATCAGGAATACATGGAAATTGTCTTTAAATTATTCTCTCTGAATGTCCTTATTTAGAAGTCATGAAGTATTTTCCCTGACTTTGAACAATATCAGGCCACTTCTTAAACAGATCCAAAAATGGAATAACAATTTTCTCTTTTTAATTAATGAATATTTCCTCTGATTCCATTGTGTAGCCAGGTGTCCTCAAACTACGGCCTGCGGGCCACATGCGGGTGTTTTTGCCCATTTGTTTTTTAACTTCAAAATAAGATATGTGCAGTGTGCATAGGAATTTGTTCATAGTTTTTTTAAAACTATAGTCCGGCCCTCCAATGGTCTGAGGGACAGTGAACTGGCCCCCTGTTTAAAAAGTTTGAGGACCCCTGATCTATGCTTGATATTATGGAGAACATAAAAATATTTTGAGATATTTCTTGACCCCAAGAAGTCTATATTCTACTTGGGCTTAAAGTAATTGTAGAAATAAGTATATATTAGTTTCAGTAGATTTTGAAAAGCAGGAAGAGGAAAACCTCAAGTATAAACTCCACAAGTGAATTTTCTCTTTATTTCATGGAAAATTTTTGTTGGGATATTTTTATTTGATTAGAGCAACACACTTGTATCCTGAAATAGAAAATAAAAACTGATGTAAAGACAATGGTTCCAACTCCCAGTCTGTGATATCAACTTACCAAAAAGTCTATGTTGCAGTAAGACATAGACTACAATAGAAATGTTTTTTTCAATGGAGAATGTCATTTTAACATTCTTAGTATTATTGAAAGGATGTTTAGATATGTTGGGGGTGATGGTGGTATGTGTGGATCAGGGAAACACAAATGAGACATAGAGATTATGCGATAAACATATGCAAGAAATAGCTCAAAATTATGTTATTCCAGAAAACAGACAATGTCACCTTCTAACATTTTATTTTAAAACTATATATAGATTCATAATCAAAGTTAGATCTTGAATTTTTCACCTTCTCCACAATTTCAAGTAAAACCATATAAGTCTGGTGATTGTTTTATCTGTTGATACTAGATATCAGACAAAGCATTAAGATATGGTTGTTATGGTGATAGGATGGAGAAGAGAATTATGTATCATTTTACAATGTAGAGAAGGATTTGGATCACAAAGCCTTCTGTGAAAGCCTGTGTGGGATTGATATATCATGCCACCTACTCCTGTCATTCTAGCAATTTCTCATGAGGTCAATGATTCAAATATCTTGTAAGCCAGATATTGTCCAATGTAATAAGATCTTCATTACATTGCCCTCATGACTTTAGGAGAGAGGAACTATGAGAAAAAGGTTTTCTTATATTGAGGAAATATATATTGGCAATTGCAGTTTTCTACTTAACCAGTCAAGTTCCATTAGGCATTTGGAGG
>VBSM01002608.1:133655846-133657417 GCA_008086735.1 Cheirogaleus medius
TGATGCAGAAAGAGAGCTCTTTTAAGGTCCCTTTTTAATTTTTTTATTTTTATTTATTTATTTATTTCAGCATATTATGGGGGTACAGATATTATGGTTACGTATATTGCCCATGCCCCCCTCCCCCCTCGAGGCAGAGCCTCAAGCATGACAATAATCCCATTCATGAGGGCTCCACCCTCATCACCTAATCACCTTCCAAAGGCCCTACCTTCTAATACCATCACATTGGGGGTTAGAACTTCAACAAATAAATTTTCGGGAGCACAAACATTCATTCCATAACAGAATTTAGCAAGCAGTTTAAGTTGAGAAACAGAAGGTCCCACACAGTCTCCCAACCAGGACAAATGTTTTCCCTGGCTCACTAACTGGATGTGCAATTTTATCAATGTCATAATAGGAAGTAGCCCCAAAATTCTGTTAGAAGACCTGCAGGTCCTGAAGATTTAGAAAGTAAATTCACATTCTCTCAATGTGGAGGGGGGAACACAGAGAAAGATGGAAAGATAAAATAACATCAGAAAACAAAAACTAAATATTCATAATTGAATAGTATTCCATTGTATACATATACAATATTTTATTAATCCACTCATAGATTGACAGGTACTTTGGGGGTAGGGGGATTGGGGGTAGGTAAACTCACAACTAATGGACGTGGTGAGCATTGCAGGGGGCAGAAAGGGCACGTCTCAAATCATGGTTGGGATGTGGCAAAGTCATAACATTTAACCAAAATGTTTGTACCCCCATAATTTCCTGAAATAGAAAAAAAATTAAAAATCTAAATATTCAAAAGGAATTTGAAAGCAAAATTGTAAAACGTGTGAATAAATGTACTACACTTGATCTTAGCCAAAAGTCCAAGAAGCAATAAACATGTGAATAAATGTAATGTTCTTAAGGACAGCCCATCAACACTCAGAAGATGAAACTATTCCCAAAGAAACTATTTTTTAGAATAGTAGCACAATGGATTTAAAGTAAGTTTGTCATGCACCACATATACTCACACCATCAAATTGGTACTAACTGATTAACACTAAGGTGTTCACATGGTAGTAATACTCACTGGGTACTGGTCAGGTGTGTTGGGGGTAAACCTACAACTAATGGAAGTGGAGCGCACTGTATGGGGGAAGGACACGCTTGTAGCCCTGGCTTGGGTGAGGCAAACATATTACATGTAACCAAAATGTTTGTACCCCTATAATATCCTGAATTAAAAAAAAAGTTT
Source organism: Cheirogaleus medius (assembly GCA_008086735.1). Taxonomy (NCBI): domain Eukaryota; kingdom Metazoa; phylum Chordata; class Mammalia; order Primates; family Cheirogaleidae; genus Cheirogaleus; species Cheirogaleus medius. The sequence continues at coordinate 133,657,087 of VBSM01002608.1, forward strand.
ATCTAGAATATTCTAAGACAATTTTTATTAAAAAGCATGATGCTAAAATATAAGCAGAAATAATACAAAGACAGGTACTTAAAGGTAAAAGAGAGCATTAGAAAATATAAAATATAGCTATTGAAATATTTAAAAATTGGATAAACAAATTGGATAAACCCTAATAAATATACAACTTGACAGTTCATTGTGAAATTATAGCATGTCAATAACAAGGAGAAACTCTTAAAAGAATCCAGAAAGACAAGGTAGGTTTCCTTCAAGGAAATGCCACTTAGAGGGACAGCTGTTTTCTTCTCAACACCAGTGGATACTAGGAGAAACCCCCCCC
>VBSM01002608.1:133657427-133669144 GCA_008086735.1 Cheirogaleus medius
ACCAACAAAAAAAACAAAACAAAAAAAAACAGAGCAGTGGCTTCAAAGTGCTGCAATAAAATGATGTTAAGCCTAGAATTTTATTTTCAGCTGTATTATTATTCAGGAATTATTTTCAGACTTATAAAAATTGAGAGTTTAAACTTTTATTAAACCTACTTTAGGAAGAAAAATATTGTTAGCACAGAAATTAATAACATGTATAAAATGTATATTGACTATAAAATAACCTTTTAAATATGAATATAAAATACTGGACAAGAATTAAAAGAGACAAGAGAATAATTTTTGATGGGTAATTACATTGTTCTTGGATCTGTGGCATATTTGGGATGAAGTGGAAATTTAGAATAATCTTTGTTATGACAATTTATGGTTAGGTATGAGTGCTAAAAATTTAAGGATAATTACTACCTCACACCCACTAAGGTGGCTATTATTGAAAAAAAGAAAATAACAAATTCTGGGGAGAATATGGAGAAATTGAAACTCCTGTGCACTGTTAGTGGGAATGTAAAATGGTGCAACTGCTATGGAAAACAGTATGGTGGTTCCTCATAAACTTAAAAATAGAATTATCATATAATACAGCAATTCTGCTTCTGGGTATATACCTCAAATAATTAGAAGCAGAGTCTCAAGGTATTTGTATATCTATATTTATAGATATATTCGTAGTGGTATTATTTGCAATAGCTAAAAGATGGAAGCAACCCAAATGTCCATTGACAGATACATGGATACACAAAATGTGGGATATGATACAGTGGAATATTTTTCAGCCTTAAAAAGGAAGGAAATTCTGACACATGCTGCAACATGGATAAACCAACCTTGAGGACATTATGCAAAGTGAAATAAGCCAATCACAAAAGAAAAATATTTGTATGATTTCATTTATATGAGGTGTCTATAGTAGATAAATTCACAGAGACAGACAGAAAGTAGAGTGACGGTTGCCAAGGCCTGGGGTGAGAGTAAATGGGAAGTTACTGTTTAACAGGTAGGGAGTTTCAGATTTGCAAAATGAAAAAAATTCTGGAGATGAATGGTAGTGATGGTTGCACAACAATATGAATGTACTTATTATCACTGAACTGTACACCTAAAAATAGTTCAAGATGGTAAATTTTATGTTGCATGCATTTTACCATAATAAAAATTAGAAAGAAGTAAAGATAATTACTAAAAGACTAGATGTATAATCTATGGCATCCTACCTACAAAGAGAAAATATAATACTTAATTCAATAGAGAAAATAAAAAGGAAAAATAAAAGAAGCAAAGAGAAAGTTTAATAAACAAGATAAATTAGGATGGTAGAAGTCAGTGAGGTAAATATCAACACATTAAAATACAGAGATTATAAGATATAATTTTAAAATATTCTATCATAGAATTTTAACAAAAGAAAATCCTAAAACAAAACCACACAGAAAATTTGAACATAACACAATGGAAAATTATATATTAGGAAGTAGAAATTAAAAGAAAGCTGTTGTGTCAAGATTAATATAAGACAAAATAAAATTCAAGGCAAAAAATTATGTATAGGAATAAATAGGGATACTATATCTTAATAAAAGTCAACCACCAAGACTATAAAACAGTTATTTTCAACAATTATTTAATGTCTGCTAGGTACTGGGCACATTCTCTTTTTTTATTTCAAAATATTAAGGGGGTGCAAATGTTTTTGTTACATGGATACCTTGCATAATGCTTAAGTTGGGGCTTTTAGGGTGCCTATCACCATATTCATTGTACCTGATGATAAGTTTTTACCCCTCAGCCCTTTCCCACCCTCCTCCCTTCTTGATTTTCTTTATATCTCCTTGTGCCTGTGTGTGCCCATCATTTAGTTCCTCACTATCAGTAAGTACATGTGGTGTTTATTTTTCTATTTCTAAGAAACTTCACTTAAGATAATGGTCTCCAGTTCCTTCCAACTTGCTGAAAAAGACATTATTTCATTCTTTTTATGGCTGAGTAGTATTCCATAGGTGTGTTTGTGTGTATGTGTATAATATGTTTGATATGTTCTTTATCCACTCATCAATTAATAGGCATTTAGGTTTACTCTGCGTCTTTGCCATTGTGAATTGTGCTGGCTGTGATAAACATTCCAGTGCAGGTGTCTTTATGATAAAATGACTTCCTTTCCTTTGAGTAGATACCCAGTAGTGGGATTGCTGGATTGAATAGTAAGTCTACATTTATTTCTTTGAGGAATCTCCATACTGTTTTCCATAGAGGTTGTACTAATTTACAGTCCCACCAACAGTGTATAAGCATTCATTTCTCTCTGCATCCACACCAGTAGATGCTGGGTATACTTTGAAAACTGGGGAGGAAAAATTAACAAGGAGTTAAGAATTCCTGTCCTCATGGACAGAAGCACAGGCAAATTTGAAAAATCCATAATCATAGTGGAAGATTTTATTATGCCCCTATGAAATGGAGAAGGAAACCATTCAAAAATTAGAAAACTTAAGAATGTTTGAACAAACAAACAAAAACCACAAGCTTAATCTAAAATATATTTAAAATTCTATAACCCAAATGTACAGAATATATATTCTTTCCCAGTGCCCATAGAACAAAAAGCTAAATAACTAGGAATAAATCTAACAAGATATTCAGGATTTTTATTGAGAAAAATATGAAATGTTATTGAAGAAGGTTTTAAAATATGATTAAGTAGAAAGATATAGAATTATCATGTATGGGATCACTTAATGTGAAAATTTTCACTTAATCTATAATTTAATGCAATTTCTATCTAAACCTCAATAAGAATTTGCTAGACAAACTAATTCCAAAATGTACATTGAAGAGCAAAAAGCCAAGTACGATTTAAGGCAATTTTGAAGGAGAGAAACATCATGAGAATTCTTCTCTACCAGACATCCTGGCTAATTATAAAATATAGCAATTAAACAGTGTGAAAAAGTATGGTTTTATTTTAAGGATTAAATAGAATAATAGAACATAATAGAGAGTCCTGAAATGAACCATTCAAATTTGAAAATATGACAAATGATGGAGGTGACATTATAAATCAACAGGGAAAGATTGGGGTATTTAATAAATGGTACTAGAAAAAAGCTCATCTTTGTGGATAAAAAAATAACATAAGGTTTCTACCTTATATATACAAGGCTATATCCCAAGAAGATTAAAAACATAAATGTAAAAACCAGAATTTTAAAACTTTTAGAAGAAAATAAAGATTATTTTCACGACTCCACAGCAGGAAAAAAATGTTTAGACTAGATACAGTAAACACCATAAAAGATAATATTCAGAAATTCAACTACAGTAGTACTAAAAATGTCTCAATGACTACAAATAAAATTATAGGATAAGCTACACTTTGAGGAGATTTGAATGATTTGTATCAGAATATATAAAGCAAAAATAAAAAAAGTAAAACCAGAAACTCAAGGGAAAAAAAGGCAAATTATATAAACAGGCAATTCACAGACAACATTGAATTGCCAAGGACCATAAGCAAAGGCACTAAGCATTTTGGGTAATTAGAAAAATGCAAATAAAACCACAATGAAATACAATTCTCACCAGATTGATAAAAAAAATAAAGTCTTATACTGAGTATTTTTAAGAAAGTAGAATAGGGACTTATATACACCACTGATAAGTCTGATAATTGATTCAATCTCTTCAGAGTGCTAATTGTTGGAGATGCCACTTTCCTATAGCCAAATAATTTTACACTAGGTTTATACACAGGAGAAGCTCTCCCACGTGTCTCAAGTATACACATCTCATTGCAGAGTTTTGTTGCTGTTATTCAGTGATTAAAATGAATTAACTGGAGCTATACATATCAACCCAGACAAATTTCAGAAGATAAGTAGAATAAAGAAAGTTGCAGAAAATGAAAAAGAGAGAGTTGTGTGTGTGATGTGATATATCCATTTGTATATGGAGAGAGAAATATAATTTATACATAATTAAAAAGCTATTAAATACCACTTTGTTGTTTATAGATGTAAGCATATATACACACGAGTAAAACTAAAATGCAGAGAAGTGATTCGAAGTAAATTTAATATGGTAGTTGGCAAGAGAGAAGGAGATAGGATTTGGGAAGGTCACAGAAGGTGATTCATCAGTGTTTGTGAAGTTTTTGGTGGTGGCTTTGCTCTGATTTGTTTTAATATTTAAAGCAAACGCAGAAAACAAGATTGTTAAAGTTTCTACATAAGTATTATTTTATACTTTTATGTATGCTTAAATTATTTCACAATAAAAATATATTGTAAATTTGTAACATTGACCTAAATAATGGGGAGCAAAGCCAAGTTTCACTAAATTCCACAAGTAGACCCAAGAGACTGGCTGATGTAACAGTTTACGTGAAAAAAAATCTCATGGTATTTAGCTCACTGCAAATGTATAGAAATCAAAGCTAAAATATTAATAAATGCAGTCAACTCAGTTGAAGATAGATTTGGGGGTCAAAAAGGAAAGAATGTACTTGTCCAAATTGAATAGGCTAATGGCAGGAAGTGACCTCCTTGTTCTTGAAGGTATTCAAACAGAGCTGATGGACCATAGTCAGTTTGGTGGAGGTAGGGTGGTATTTTGAATACAGGAATGAATAAGATGAGTACTAAGTCTCCTCCAACAATTCTGATAAAAATGATCAAATATTCTCTTTGCTGATTAAATAGGCATTCCTTAAGGTGTTTTAAAGTCATCTCTATCCACATGAAGAGTCATCATTCTGTGACCATGCCAAAATTTCTATATTTTTATTTTAGGTGGCCTCAAATCAGGGCCAGGCTTTATAGCTACCAGAAACTATTCTTTCCTTTCTGAGCAGGTTTTTGGTTTAAAAAATGTCCAGTTGAATCATTACCATTTATTCAATAACATTTAACAAGTTTATTGAATGCCGTACTCTATATTAGTATTCTGCTACACTCTAAGCTTTGTCTAAGTCATCTCCTTCGATTAGAATTAGTTTTTTAAAAGTCAGATGTATTCAGTTTATCTATTAATTATTATCTATTATCTATTTATACTCTTCTACAGTCATTGAAGTCAATTTATTTAATTATATTTTAAAAATCAGCAGTATGAATATTATGACACTGTTTTATAGATAGAAATATAAAACCTAAACTTGTTTGCACTGTAATCTGCAATTTATTTTCCTATTTGTGTTAAAAATAGAGAAGCTGACCTTGGCCCTATCTTTAGAGATTACTTGAAAGCAGTGTTCATCTTAAAGCAGGGAACAAAGGCATGGTCTGCTAAGGTCACCCTAAAATTCTATTAAAAATTTATTAAGGATGAGTTAGTAGTAGGCACATAGTAAATATAAGTATCCGAATAGAAAATAGAATATTGTGGTGCAGCAGGAAACATAGGTGTGTAGACAAGAAAAATCAATGGAAGTAATTCAAAAAGGTAATAAATCTCTCTTAAGGAATATTGTCATGTTTTCTGAACCTGCAACTACAGCCTACATTACATTTTTTATCTGATAAGTTAAAAGTTCCCTGCACTTTCATATCTAGTAACAAACTAAGAGTTTTTTCTTCAGTTGAGTGGTAGGATAGAAAATTCTAAAAAAAAATCATCTATTGAAGTCTCATATAATTATTCTGATACTATCTTTGCTGCAGCAAAAACAAGAAACCATATGATTGCTTTCTAGCTTTTATGAGCAAGGATATGATGATGTGACCCAATTGGTACTTTTTCCTTTAAGTTCCATAATTCAGAAGAAATGTCTATTCTATAGCTCATATCTCCAGATCATAGATATATGATTAGATAGGTATGAGGTTAAAGTAAAGCCTGTTTGAATCAGAAAACATATAAAAATGGTGTTGAAGTAAGGTGAACGGGGGTAGGATGGATATCATATATCTTAAAACAAGCGAACTTAAAATGAAAAAGAATTTTTGGCATGTCTGAGAATTTAGTCCTTATACTCACAAGGCCCAAAAAGAGGCCTACTTGTTTTGCTTGATGGCATTGGTGAGTATTTTTTATTGTAGCCAGGGACTGAGAACACAGTTTCTACTGGAAACAGTTTCAGAATGTGTGTCTAAATGAACAAATAGGACCTTCAGGAATGTGCTGTCTCATGTGCCATTCAGACTATTTCTATAGTGTTTGTGTCTATCAACTTTTTGGTACTTACCTTTGCCACGATGACTTATCACTCAGCTACTACAAGAAAGACTTTTTATTTTAGTCATATTAAAATTTCTTTTACAAAATGTGGTACTTTAAAAGAACTCATCAGTGCTTACTTTGGCAGCACATATACTAAAATGGGAACCATATAGAGAAGATTAGCATGGTCCCTGTGCAAGGATGACACCTAAATTCATGAAGCATTCCATAAAATTTGAACCTGGAGGACATTATGTATGTTAAGTGAAATGAGCCAGACACAGAAAGACAAAACCTGCATGTTCTCACTCCTGTGGAATCTAAAAATGTTGATTTCATAGAAGTAGTGTCTAGAACAGGTTACTGGAGACTGGGGAGGGGGAGGTTCCTCAATCAGTACAAAATTACAGTTAAAAAGGAAAAATAGTTAGGGTGCCCTATTGCACAGTAAGGTGATTATAGTCAGCAATAAAGTAGTGTGTATCTCAGAATAGGTATAGGAGAGGATAGGGAATGTTCCCACCCCCCAAAAAGGATAAATGTTTATTGTGATGAATATGCTAATTAGTCTGATTTGATCATTACACATTGTATACATGTATTGAAACATCACATTGTATCCCATAAATATGTGCAATTATTAATATTATGTATTGATTAAAAATAATAAAAAAGAGAACTCGCCGTTTCAAAAACATACTTTGTGTCTAAAATTTCCATCTGGCTCCAAGGTGTTTCTAAATTACTTTGGATCACATGAAACTTAGTGCTAAGGTCCCCAACCTCCAGGTGCAGACCCCATTGGTCTGTGGCCTGCCAGGAACCCGGCCGCACAGCAGGGGGAGCCAGTGAAGCTCCACCTGCACCACAGCCCCTCCCCATCTTCTAGCCTTACCTCCCGGGCCCTGCCCACCGTCAGATCAGAAGAGGAATCAGACCGTCTGTAGGAGCGGGAACCCCGTTGCAAACTGCGCATGCGAGGGATCCAGGTTGCACGCTCCGCATGAGAATTCAAGGCCTGATGATCTGAGGTGGAGCTGAGGTAGCGATTCACCCTCTTAGCCCCCCAACTCTGGTCTGTGGAAAAACTTATCTTCTATGAAACCGGTCCCTGGTGTCAAAAAGGTTGGGGACTGCTGACTTAGTGGCTTGGGAAGTAATGGAGTGAAAACATAAATAGTTCAACAAAATTGGCAATACCTCAGAAAGAAGAGAGCCAAATGGAAATGTCCATGTGGAGAATGCACTGCTCAGACAGTTGTAATATGGTGGATTATGGTAGGACAATGCATATTGTTTTCCTTATATATCAAGGCAAGAGAGAGCATGTGTTTTGTGGATTTTTTTTTGTGTTACGAACCAAGCTTGTACTGCGTATTGACAACTCTAACTTAGTTACATTGACATGCTAGATTCATAACCCTTTCAGTTTCCTAGTCTGAAGATAGCCTACAGATGTTTTCCTCAATATTATTAAAATTAGCTGGCTTGTGAGTATATCAGCCTTGCATGTTATACATTGTTTTGGCAAATGCTGCTCTGATCCTTAACTGAGACTTGAGGTTGAAATGTAACAACTATTTTTATATTGAATGCAGAAGTTATTCCAGAAAAGCAAATGTTATAAAAAGTACTTTCTATTCTGCCAATTTATGACAGAAAATTTATCAAAAGTTTATGATCTTATTTTGTGTGTTGGCATGTAATTTTCAAGAAACTGTTTTTATAGTTGATCTTAACATCCTTAAAGGGGAGATAGAGTTTTGGGTTATCTTATGCTATTTAATACATCCTTTATGACTTCCTTGTTAAAGGAGCAAATTTGCCATTTCTTGTTTACCTTCATATTTAAGGGGAAAACAAAATACATAGTTTGTTTCAATTCTTCAACAGCCCAGGAAAGTAAAATAAATAATGGAGTGGTCTGGAATTCAATTTCTAGCACCAAAACGAAATTTTGTAGAAATTTAATGTCTTCCACTTCAGAGGACATATAGATTCCACCCTAGTATATAAAGTGCTTCCTATGTGTGTTTTTAAAACATTTCTTTTTGGCAGGGGGCAGGGGGAGGTACAAGGGTCACAGCAGGTGATAGATTTGATTTGACTGATTTGATTTGACTTTATCCTCAACAGGCCAGAAAGTGGGATTCTCTGGCTTAGTAAAACTTACTTTAGGGAAGGAAGACTGGGAAGAGGCTTGATGGTCTCTGTATCTTAATATAAGTCAGCATAGAACAAATTAATGATTCTAATAGACTTTACTATTCCCTTTAGTGGATATAGAAAGAGGAAGATAAACTCAATGAAAGCTTTCCTTCACTGGTTTCTCCTCCTCCTCTTTTTATTAAAGAAAAAGTCACACATGCACACACACACATGCATGCACTACTTTACTGCAGGAGTGCTTATAATGAACAGTCTCCTGCCCCAGGCTTCTCCATCTCTTCTCCCAGAGCTCCACAGGCAATGATTGCTGACGATTTCTGGTTCCTTCTGTTGGTTATTTTCACTTCATCAATAAATGTTTATGTAGTTATTTCTGGATTTAGACATTAAGCTTCCTACTCTGCTGAAGATTTAGCTTAACCATACTCTCTATCACCCCTTCTCCTTCCTCCTGGTATAGTTATAAAACATTTTTGTTTCTCTATTGGTTACATTTCTATTTTCAAATGGTACAATTAACCTCTATATCTTGTTTCATCAATTACAGAAAATATTTCTCCCCCAATATGTGTTCATTTTCTATAGTCATAATTGACTTACTGTCTATTATTAAAAGGGGAGGCTCTAAACCAATTTATTTCACAAACTTCTCCAATAATATCAGAGTAGAATGTCAGCCTCCTCAATGTACTGGTTTTAAAATGGTGCTCTGTGGATTACTAGGAGCATCTTCCAGGATTTTACAAAAAATTAGCTTTTTTTCCCCCTCCCATTCAGCAGAACATCCATCCTTTTATTTTTCTGTGCTATACATTTGGATTTTTATTTAGAAATGAGATTGAGTTTTAGGAACTTGGGTTCTATCCCAGCTCTTCTAGTAACTTGCTTTGTTACTTTGGTTAGGTCATTTGTACTCTTTGGACATCAATTTCAATAACAGCAGCAGCAGCAGCAGCAGCAATAGCAGCAGCAAATAACAAGAAAATAAGATTTGTATTCATTTGCCAGGGCTGCCATAACAAAGTACTACAATTTGCATTTCTTAGACAATAGAAACTTATTTTCTCAAAATTCTTGAGGCTAGCAATGCAAGATCAAGTTGTCTGCAGAGTTAATTTGTTCTGAGGGCTCTCTTTTTGGCTTGTAGATGGTAATCATCTCTGTCTTCACATGTTCTTCCCTCTGTACTTATCTGTGTCCTAATCACCTCTTCTTATAAGGACATAGTAATATTGGATTTAGGACCTACTTTAATGACCTCATTTTAGCTCAATTATCTTTTAAGGACCATATCTCCGAATACAGTCATACTCTGAGCTACTAAGGCTTAAAACTTTGACATATAAATCTGGGGAGGGGGTAAGGGCACAAAACTCAGCTCATAGTAAGATTTGTAACCTCCAATTCCATTTAGCTCTAAAATTTGATAAATCCTGTCAACCAAGAAACAAGGACCTGTTCACGTTTGTTTAATATTGATTATTTCATTTGATGTTCTTTAGAGTTGTATTTCTTTAAGCTAGAAATGATTGTGAGAAGTCTAGCATTCTTCTTTTTTTGTATTTCAAAACATTAAGGGGGGTACAAATGTTTTAGGTTACATGTATTGCTTTTGTAATGCTAAAGTCCTGGCTATAGATATGCTCATCATCCAAAGAGTGTTCATTGTATCCATTAGGTAGGTTTTTGCCCCTACCCCCCACTTGATTTCCACTGAGTTTTACTTACTGCTGTGTAGATGTGTGCTCATTAGTTAGTTCTGATTAATAATCAGTACACATGGTATTTGTTTTTCCATTTTTTGTTTTGAGACAGAGTCTCATTCTCTTGCCTGGGCTAGAGTGCTGTGGTGTCAGCCTAGCTCACAGCAACCTCAAACTCCTGGGCTCAAACAATCTTCCTGCCTCAGCCTCCTGGGTAGCTGGGACTACAAGCATGCACCACCATGCCTGGCTAATGTTTTTCCATTCTTGAGGTACTTCACTAAGGAGAATTATCTCTTGTTCCATCCAGATTATTGCAAAAGGTATTAATTCATTTTTTTATGGCTGAGTAGTACTACATGGTATACATATACTACATTTTATTAACCCACTCATGAATTGATGGGCACTTGGGTTGATTCCACATCTTTGCAATGGTGAATTGTGCTACAATAAACATTCGAGTGCAGATGTCTCTTTGATGACAAATCTTCTTTTCCTTTGGGTAGATACCCAATAGTGGGATTGATGGATCGAATAATACATCTACTTTTACTTCTTTGAGAAATCGCCATACTATAAGGGTTGTACTAATTTGCAGTCCCACAAACATTGCATAAGTGTTATTTTCTCTCTGCATCTATGCTAGCATCTGCCGTTTTTGGACATTTTAATAAAAGCCATTCTAACTGGGGTAAGATAGTATCTCATTGTGGTTTTAATTTGTTTTTCCCTGATGATTAATGATATTGAACATTGTTTCATATATTTACTTGCCATTTGTCTTTCTGCTTTTGAGAAGTTTCTGTTCATGTCTTTTGCCCACTTTTTAATAGGATTATTTGTTTTTCTCATGCTGATTTGCTCGTGTATATTTTCTCCCATAATGTAGGTTGTCTATTTTTGTGGTCCCCAACTCTAGGGCCACAAACTGGTACCGATCTGTGGTCACTTAGAAATGGTCTGCACAGCAGGAGGTGAGTGAGCAAAGCGTCATCTATAGTTAAAGCTGTGCCCCATCACTCAGATCACCACTTGAGCTCCACCTTCTGTCAGATCAGTCACTGTCTCCCATCACCCCCAGATGGGACCAGCTAGTTGCAAGAAAACAAGCTCAGAGCTCCCACTGATTCTGCAGTATGGTGAGTTGTATAATTATTTCATTATATATTACAATGTAATTATAATGGAAATAAAGTACAAAATAATGTAATGTGCTTGAATCATCCCAAAACTATCCCCCCACCCTGGGTTCATGGAATATTATCTTCCATGAAATTGGTCCCTGGTGTCAAAAAGGTTGGGGACCACTGGTATATTTGCTCTGTTGGTTATTTCCTTAGCTGCAGGTATCCTGCCGACTACGCCAAACTGTGGGAATCATGCTGACTATGCCAAACTGTGGGGCGAGAGTAGTTGAGGCAGGCCTGTGAGGAGATTAGCTACTTCTCCCCATGGAGCCAAGTCCCTAAGATAGGAGTCACCACAGAAGATAAGGAAATTGATAGGCAACAGAGAGAAATAAAAGAATACACAGAGACTAAGGTATAGTTTATAGTTTTATATATATATAAAAAGATCAGATATAACACAGCGAGAAGTTCCTAGGGGACTGGCATATCTCCATCAATCCCAGCAATGTGGTTAGATTCATACAGGTTTTTATAATCACAGACATCAATTACC
>VBSM01002608.1:133669244-133776088 GCA_008086735.1 Cheirogaleus medius
TAATGGTCTTATGAGCCACATCTCATTAATTCCTCAATCATATTTCCCCAACACGTAGCTATGCAAAAGCTTTTTAGTTTAATCGAATCCTACTAATTAATTTTTGTTGTTGTCATGAATGCTATTGGGGTCTTTTTCATAAATTCTTTGTTTAGGCTGATATCTAGAAGAGTTTTTCCTACAGTTTACTGCAGAACTCTTATGATTTTATGCCTTAGATTTAAGTCTTTTATCCATCTTGAATTAATTTTTGTGAGTGGTCCTGTTTCATTCTTCTGCATGTGGCTGTCCAATTTTCCCAGCACCAATAATTGACTAGGGCTTCTTTTCTCCAGTATACATTGTTGTTTGCTTTGTCAGAGACCAGTCAGCTGTACGGAGGTGGTTTTATATCTGGGTCCTCTATTTTTGTTCCATTGTTCTATGTCTCTATTTTTGTACCAATACCAAGCTATTTTGGTTACCATAGCCCTGTAGTATGGTTGGAAGTCTGGTAATGTGATGCCTTGAGATTGTTCTTTTTGTTTAAGATTGCTTTAGCAATTTAGACACTTTTCTGGTTCCAAACAAAGAATAGAATTATCTTTTCTAAGTCTGTGAAGTATGACCTTGGTATTTTGATGGGGCTTACATTGAATCTGTAAATTATTTTCTTTTGCCAATTCTGAGATTTAACCTATTACATATTTTTATTTCAATAATATATTTTATTTCATTTCTAAAATTTCTATTTAGTTATCCTTTTCAGGTTTGTCCCACCACTATTGATAGTATCCTATTATTTGCTCATTTTAAAAATGCAATTATTTTACTTCTTTAAACATCTCATACATAGATATTTTATAATCTCTAGTTGATAATTATAATGCCTCCAATTCTTGGATGTCTATAACTGTTGCCTGTGCTTTTGTTCACTTGCATTCATATTGGCTTTTTTTCTTGCATATATGATGATTTTTATTGTAAATATGTATTATACACACACACACACACATGCCAATAGAACCTATAAGTATATGTTGTAGAAGCTTCCCTTGTAGAATACTGGACTATTAGGCTAACGGCTATCTTCTAGCATCTGTTTACTGCTTGCTTGCTGACTGCAGCTTACCGCAGGGCATTATGGGCTGAAACAAAATGCAGGAGAAAGTGCTGATTCCAGAGCCCACCCGGAACAGATTAGGACCAATCAAGGACAGGGTGAAGTAAAAGGCTGAAAAAAAATGGCAGATAAGGAGCTTATCAATCACTGTAACGGGCAGCTATGTGATCAGAATATAGAACAAATCACTGTAAAGGGCAGATGCATGATCAGCGCGTGAACAGCTTATGTGCACTGAGTATAAAAAGCTTACACCCACCCCATTCGGGGTCCCTGCCTGAATAGAGGCCACTGCGTTGGTGCTCTGAGGCTTGGACCCTAGATAGCTAGATAATAAAACTCCTTTTGGTGATTACAGCCTCGGTGACTCTGTCTCTCTGTCCCGCAGTCCTGCGGATTTGGGCTCTAACACCCTCCGAGAGGATTTGCAATTGTTTCAACTTTACAGCATGGAATATTACAAATCTTTAGCCCTCTTCCAGAGTTACCTGCTTAATCTAGGAATTCTGCCTTCACTTCTCCCCTTTTGCTTTTATAACAAGGCTCAGTGTCTTCATTACAGTGCTGATCTTGGCTTTTGTCTTCAGAGCAATCTGACTTTCACATTTTCTTACCACTCCTGCTCTAATTTTAGTTATTTATTTATTTTTTGCTTTTGTTTTTGTCTACTTGATGTATCCTTTACCTCCTCCACACCTAATGTGCAATAAGCGTAATGGATCGGTATGTTTATATAGATATCCATATCTGTGTGTATATGCATATTTTGTTCCTTCCATGGACTTTCTTTTATCTAGAAAAAATGACTTGATGTGCTATTTCTACTTTTCACTGTATTTCTTATGGAATTGATAAGGATTTCAAGTAAAGAGATATTAATACTTGGAAAAATAAAATATTGTTAATATGATAAATATGGAAGCATCAACTCTTCAATTCTGCCATTGTTTGCATCATTCATGTTAGGATTGATTTTTGAAAGGTGTTGTCCCAATTCTTTGGTCCTTGCTTGGAAAAATCACAAGCATGGCTGGTGCTACAGAGTGATGACAGGCTTAGCACTTCCACACAAGCAGTTTTTATTGCAGGCTTTTCAGCACAAAGATAGAAAGCAAAAGTACATTTCCTGAGGGGAAAAGTGTCTAAGCAAGTGGAGAAGATGCTGGGGCTTTACCATACTTCTGCTTTTATGTCTATGCCTTTTGATATTCTAAATGGTAGATAGAATATCCATTATTTTCCTGGGAAAAGAGTAGAGAGCTCTTAGAGCTAAGGGCCCTCCCCAATTTTATCCTTATAGGGTAATTTCCAGGGGTTGCCAAGACATTTGTAAACTGTCATGGTGTTGGTAGGTGTAATTTTTACTATGCTAACATATGTTAATGGGGAAAAGGTCACTTTTGGACATGAGATCCTAGTTGCTGCCCATGCTCCTGGCTAGCAAAAGTCCCTAACTGCCATTGTGGGTTAGATTCTAAATACTCATTGGCCTCTTCATTTTTGCCCTCCTCCTCTTTTCCTGTGGTTAATGCTGCCCACCTATACCTGTCCCTAACAATTAATAGTAAATACCTATGTGCTTCATTATTTCAGTCCTACCACTATAAGAACATTATAGTTCCATTTGTGTACTCACAAAATATTCTTGGACAGGTAAATCAGAATTGATTTTTCTCTTAAACTCCTTTTCAGGGAAATGTTTCAAATATTTTTCCTTTGGTAGGGAAAATTCGATTATCAGTTTTTTCCCTTGAAAAGTACTTTGGAGCTAATACCTGTTGTTGCTACTTGTTGGTATGGAAATATGATCCTGTATCTTGGTGATATTAGTGTGGCTAAGCATTTCTTCCCCATATTTTATGTTTTCTGTGTACTGTCCAAAAATGTATCCTAATTTAGCAGTACTCTTAAACCTGATATAGATTTTAGACTTGGTGACAACTTTGGGATACATTTTTACTATGCAATAGTAGAAAGTGTTAAGACCTGTAGAATAAGTTAATGAAGTTTTATGGAGAATAGTGTATCATGCTGGAAATATAGGCTGTCATAATTGTCATAGCAATCTCAGGTATCATAGCAATTTCACATGAGGCATCTTTTATAGTTTGGGTAAAATCATGCTAATAGGTTTTCTGACCTAAAATTGATCTCTCTTCCATGATCAAAGAAGTTCACTGACATTTAATTTTATTTTTGTTAAACAAGATTTAGCAATTATTTAATATTTTGTATATGTATCTTGAGAAATCATTTGAGTTTAACTCATAAAATCTTGCACTTTAGATTTCTCACCACTTGAATTCAGATCCTTCTGTTTTCTCTTTGTACTTTCACATCAAGATGTTTAGCAGCATGAAGTTTAGGGATGGGAGAGGGTAGAAGAGCAGGAAAGAAGAGACTGGAAACTATTGTACTGAGGAAAGAAGAGACTGTGTTCTAAAACATTTGGTTATAAAGTGAAAAAAAAAAAGCTGAGGACCTGACTTCTCTACAAATTGAAATACATCTAGTTAAAATGGTAAAATGAATGAGAGAATAGTTCTCTATTTTTAGACAAATGGGCTATGTCAAAGCCCTTCAGGTGATACATTTTTTTTTAGTTGTATTTACTTTTAAATTATGGACATTTTGCTTTGTGGCTTTAGACTTTCATTCCCCAATATAATACCTAATTTCTTTCTGCAGTATACAACTGAAAATGACAGATTTTGCCTTTATTTATGATTTCTCTTGGTTTTCCAGAAGGAGCACGTTTTGAATCTTATTTATACTGTATGTACATGTGGAGTGAAACTCAAGAAAATTGATCAAGAGGAAGAGACCAGAATTACAAGATTATGAGCCTTGAAGTAGTCAATGATTAAAAGCATCTATTCTCTTTCTACAACCCCTAAATTGATAGCACTTTTGCATTATAGAAAATGTAAAGCCAATAGGGAAAGGGCTGAAATCTTTAGCCTATTCTAAGGAAGCCCTTATTCTTTTTTAAATTCCAATAGCAGATCCATTGTTTGCATAAAAGTTATAAATTTTCCATTCATGGTTCCAAATCCCTAATTAAAATCCATTTCTGAATTCTTGAAGTTTTGTCAAATCTCTTTTCCTTTTCATTATTGCTTCTCCCTTCCTTTTCCTTCATCTACCTTCTGTTTGTTTGTTTTTCTTTTTTTCAATGCAGCCAGTGACTTGGAGGTTATGGTCAAAGACAGAGAAATAGAAGACAATGGAATGGAGAAGCTCTTTCAGATCCTTTTTCCTTCTTAAGCTTGAATTTGACTTCAATTTTGGGAGGCCTCTGGTAAAAATAAGGTCAATAATGACTTAAGGCTACTTATTTGAGATCTTCCCTGAGATGAAAGAATATTTCAAGAACACAATGAAGCCGAGAAAAGAGGGGAAGTGGGTTTTCCAGAAGTTGGGAGATTTTCCTTAAAATGTATTGAGAACATGTATTTGTTTTCCATCCTTACATGAAAATAGCACTATTAAAAAATTTATATGTTATGAACCTTAACTTCCAGAGCATCCTTTTTTAGAGATAGTACTGCTATATTATTTTAAGCATTAAAGCTATATAAATATTTAGCAATTAAAAGGTCTGTGGAGTAAGAAGTGGGTTCAAATTCTAGCCCTGTGGCCCCTAAAGTACAGGCAAAAAAGCAAAAATAAACAAATGAGATTGCATAAAGCTAAAAAGCTTGTCACAGCAAAGGACACAACAGGGTAAAGAGACAACCCATGGATTGAGAGAAAATATCTGTGAACCATACATCTGATAAGGGGCTCATATCCCAAATATATAAGGAACTCAAGTCAATAGCAAGAAAACAAATAACCCAATCAAAAATGGGTAAAAGACTCCACTCAAAGAAGACATACAAATGACCAACAGATATATAAAAAAATGCTCACCATCACTGATCATTAGGGAAATGCAAATTAAAACTACAATGAGATACCGCCTTGTACCTGTTAGAATGGCTGTTAACAAAAAGATGAAAAATAATTGTTTGCAAGGATGTGGAGAAAAGGAAACATTTGTACACTGTTGGTGGGAATGTAAATTAATACAGCCATTATGGAAGACAATATGGAGGTTCCTCAGAAAACTAAAAATAAAATTACCATATGATCCAGCAATCTCACTACTTGGTATATATCCAAACACTATGAAATTAGTATGCTAAAGAGAGATCTGCACTCCTATGTTCATTGCAGCATTATTCACAATAGCTAAGATATAAAACCTAAATGTTCATCATCAGATGAATGGACAAAGAAGATGTAATATATATATATATATTTTATATATATATATTCCATCATATATATATATATGATGGAATATTAGTTAGCCTTAAAAAGGAAGAAGATCTTGTCATTTGTTACAACATGGATGAACCTGGAGGACATTATCCTCAGTAACATAAGCCAGGCACAGAAAGACAAATACTGTATGATCTCACTTATATGTGGAATCTAAAAAAGTTGAACTCATAGAAGTGGAGAGTAGAATGATGGTTACCAGAGGCTGAGTGAGGGTGGGGATGGGGAATAGGAGATGTAGATCCAACATTACAAAGTTTCAGTTAGACAGGAGGAATAACCTGTAGTGATCTATTGCAAAGAATGGTGACTATAATAAATAATAATGAACTGTATATTTCAGAATTGCTAAAATTTAAATGTTTTCACCACAAAAATGATAAGTATGTTAAATGATGAATTTGTTAATTAGCCTTATTTAATCATTCTACATTGTAAGCATATATCAAAATATCACATTGTATCCCATAAATGTATACAGTAATTATTTTTCAATTACCAAAAAAAATTAGAAATCCAGCTCTGCCTCTATTAGAGCAAGGTAGTTTTCATCTTTATACCTTGGTTGGTCATCTTTAAAATCAGGATGTAAATCCCCAATTTGTAATATTTTTGTGCATATTAAGTGAGAATAAACATGTATAACACATAATACAGTTTAATATATTAGTTTTATTGTTATTAATAAGACTTTGATGAGGGATGAGGTATACTAACAAATAAGGAGAATGAGCAAAGTCGCAGAATGTAATTCCTTATAAAAGTCATATTTAGGAAGTGAGCATTTTGTTTTACCTAGCAGACTGTAATTATGGACCTTCATCATGTCAGTGATATTGAATGGAAGTATGCCTGTGTTAGTCTGCTTAGGTCTCCTTAAGCTTAAATCTACACTGTGTCTACATGTATATGGTGCCCAGTGTCTGGCTGAAAAGGTGAAAAAATTCAGCAAAAGAACTAAGTATTTACAAAGCTTAGACTTTGGGATAATAAAGTTGTAAATTCTAGATAACTTTTTCGTTTTCATCTGGACATGTCTGTGATCACACGAGCAGTACTGTCCATACAGAAGAAGCATTAGTGATTTTGTTGAATTTTCTTAGTATGTTTCTAAATCTTTGGGTTTACTCAATTTCTTAATGGGAGAATATTTTAACTTATGTTTAATTGACAGGAATAATATGTGTACATTTGCCCCCTCCTTTTTTTGGTGATACATTTGATAGGCATTTACTCTCTGAGTGTTCTCTTTAGTATCAGAAGTTATGTGGATTGCCTTTTCATGTGCTTTCAAAAAATTCCAACTAAAATATATAGTTTTTTGTCTCTTTGGTTGACAGTGCTCATCTTTTCTAAAAATCTCCCAGACTTGCTGAAAGTTCAAAATAACTCAAATTAACTTTATCCATTGAAAATTCCCTTTAGATATATAATTTCACCCAGACAAAATGACAACTCTCATGCCATCAATAAATTAGAGGTGGAAAGAACTGACTATATTATTATATCCATCCAAGTAGCAAGAGAGGAATGTGCCTGACAGTACATTATTTTGGTATATAATTTATCTCATAACAACATTTGGAAAAACTTCCAATGTTCCTGCTAAATTGTCATGTGTCAGGGTGACTTTTATTTTTAGCATTTCTCCAAAGTGCAGAGTGTGAATATATAAATTAATCAATCTGATTGACACAGAATGAAATGGAAGAAATGCTGGGGCAGAGACAATGGGACTGAGAGGAGAAAGCTGGGTTTTAGATCCTATAACCTGTATTCAGTTCCATACCCTGCCATTTAATAGCCATATGAACATAGATGAAAGTGCTGGGCACATTATAGGCACTGAATTAATGTTACTCTGATATTCAGTTATCTAGTATTCAGTAAATTTGAACAAAGCATCCTTTTATAACCTATATGTATAAAAAGATGTATCATACACATACCTTTATATGTATGTTATATACACATATCATTTGGTTTAAAGAATAGCTGGGTATAGTAGGGAAATATATTGAAAGTGTTGAAAAACATTGTGCTTCTAAATAATTTATAGCAGAATTAACATATTATTGTTTTATAAACTTTAATTATCTATCCAAAATGTATATATATGCTGGCTCCTGATTTTTTTGTGGTTTCTTATAGGTATATTTTTTTCTTTTTATTTAGCATATATAGATTTCTGAGAGCAAAAGCTATTATTCTACTTTTTAAATATCTTCTACAATACCTCTGGCACAGCACTAAAAACACAGTACTTATAGATGTTTAATAAAAACATTTTTATGTAAGAAGCATTCTAATATAAAACTTAAAAAAATATCTGGAGAGCACCATGATCCACTAGTTGACCTGAGCATTCTCTTTTGTTAACCTATTTTTTATCTCCCAGCTATGAATCGACTCTCCACCCCAACCTTTGGGTCTAAAGGAATTTCAAGTGGTTCTACAGTCACCACTTTCCCTTGTAGCCAAATATAGAACTTAAGGTACCTATTTATTCTAAACCAGGGCTTTTGCAAGATTCCTTCTAATTTAGTTTCAGAGGACTCCTCTCCTACTCTGGAAGAAGATACACTTGCCATTTTAGGGTCAGATATCTCAAAAGGAAAGTCTCTAACACAAAAGTCACTAATCTCAAACTAGTTCAATCTCTGTGGAAAGCAATATGGAGATATCTTAAAGCGATGCAAGTAGATCTACCATTTGATCCAGCATTCCACTACTGGGCATCTACCCAAAAGAACAAAGGACAACCTACAAAAAAAACACTGCACTCGAATGTTTATAGCAACACAATTCACAATTGCAAAGCTGTGGAAACAACCCAAGTGCCCATCAATACATGAGTGGATTAATAAAATGTGGTATATGTATACCATGGAGCACTATTCAGCTCTAAGAAACAATGGTGGTATAGCACCTCTTATATTTTCCTGGATAGAGCTGGGACCCATTCTACTAAGTGAGGTATCCCAAGAATGGAAATATACTCACCAGCAAATTGGTATTAACTTATCAGCACCTAAGTGGACACATAGGAACTACATTTATTGGGTATTGGGCAGGTGGGAGGGGGAGGAGGGGACGGGTATATACATACATAATGAGTGAGATGTGCACCATCTGGGGGATGGTCACGCTTGAAGCTCAGACTTGTGGGGGGAGGGGGGACAAGGGCATTATAAGCAACATTAAAATTTGTACCCCCATAATATGCTGAAATAAAAAAAAGTCACTAATCTCTCGTCTAATCATCTCACTTCCCATTAAGGACAGTTTTGTCTTGCTGCCTTCATGTGCTTGCTCATTAGCTACCTGTCAGTTTTAGAGTTTTCTGTTTTCCAGGTGCTGTGTTAGGTTCTTGATGATGAATGAAATATGCCGACTGCCTTTAAGTCACTAATAGTCTCTTTGAATCATTCCTTCCTCTACACTTTTGCTTATGTTGTATACCCTCTTTTGAATGACTTCATCTTTTTCCAATTAGATTTTTGGCTTCCCATATCTCTCTCCACCCACAAGTTTGAGATATCATTGATCTCTCTCCACCACATGATCTCTCTCTACCACACCTTTGAGATATCATGGATCTCAGGGAGTCAGTGTACCAAATATGTATTGACTACCCCAAAATGTATATCCCTGGCCTCTTATTTGCATTGAGCTTCAGATTCATGATGCAACTTCCTATTCCCTACTTCTTATCTTCATGCACCTCAAAATAAAATTGTGCAAAAATAGACCCTTGATTCCATACCCTCCAAACTTTTTCCTTTCCCAGTTCTCCCCATCTTAGTAAATGGCTTTTTTATTGTCCAGGCAAAAATCCTTGGAGTCCATCTTTACTTTTCTCATTGTATCAATTATTAAATCTTGTCTCTCTACTTTCAAACCACTGCTACCACCCTGATCTGAGTCACTGTTGTACTAGTTTTTTACTGCTACATAACAAGTTACCACTAAATTTGAAGTTTAAAACAGCCTGCTTTTAGTATCTCATAGTTTTGTAGGTCTGTAGTCTGGACATAGCTTTGTTAGTTGTCTGCTTCAGATTTTCCCTTTTTCAGGCACCAGTCCGGGATTGGCTTTGATGGCAGCAGTGTCATCTGAGGCTGAACCAAGGAAAGATTTTCTTCCAAGTGCCCTCCAGGTTGTCCAGTTTCTTGCTGGAGGCTGCTCTCAGCAACTTGAGACCTCCTGTTGATTCTTGCCACAAGGGCTTCTCTAAAGTGGCCACTTACTGCATGGTCACTCACTTCTAGGCTGGTGAGGAGCACTCTCTCCAGTGCCTCTGTTAGCAAGATGAAGTCTTAATATATATTGTCAGGCAATTGCAGTAACGGCCTCCTATCACCTTTCCCATCTAATCTAATCTAATCTCATGAGGGTGACATTTCCCCACCTTTGCCATGGTTTATTGATTAGAAGCAAGTCACAGGTCTTGAATCCAAGGGGAGGAGATTACACAAAGCTGTAAACACCAGAAGTGGCCAAGGATCACTGAGAGTCATTTTAGGGATTGTCTGCCAAAACAGTCATCTCTTGCCTGGACTTTTGAAATAGGCTTCTGACTCATTTCTGTTTCTTCCCTCTCCTGCCCTTGTTCAACAGCTAGAATGATCTTTTAAAAAATTAAGACACATAACATCCTGGGCTCAAAACCTTCAATGGCTTTTAATTTCAATCACAGTAAAAGCCCATGTTTTTGCAAGGTCATACAAGATCTGAACTTTTACCTCTCTGATGTTATCTTCAGAGGGAACAGGCTATTCACTGTCTGGAGTGTTCTTTTATAGTTATCCATATGTATTACTGTCTTACCTCTTTCAAGTCTTTGCTTGAACATTACCCTCTCAGTGAGAACTTACTAGAACCCATACCCTCCATTTAAAATTATGACCTCTTCCACCTCTCCCTCATTCAGCTATTCCTTTATTTTTAAATTTTCCTTTAGCTACTGTTTCCAATTAAACCTAAAATTCACAAAACAAACCTAAGATTCACAGGCTGTTCTGTTCCCTGCTGTATCTCTAGCACCTAGATAATACCTTTAAGGGGGTAGACACACAACAAATATATGTTGAATAAATGAATGAATACATCTTCAATTCCTTGATATAGACTTATCAGCCAAATCCATGAAAATATTTCACATCATGAAAATTCTGTTAAAACCCTTTTCTCTTCCATTTTTCCTTTCATCTTACAAATTTTTGTGTGTGTTTGTATAATATATCCTAAAGTAAAACTATGTATACATAACATAGTTATGTTTAGTTTTACTTTAGGATGGGTATAGTTTTACTTTAGGGTGGGTTATGTTGGTTTTCTGTAGTTATTTTTTGATTGATTTTGAAACTCATACATTAAGGACTGGTTGCGTGATATATTACTATGCAAATAGATGAACTTATTTGTAGACATCCTATTTGATTATCACATAAATAACTAAACTACCTCAATCTTTGCTTCAAGACGCTTATTTAGATATGACTCTAGTTGGCCTTTGTTGGCCAATCGAGATTTTTTTTGCTTCTATATGACAGTTAAGGTATCAAGTAACTCATAACAATACATGATAAAAGCTTTGATGTATCTTTTGCAAAAAAAATACTTTTTTATTTTCAGACTGCTTTATTGAAATATAATATGCAATAAACTTATTTAAAGTGTACAATTTTATCATTTTGACATATGTATATATCTATGAAATCTTCACCACAGTCAAGATGGTAAACACATTCATAACCCTCCAAAGTTTCCTGAAGTCTTTTTTAATCCCTCCCCCAACCCCTCCTCAGTGTTCCTCTGCCCATGGTTTCCCAGTAACCATCAATCTGCATTCTGTTAATATAGGTTATCTTGCATCATTTAGGGAACTTTTATATATGGAATCACACGCTATTTACTCTTCTGTCTGGCTTTATTCACTTAGCGAAATTATTTTGATATTCATACATGTTGTGTGTATCAATCCCTTTTGATTGTTGTGTGGTATTCCATTGTTATGTTTTTCCATTCACTTGCTGTTACACATTTGGATTATTTTCAGGTTTTGGCTTTTGCAGGTAAATATTATATTTATTTCTTTACTTAGTTCCAATTTTTCTATAGACATTAATCAAACTGTTTTACAAAGTGGTTGCACTATTTTACATTCCTACCAGCAATGTATGAGAGTTCTAGTTGTTTCACGTCCTCTCCAACACTTGATACGGTCAGTCTTTTAATTTTAGACATCATAAAAAACGTAAAGTGATACCTCATTATGATTTTAATTTGCATTTTCCTAATTAATTTCCATTACTAATGATATTGAGCATCTTTATTTGCCTGTTTGATATCTGTATATTTTCTTTGGTAACATATCTTTTCAAATTGTTTTACACATTTTTTCAATTGAGACTTTTTTACCCTCATCATTGATTCATATACATATATATATTTTTCAAAATATTAAGGGAGTACAGATGTTTCTGATACATGGCTTGAGTCAGGGCTATAAATGTACCCATCACCTGAATAGTGTTCATTGTAACCATTAGGTGGGTTTTTGCCCCTCACCTCCTTACCCCTCTCCCCTGCTTGATTTCCAATGAATTTTACTTCCAGTTGTGTACCTGTGTGCCTATCAGTTAGTTCCAATTTATTAGAGAGTATATTTGGTATTTGTTTTTCCATTCTTGAGGTATTTTGCTTAGGATAATGGCTACCAGTTTCTTCCAAGTTGCTGCAAAAGGCATTAATTCTTCCTTTTTATGGCTGAGTAGTACTCCATGGTATACATGTACTACATTTTGTTGATTCACTGATGAATTGATGGGTGCTTGGGTTGACTTCACATCTTTGAAATGGTGAATTGTGCTACAATAAACATTTCAGTGCAGGTGTCTTTTTGATAAAATGACTTATTTTGCTTTGGGTAAATACCCAGTAGTGGCATTACTGGATCAAATGGTAGATCTATTTTTAGTTCTTTGAGAAATCTCCATACTGTTTTCTGTAGAGGTTGTACTAATTTACAGTCCCACCAACAATGTATAAGCATTCCTTTCTCTCTGTATCCATACTGGTATCTATTGTTTTTGGACTTTTTAATAAAAGCCATTCTAACAAGAGTATGATGTTATCTCATTGTGGTTTTTATTTGCATTTCTCTGATGATTAGTGATGTTTAGCATTTTTTCATATATTTATTGTCCATTTGTCTTTTTTTGCAAAACTTCTGTTCATGTCTTTTGCGCCTTTTTAATGGGGTTGTTTTTCTTGCTGATTTGTTTGAGTTCTTTGTAGATTTTGGATATTAACCCTTTATTGGATGTGTAGACTGCAAATATTTTCTCCCATTCTGTGGGTTGTCTGTTTGCACTGTTGATTATTTCCTTAGCTGTGCAAAAGCTTTTACACTTAAAGTCCCATATATTTATTTTTGTTGCTGCTGTAATTGCCATTGGAGTCTTAGTCATAAATTCTTTGCCTAGGCCAATGTAGAAGAGTTTTTCTACATTTTATTCTAGAATTCTTAAGGTTTTATGCCTTACATTTAAGTCTTTTAGCCATCTTGAATTTTTTGTGAGTGATGAGAGATAGGAGTCATGTTCTGTTCTTCTGGTGAGGCTATTCAATTTTCTCAACACCATTTCTTGAATAGGGCTTCTTTTCCTCAGTGTGTATTCAACATAGTGTTGAAAGTCTTAGCCAGAGCAACTGGGCAAGAGAAAGAAATAAAAGTATTCAAATTGGGAAAGAGGAGATCAAACTATTGCTTTTTACTGATGATATGATCTTGTTTCTAGAAAACTCCCAAAACTCCACCAGGAGTTTTTGCTTCTATATGACAGTTAAGGGATTAAGTAACTCAGAATAATACATGATAAAAGCTTTGATGTATCTTTTGCAAAAAAATACTTTTTTATTTTCAGACTGCTTTACTGAAATATAATTGATATACAATAAATTATTTAAAGTATACAATTTTATCATTTTGACATATGTATATATCTATGAACTCTTCACCACAGTCAAGATAGTAAGCACATCCATAACCCTCCAAAGTTTCCTGAAGTCTTTTTGTAATCCCTCCCCAAGCCCCTCCTCAGTGTTCCTCTGCCCTGGAGTTGATACATAAATTCAACAAAGTCACAGGATATAAAATCAGTGTACACAAATCAGAAGCATTTCTGTATGCAATAACAGTCAAGTTGAGAGTCAAATCAAAGACTTACTACCATTCAAAATAGTTACAAAGAAAATAAAACATCTAGGAATATACTTAACCAAGAAGGATAAAGATCTCTAGGAGAACTATGAAACACTTGGTAAAGAAACTGTGGATGACACAAACAAATGGGGAAACATATCATGCTCATGGATGGGTACAATCAACATGATGAAAATGTCCATACTACCCAAAGTGATTTACAGATTCAATGCAATTCCCATCAAAATACCAATGTCATATTTCACAGATCTAGAAAAAATAATTGCACACTTTGTTTGGAACTAGAAAAGAGCCCAAATAGCCAAAACAATCCTACACAAAAAGAACAAAGCTGGAGGCATCACATCACCAGACTTCAAACTATACTAAAGGCTATAGTAAACAAAACAGCTTGGTATTAATACAAAAATAGAGATATAAAGCAATGGAACAGAATAGAGGATCCAGCTATAAAACCATCTACCTGCAGCCAACTGATCTTTGACAAAGCTGATATCATCATTGAATTTTGAGAGTTGTTTACATGT
This sequence comes from Cheirogaleus medius, assembly GCA_008086735.1. Lineage (NCBI taxonomy): Eukaryota > Metazoa > Chordata > Mammalia > Primates > Cheirogaleidae > Cheirogaleus > Cheirogaleus medius. The sequence goes on from VBSM01002608.1 coordinate 133,683,433, forward strand.
TCTAGATACAAGTCCTTTATAAGAGATATGTTTTGAAGATAATTTCTTCCAGTCTTGCATTGTTTTTTCCTTTTCTTGACAGTGTCTTTTGAAGAGCAGAGTTTTAATTTTGATGATGTCTAGTTTATCAATTAAATTATTTTTGAATCATGTTTTTGCTGTGTCAGATTAATATTTTTCATCTGAAAATAACATGAATTAAAAATGTCTGATTTCTTTGAGATATACTTTAACAGAAAAATACAAATCAAGAATTAAACTATAGGTCAGGTAGTTTTTATGAACCTTTTACTTGTGAACAAATCTCATTCACTTGATTAATATATTGTGTACCTAATTTTAAGCAGCCTATCATGGGTATTCCCCTAGGCCAGTGTTTCTCAGCCTTGATACTACTGACATTTGGGGCTGGATAATTCTTTGTTGCAGGGGCTGTCCTATGCATTGTAGGATGTTTAGCAGCATCCCTGGCTTCTCTCCACTAGAGTATACTAGAACCTTCTAGTTGTGATGATCAAAATGTTTCCAGACATCTCCATATGTCCCCTGTGAGACAAAATCACTCCTAGTTAGGAATTGCTCTCTTAGATTATTGCCCTGATGGGCCTGATTCTGGTTCTGACTGCCCTATGCTGCCTGAATTGCTACTTAAAGCCACATGAGAAAACACAGGAAAATAATGTCCTTCCTTTCTCCCTTGATTTGGCAACGAGTGATATCAAGAGATATTAATAGATGCCCCCACCCTCCAGCACATATAAATGGGACTTTAAACTGAACATGAAGTTATTTATTCAATTGGACTCCTTTTCCACTCTCTAATGGGATTGAGCACGGGAAATAACATGGGCGTCCTTTACTTGTGGTGGACACAAAGAATGTTAGGTGTCCCATTACTCCTAATTCTGGAGATGTTATTTTCTACTTGGCAAGAGTTACCTATTTCTCTTGCTTTCTATCAGCAGATACATTTGATACTAATTTCGATGACTTTTTATGATCTTTTGTTTCAGATAGAGGATATTGGCTATTAGTTAAACTGACCCCTAAATGATAGCAATTGTTCAATTTTTGCTCCAAACATAAATAAGTTTTTCTAAATTATATAGAAAATTTAGATGGCAAGCAGAAGCAAAAAGCTACTTATATAAAACCACTGTCATAGAAATCACTTATTTTTTTCCTTTGAGTTTATTATATCTAATGAAAATAATTGTTTTTAAAATGTCCACTTCCTACTTCAGACCATATATAAATTTTAGAAAATAATTGAATGTTTTAGAGGATTTCCATTTTCCATTGCTGGGACTCTTTTGGAGAATATTGGAAGTATCTTCTCCTTATATGACAAAGAGATGATATTTCTGTCACTGTGCAGGTTTCAGAAAACAGTTGAGTTACCTCATAAAAATATAGAATCTGCACTTCATTTTACCCCCTTTAGGAATACATATTTATAAGCAATACAGAATAGAGTTTGCAAACAAGACAAATGCCAATGATGGGAGGAAATTCCTTGAAATAAGAGTCTGCATGAAATTGATGACTAAGACTGAACATCCCCTTCTGGCTGATATGTCCCATTAAAAGATTGTTAGTGCAGTTAATGAAGCTCAAAAGGAAGATGATAAGAGATATTGGATGAAACTCATCTTGTTTTTAGAATTTGCACAGGTATTTTAAAATCAATATTACTAGGGCTACAGTATGCAGTAGTGACTCAAATAGTAGTCATCAGGCCCCTCTGAAATAAATTTGGTGTCTAACAATTTATTTTCAGGGCAGGGAAGCAAGTGAATGGTGATTTTTAGCCTTTAAGTCACCAACAGGCATCACATTATTTTAGGGTGAGTCAATTGTAATTCACCTAAATTACAAGGGAAGTTGCTGGAAGAAGCTTATTTTATTGTAACATCATGCTGAATGTAAGATGGCATTTTTCAATTCAGGCTAAGAAAGTTAAAGAAGAATAGTGATGAAATGCCAGGACTAATAGAAAATGTGATCTGATGCCACAAACACAGAGTTCAGAATGGAGGTTCCTATCATCATCCCTTTCTCTTACTAGGTATTTTTCCCCTGGAGCAGGAGGGTGTTATTTATTTCTTTCCTCCCTCCCCTCCCCCCCATTCAATGTATCAAGGAATGGAAATTCTGTTTTAAAACTTTGTTCTGTCTGTTTGGCCTTAATTTCCCCACTTCCTTTTTGTCTCTTTACCACCTCTTCCTCCTTTCTCCACTTCTCTCTGCACAATCTCCTTCCCTTCTTCCCCTTAGATATTCCTCACACGGTTTCTTGAATTGTCACTTTCGCAGTTTGTGATAAAGATACTATGTTTCCCCGAAAAAAAGACCTATCCATAAAATAAGCCCTAGCAGGATTTCTAAGCATTTGCACAATATAAGCCCTGCCCGAAAATAAGATCTAGTGATGGGCCTGGCTACGCAGCGTATCTGCACAACCCATGCATTTGGTCCCGGAGAGGTAAAGAAGATGAGCAGCCCTTCTCATCTGCCCCATCGTGACAGCTACTATCCCAGAGGTGACCACAGAGGTGCAGGCAGCCCCACCAACAAGGTGGGCTCCCCCTGTCAGGTCCTGGCCATCATGTGCGTGCTGCAAGCTGAGGCTTTGAGGGGAAAATAACACATCCCCTGAAAATAAGCCCTAGGATGTCTTCTTGAGGAAAAATAAATATAAGACCCTGTCTTATTTTCGAGGAAACACGGTACTAGAAACACAAGGTTCTGCTGCTGTTCCATGGAATTAGCCACTTGTACCCCAGAAGCAGCGTAGACCGTTTCTCTGTTTGGTTGCTTTGCACAGCTTTTTGAAACTGGGTTTCTTAATTGCCAGAACTACTCCTGCTTGGACCCAGGGGTCTAATTTCAGAAATGTGAAATCATCAGTTGCATGCTGCCAAGGAAAGCCAGAAACAAATTCATATTACTTCTCAATTCTTATTTGGGAAACAAGGATACACCTTATATTTTGGAATAAACATGTCAAATGGCTCAGTGTGGCATATTTTGTTCACCAAATTGCATGGTATAAACAAGGATGATAATTTATTTCAGTGGACTTGTATAGAGTAAAATATTTAAAAAGGTGCCTGTTTGTCTTACTAAAAAAGCAGTGCAGTGTAACTGGTAGAAGTCTGGGATCCCCCTAGCTCTGTGACCTTGGGCATGTGATTAAACCTCTCCAGGGTTCATTTTTCTCATATAGAATTCAAGTGATAGCCTGTTTATTGCAAGTTAAAACTGCTAACTAAGGTAATGCACATAAGACAGACTACATACTCTGCATGCTTTCAAATCAGAACTATTTTTATTTTTAGTTCTGTCACTTTTGATGATGGTATATTATTTAACTTTTCTGGGTCTCTGGTTATTCATGTGTGAAATAGGGGTTGTTTTCAAGAATGAGTGAGATCGTTCATATTAAGCACTTAGGCTTCTGGCACATGTGTGATCATAAATGTTATTGCATTAACAATGTTATTCTTTTTTAAAAAACACTTTTACTGTAAAATACAACACTTGTAAAGAAAACTTAGTTATATAAATTAATTTCCATAATAAATGTTCCTTTCAGTTATAGCTTCTCTGCTTAACATTTCGTTTATAAGGTTCAGCCATGTCTCTATGTCTTTCTATTGTCTGTTCTTTTTCATTGCTGTTACAGTGTTGTATTGAATGATTGTAATTAAATTACTCAATAAACTGTGGATGGACATTTGGATTGCTTTTGGCTGTAGATAATGGGTCTGCTATGGGAATCTTTTTATCTATCTCCTAGTGCTTGTGAATGAAATTTGGTTGACTATACACATAGGAATGAGATTGCAGGGTCCTAGAAGGTGAGTCTTCAGCTTTAGTAGATGCACCATACTTTATGAGAGTATCCATTTCTACTCATCCTTGCGAACACTTACATTGTCAATCTTTTTATTTAGTCATTCTGGTGGGTGTGTAGGGATGTATTATGGTTTTATTTTGCATTTCTCTGACGAATAATGAAGAGGACGAACTTTTCATTTGACTGGCCATTTGGATATATTCTACTGTGTACTATGTTCTGTGTTTACTCTTCCTTTATTCTGTGAATTGCAAATACCATCTTCATTCTGTGACTTGCTTTTCAACTCTCTTGATATATTTGGAGAAAAATCATCTAATTTTAATGAGTAAAAATATCTTTACCTTTATAGTTAGTGTTTTTTGTTTTCTGTTAAAAAACAAAACAAAAATGTTTCCCTTCCCTGAAGACTTTATAATATTCTTTTATACTCTTCTAAGGCCTTCATCATTTTGATCTAAGATCCATCTGGCATTGACATTGATTTTTTGGTATGGTAGAAGGGAGGAGTAAAATTACTTTTATTCTCACATGGATATCCAATTATCCCAGTATCATTGATTGAAAAGACCATCCTTTCTCCATAGCTCTGCAGCATCATTTTTGTCATCAATTAACAGTCCATGTATCTACATGTCTGTTTCTAGGATCTTTATTTTTTTCTATTGGCCTATTTTGTCTCATTCTGCCAGTACTATACTGTTTTAATAATTGTCACTTTAAAATAAGTAGAGTAGTTCATCATGCCATAGGCATTTTATTTTAAGATTTTCTGTCAGTGGTTCTGAAAGTGGGTCTGGGACCTGTGAGCTCCCCAAGCCCCTTTCAGGTGTCCATGATCTCATCTTTTCCAACTACATATATGTGTGAGGCTGGATTTTCTTCATATACTTCAACCAAATAGCGTATGCAACAGATTTAATTCAGTCTTCCATTAAGTCAGATCTTAAAGTGATCGGCAAAAACACAAAACAAGGCCACTGTTTTTACTAATTATTTTTGTTTTGGAAAGTATAGTATTTTTCATACATTAAAATTTGTTATTTCTGTTAAAATGTATTCATTATCATTATTTTAAAATCAATTAATCATAACTATTTTAAAACTGTTCCTAATTTTAATATTTCATATAATATTAATACATATTATCCACATAAATTAAAACTCTTTGAAGTCCTCAATAATTTTTAAGAGCACAAGTCAGTTGAAAATAGTTTTGGCTATTCTTGATCTTTTTGCATTTTCATATAAATTATAGAAACAGCTTGTCAAGTTTCACAGAAACAGAAACAAAAATCTGTTGCAATTCTCATTGGGATTGCATTTAGTTTATAGGTCAATTTGGAGAGATTGATTTTTTTTAATGTTAAGTCTTATGGCCAATTAAAAGGTTATATCTCTCAATTTATTAAGCTTATTAACATAGTATCAATCTTTTCTAGTGTTTTGCATAGAGACCTTACATATTTTTAGTTTGATTATGTTATAAATATAATATTTTAATTTTATTTTGTATTTATTGTTGATATATAGAAATTATAATTGAATTTTGTACATGAATAATAAATCCAGCCATTTTGCTAAACTCACTAATTAGGTCTAATAATTTCTCTGCATTTCCTTTTGAATTTTCTACTTCTAGAATCAAGTCCTCTACCAATAATGGTAGTTTATTTGCTTTTTTCATTTCCAATTCTTATACTTTTATTTCTTGCATGTTTTTCTTGCTAGGTCAAAGTTGACTAGAAGTAGTTGTGTCAGATATACTTTTCTTGAATTTAATTTCTGAGTAAAGTTTTCAACTTTTATTACTTAGTAAAAGCAACATTAGATATTACAGGTTTTCTATAATTATCCTTCCTTACATTAAAAAAGTTTCTATTCCTAGCCTAAGATTTATAATGAATAAATGTTGAATTTTATTTAATGCTTTTTCTGGTCTATTGAGATAATTATATAACTTTTTTTTTCTTTTGTTAATATGGGATACTATAGTGATTGAGTTTTTTAAGATGTTAATCCAATCTTTCATTCCCAAAGTAAATTTATCTTTGTTATGCCTTTTATATATTTCTGAATTATTTTGTAAACATTTTATTAGGATTTCTGTATTTATGTTTATAAATGTGATTTGCCTATAAGTTTCCTTTCTCAAAATATCCTTGAGTGTCTTGACATCCTACTTGAGCTGATCTTGAATGTTTGGTAGAATTCACCCTTTAGGCTACTGGGGCTGATTTTCCTTGTGGGAATATTTTAAATGATGGATTCAGTTTCTTTAAAATTATAAGACTATTCACATCTTGGTAAATTTACATTTATTGTTTTAGTGCTTTTCATATTATATATATATTTCTTATAACAATATATATTTAATATCTATAGGATTTTTTTATGATGTTCCCTTTTCTTTTTTGGAAATTGATTGTTTTGATTTTTATCTTATTTCTTATTTTCTTTATATTTCTCTTCAAGGGTTTATTAGTTTTATTACTCTTTCCAAAAAGCCATCTTGTGGCTTTGCCAATTCTTTCTATTGTATGCTGGTTTCTGTTTCATTGATTTTTGTTCTTACTGTAACTGTTCTTTTTTATTTACTTTTTAGTGTTTTTTTTAAATCTCCTTTCTAACATCTTGAGCTAGATTCAAAGTTTATTAATTTTTTAGTCCTATCCCTTTTCTCATATATGCAATTAAAGCTATACATTTCCTGATATGAGCAGCTTTATCTGCTTCTTATAACTTTGATATGTAGAATTTTAGTTATTTTTTAACCAAAAATATTTTCTTACTTTCTTGTAATTCAATTATTGACCCATGGATTCTAAAGAATTATATTTCTTAATGTCCAAAAATTGTGGAAACATATTGTTATTTATTTTTATCTTAATTCCACTGTGATCAGATATTTTCTGTATGATTTTAATAATTAGAAATGTATTGGGATTTATTTTGATCAGTTTTTGCATATGTTTTAGTTATCTTTAAAAATAATTTGCATTCTGCAGTTGTGTGGTTCAAGAAACCATATGTCTTAGCAGGTCAAATTTGTTAATCATTTTGTTCAAATCTTCTATACCCTTACTATTTTTTTCCCTTTCTTTCCTATGTTAGTGAGAAAATTGTATTAAAAACTCCTACAATAATTGTGGATTTGTTAGTTTCTCCTTGTTATGTCAATTTTGTTTCACATATTTTGAAACTATTATATTAATTGCATAAAAATATAGAATTATTTTATCCTACTGATGAATCAAAAATTTTGTACATAAAATATGTCTAAGTTTATTCCTCTTAATGCCTGTTGCCCTCAAGTTTACTTAGTTTGAATTAATGTATCTATTCCAGTTTTAACTTTTGTTATTTTTTTTTTACTTTTGTTATTTTTGAATGATACAATTTTTCTATTTTTACTTTAATCTTATCTTTCTGTATCTTTATGTTTTATATGCCTCTCTCATAAGCAAATTTGTGGGGGTTTTAAAATTATAATATTACAATCTTTGACTTTTAATTGGAGTTTCTAGATTTTTCCCGGATATCAAATCAGTGGGTTAGTTTGTAGTTATCATAATTTGAAGACTGAGCATTGTTTGACTATTTTTATAACTTTGATAACTCAGAATTTTGCTGGAATTTACCATAGATTTTTGCTTTGAGATCATTCTTCCACCTCCCCTTATATAATCATTTGTATCTGGGAGAATTGCACTTAAAGGGTCATGTGTTTTTGTCTTACACCTTCATGGATAATCCGAAACTCAGTCTTTCTTTTTAAAATAGATAATTTTTACACTATATTTTCTAATGGCTAAAATCTTTTGTATATGTTTTGTGATACATTTTTCTGGATATTATAATTATAATGTACCTAATTGTCTGATTGAGATGAGATCATCTCCTTCCCTTCTTTGTCATCACAGATATTATTTTTGATGGCAAGAAATAGTAAGTTTGGCATGTGTATGTCTCTCTGTGTGTGCCTTTAAGTAGAATGTAATATCTTCCACTTTAGCAAAGCAGTTAAGCCATAATATTCTTATAACAGCAAAGTAGAATTAAGTGAATTAAAAAATTATCAGAAATATGTTAAGATTACAATATGTATTGTATTTAAATATGTATTAAATACATCAGATATGTATCTTATAAAGTACTAAGTCAATACTAAGAATTGAATAGGATGACAGTGTTTTGGAAATAATTTTATTACCATGCTTTATAGTTAATTACAGAATAATATAATTTTAAAATTAGAGGAGACATTAGCAAGCACTAAATTAAGGATTCTTATTTTTTGGTGGACAAAATAGAAACCCAGAGAGGAAAAATTACTTGCCCTAAATCGCATGGTTTTAATGGTGAAAACAACCATTTGCAAGTCTCTTCCAGTATTTTGACCACTTGCTCTTATAATCCAAAAGCTTACCAATTGGCAAGAACTGATTTCCTGGCTTGGCAGCAGATTTACTAAGTCTGTACTGTTCTATCATATTGTGGGAGGAAGAAAAGGCAAAATAGAACTTGTGAAATAATTGTTAAAGTAAGAAAAAGAATCCACCAGTTTCTCCTTTCCTTTGATGTTTGAATTTGCAGAATGACCTTTGGGATCAAAGAAATAAAAGATCTATTCCAGTATCACCATGTGTGGAGGAGGAAGAATCAGGCTTGTGGCAATAATATAAAGTTCTAAGGCCTTAAAGGTTTCTTCATTAATTAACTTAGAAAAGTTCAGTTGTTTGTTCTGAACAAAATGAAATGAGGGACTGTAGGAACAGAATAAAAATATCTGACTTCTGGGAACTACTCAAGATATTCCTTATGACCTTTACACTGGGCACAGTAAAATGTAACAGCGTTAGTGTTTGACTTCTTTTTTCTTCTCTAAACCATCTTTGGATTCATTCTCTTCATCCTCCCTCCCCCCCCTCCCCACCTCCCTACCTCTTCTCATTTTATCTGTTCAGTGCATCTTCAAAATCCATCTCTGACTTTTTATCTGCAATACTGTGAACTTGTTGCTCATGCTTAGTCTGTTTCCTGCGCCACCAATACAGCTTCAAACTTGTTTTCTCAAAATTCCTCCTGAAAAACTTTCCCTAGCAGCTTGGTACTCTAGGGGAACAGGGAGACAATGTTGGAGTGCCTGAGAGTTGTCACTGTTCTAGAGCATCTTCCATCTAGAGCTTCTGTGATGAATGTTATCCTGTTAAAAATATCCTGTTTCCTAAGATGGCATATAGAATGAGTAATCTTTATATCCTTATTAGGAAGTAGGTAGTAAAATTTCAAGGTGATTGTATGTATATGCAAATATATCAAGAGTAGTAGTAGTTTTGGGGTTTTTTTTTTTTTTGGTAATGTTTCAGAAGTAGTTACATTTTGTATGCTGAGTGTATATGTTTTCTTTCTTGTTGTATTTATATTTTGCCCTTACATAGTATTGGCAATTGCATTTAGGTTGCAGATAATAGTGAAGAATAAGGTGGGTTTTTTTCTTTTTAACATACTTAGCAAAGCAATAACATTGGGTACACTTAAAATAGCAATATTTTAGTTTAATTATATGCATTGTTTCTCGTATCTGTGTGGTCAAGTAATTGGTGATACCCCTGTGGCATGGGTATTTTGCAGAGGTTTGTCATTCAATTATCTCATAAATAAACAATGCCTTCCAGAGCAGAAAGACATCAAAACAAAAAGAAGCCCATAACCCAGTAATAGATTCTCATCAGTTCCCTATTTTATACATAAAAATGAATTCCATTTTAGCTCATCTATATATGTTCTATTGCCCAGTTGGGAGATAAGTTCACAGTAAAATAATAATAATTAAAAATCACCCCTCCCAGATAATATTTTTACCTTTGACCAGAGCCTTCAATGTCTTAATCCAATGGAACATCCCAAATCTTGTTCCATTTTGGAGTCCAATGTTTGTAGTTACTGTTTTATTGGAGAAAGTCTATCTTTCTTCAAATCACAGCATATAAAAAGTCAGTGGTGTCTATAAACATTGTTAATTTGACAAGCCTTTTCAAGGATATCCAGGTCCAGCCATCGTAATTATGTATAATCATAGGGTCTCCAGCCTCTCACTTCCCCAGCTTTTGGATGAGAGGGAATTCAATACTTCATGAGGATACTATTTTTAATTCCAGACAGTTTTAGGCAAAAAGTTATTTCCATTTGTAATCCAAATATATTCTTCCCTGTAACTTCTACATTCAGTCTTCTTGTTCTCTGTTAAGCTGCACAGGTTTGGCTTAAACCATCTGACTTTGGTGGCCTTGAAAACAGCTTGTGTGTGTCCCCACCAGTCTCTTCCTCCCTGGGCCCGGCAGTCTTTGTTTCTAGAGCAGAGAAGCCGTTCCAGCTTCCCACTTCCAGTCTTCCCCAGCTAGTCTTTGCTGTCCCTTAGATGCACTCAAGAATGTTGAAGTTTCCTCTAAAATGACATAAAAGAACTGGGGGAGGGGAAAGAGAAAGATAGGAAGAGAGAGATATATAAAAGAGACACACATAGAGAAACAGAGAAAGAGACAAACAGCAGAAGGCAGATGTTTCAGGAAGGAAGAGCATGGCCAAGGGCTGGGTGGACATGTGTCAACATTCCCTTAGACTTATCAGTCTTGACATTCTACTTCTTTTAATGCAGTCCACGGTCAGTATATTTTGGCAATCCATAACACTGTTGATTCACACTGAGCTTTTAGCCAAAACAGGTCCCTTTTTAAAAATAAACACAACAGTAATTTAACTACTGACTGTGACTGACAATCCTTTAAAGTCATTTAATTCTACAATATTCATAAAAGATCAGTACTCTTTTATTATATCTATTTTACAGGTGAATAAATTGAACCACAAAGAGGTTAAGCAACTCGCTCTAGTTTATACAATAAGTGATAGAGCAAAGATTCCAGTCCATCTTGCCTATTTTGTTACTGTGCTTACACAGTTTTGATAAAATCCAGACTATATTCATCTGAATTCATTTTATTTTGATAAAGTTGGCCTGTTATTTCATTCTCTTATCTTTAATTCTGACTCACCCATGTGTTGACTATTTCCCAGATTCTTTTCATAAGCAAATAATAATCATATCTTTTTTTTTTTTCTTATTCACAGCATTCATAGACTTGATGAACAGAATAGCCAAGGATGAAGTACAAAGGTAGGTGCTTTGAGCCTTTTCACCAAGTGATATGGATTCATGTGTCTATATCGTTTAGATCAGGACATTTATCCTGTTCTGGAATTAATTAGCGTCCAGATATGTTTTTCTGTCTTATTATCAAGTATATTATGATAGACTTTCTAGTACTTGGTTGTGATTCATTTATACAAAGTATTTCTATTCTAATGGTTCACCAGTAGCCCTGTCAAATTATTTATTAGAGTAAAATTATCTACACTTGAAAACCTCCCAAGTGGTTTTAATGGGGTAATTTTCAAAAGTAATTGACATTTCAACAATTTTGAATTATGCAAAATAGATTTCTACCATTAGAGATCTTCCTATGATCCTTAAAATATAGATATAAAAATATAAAGACCAATGTGTGTGTGTGTATACACATACTCATACACATATATGCATGTGTATACATAAAAATTTTAGATGTATATCATTAGACCAACTATATTTATAAAATTTTAATTTTAGAAATAGGAACTTGACTTTGTATAGTATTAATTATAGTTTCAATCATGGAAACTTTTCAGAGTTCAAATATTGAAAGTGGTTCAAGTAGTGAACACAGTATTCAAGAGGTAAAACTAGCTCAAGTAGTGAAGAGCAGTATTTCTTTCATTTGCATGGCTTCTAGAATCATCCAAGTTCTAATCTTATATGATCTGACAACAAATATGTGGCTTTTTTTGCCTTTGAAGGAGCCACAGGTAATAAGAAAGGGAGCAGAATTTACAAATCAAAGTATAGGCCAGGCGTCCTCAAACTACAGCCCGCGGGCCACATGAGGGTGTTTTTGCCCGTTTGTTTTTTTACTTCAAAATAAGATATGTGCAGTGTGCATAGGAATTTGTTCATAGTTTTTTAAAACTATAGTCCGGCCCTCCAACGGTCTGAGGGACAGTGAACTGGCCCCCTGTTTAAAAAGTTTGAGGACCCCTGGTATAGGCTGTTTTAATCTTCCACCTTCACCTCTGAATTTCTTTCCAAATAGACTATTAGAAAATAGAATTAAAAATTATATATGTTGCAAATGATATGTTGAATTTCTGGATTTCTATGGGGGTGTTCAGGCAATTTAGTGTCAGTAAGACATGAAGTAAGTTGCCTGGAAATTTTATTAAATGTCCAGCCATGACAAGTACTCAGTGAGAAATGCTTGAACAAGTGGTGCCAGGTTGCTGTCCATTGACAGCAGCATAAATTGTCCAGCTTCCTTATCTTTGTTTCTGCAGCTACTTTCTCTTATCAAAGAGAGAAAAAAACCTATCCATTCTGCAAATAGAAGATGGTCAGAGGGTGAAACAAAATTAGCATGTATATCTGTAATTGCTCAATCATCTCTCCCCAAAATCACTGCAAATGACTCTCTTTTTCTTTGCAGTAATAATTGTGCACCTGCTTTTCAGAACACAAAAGCTGGTTTTGCCTTTGTGCATAAAATGTGATTTGGAGAATTTGGGGATCATGCAACCACATATTTACATAATCAAATGGCAAACTGCAACTTATTTTAAGCTCATGGATACTTTGTTCTTCCTTGCCCAATAATCATGTAAACAGTGCCAAAAGCACTGGTGTCTGTCTGACACTTGGGAGTTAGCTTTGGTTTGTATAACACTGTATCAAGGACACATGGCAGAGTAATGGATACAAATGATTCTAGGACATTCTTCTGAAAATACCTCCTATTTTCTGGTACATGCCAAAGCCATTTTTAGAATTTTTCATCTACCCACCTTGTGCACACTACAATTTGTGTTCCCTGGGGGAAAAGAAGTATAAGGTTTCTTGTTGATGATCCAAGAAATGTGAATAAAGTTGTTGGCAGATGGTTCACACATTTCATTCTGAAATATCTTATAGTGACAAATAACAAGTGTATATAATTAGCTCTATGCAGATGGCATGCCAAGTGTTGATATTCATCTCTGCAGACTTTTTACAAAGAAACTATTTTAAGAGTCAAGATTCAAAGACAGCCTATAAGCCCTCTAAAGAGGAACAAAGCAGAGTTTTACCAGAAAGGACCATGGTTATCAAGAAAGCCTTTTCTAGACCAAGTGTGCCATCTTAGATCCATGTTGTACTCCAAGGGGAGTAAACCTCCCAGCGAGTTGTATCTGCACACAACTGGTCAATGTATTTTGATTGTTTTGATTGGATTGACAGGAGGCATGCACCAGTGAATTTCGGAGTTTGTGTTCACTGAACTAAACCACAGTACTCTTCTTTCTTTCCTCCAATCAGCCAAACCTTTACATCTACCTTTCTCTCCCCGAGGAATGCTCTTCTGTCAAGTCATTTTATGGCTGCAGCCTCTTACTAGTCACCTTTAGTTTAATTGTCACTTCCTCAAAAAGACTTTGCTTGACCACTCCAACACTATTTGTTCCTTTCCACTTGCCAGTTCTTCTTATATTATCCTGGTTTATCTTTCTTATAGGTTTTATTATTATATTTGAGATAAGTGACAAGTGAGGACATTGACCATCAGGTTCACTGTTTTATCCACAGCCTCAATCAGAGTGCATGACAAGTGAGATTGGCTTAAATATTATTTACACAAATGACTTTTGTGAATGGCTCATGAACTCCTCGCTGGTTATAGTTATCAACATGTTTAAGCTAATACCTCTCTGTATTTATTCAGTATTAGAACATAAACAACAATGTTAACACCTTGAACTAATATTATTTCTGCTGTAAAGATTTTATTTTATTACTATTCTTTCAATATTTGCTTTCATTTAGCTCAATAGGTATATATGGTAGAGAATGTGGAAGCAGACCAAGGCTGAATATAAATAGGTAGTGGAGTTTTATGTACTTGTTTTTTTCTTTTAGGGCTTACCAATAAATAGGGTTTATGACAGATTAACATATTTATATATTGTCTGGTATTAATTATATACTGGATATACCCAAAGGGAAAGTGTTATCTAGCTGAAGAGATTTGATGCCTAGATTTTCATTTTGGTTCCTTCATAAATTTATTATAATTTAAGAAAACATTTTGTGTCTGGGCCCAATAATCTATATGTAAGAAAATATTTATAATATCGTATGTTTCAAAGATTTGATGGATAAGAGAGTTTACTCCGAAGAAACAGAGGTAGACATTATTCTGATTTTCTTTCACAAGTTGCATTTTAAATTATTCTTTTAAAGAATGGCATCTTTGAGTTTCCATTTTGGTGATACTGTATTTTTTCCCATCTTAGTTCACTGAAATTTTGAGAAGTCTCCTGTTTCTTTAAAGTAATTTGAGTTTGTCTTGATTCATAATCTTTTTCCAGATCTCAAATATTTGCACCTCTGGTTTTAAGCAGGAACAGCTGAAAATTTTGAAAACTCACTCAGTGAAACATAAACAACAGGTTTAAAGTACCAAAATGGAACATTACTTTCTTCCCCAGTGTCTTTTTAATTGTTAAATTTAAACGCTGTAGACTGAGTGTCCATAAAATGCAATGATTGCCTCAGCTGGGATTCTGTTGTCTTCCAGTTTCTTCACATATTTGTTTAAAAATGCAACTGTTTTGCTTTTAAAGCTGTTGCAGCTTCTAAGAATTTTCTCCATTCTCTAAGCTTTTAGTGCACAAGGGAATCCTTATAACAGCCCTATTTTCAACTCTCCTTGCAAAAAGTGGGCCACACTAAAGTCACCAAGTCTCTAACCACTTAACTCCAGCAGGCCCCAATCTGCTGTGAATGGAAAACAGCTAATCTTAATTGTTCTCTAATAAAGGGCTTCCTGAGAAGCAGGTTTCTACATGGTGACACTTCAGAAGCCATAGAAAGCCCAGCAAGTGGAGGTAAGAGAAATAGCTGCATATCTGAAGTCTCATAAACTGGGGTAACACAAGCAATTTACCTCTCACAGGACACTTTGGGGTGATGAGGGGGTTTAGGCTGTGTATTCTACCATGGTAAAATACATACACATATACACTGGACTAGAATTTAGTGTAGGGGTGAGAGGAAACTTGCCCTTTCCCCCAAAAGTTCTCTGAAAGATCAACTCACAATTAAGGCAGATTAATAAGAGAAAGGTTTATTTACCATGCACTCGGGGAGAATCACAGAGTGATTACCCAATATCCCAGTGGGATCCAAATATTTTTATACAAGCCTTTTAGAGGGGAGGGGGGGAGATGAGGAATATAGGTAATTCTGTTTAGCGGCAGGTTGCTAGGGAGTATGAATGGATGGGGAAACAGATTGACTTGTAAATTAACCTGAGAGACAGGTATTAGTACATGTTTTGATTGATTTGGGTCAGGTCTAGTTGCATTCTGTAATATATTAAGATAAAAGGAGAGGCAGGAAAGTCAGTTGCCCTATTTGATCTTTTGATCAAACAGTCCAGTGTATGCAGATAGAGGGAAAGCCCCCTACAATGCTTCGTTGATCTGGAGGGGTCTGCAATTCAAAATACTGTTTATACCAAGGAGTCATATTTCGGGGTAAACTTCCTGAGCTCCTTCATTCACAATAAATATTTTGCTTTAGTTGACAAAGATATGAAAGCAAATGTAAGTGAATTACTGTTTTCCTCTTCCCCCTTTATAGATATCCAATTTAATTCATTTCTTTCTCATTTCTGTCATAATTCTAGGCCAAACTCCAAGGTCAATATCTCCTAAGATAAGGATAAGACAAATTTAAATAGTCTGCCTGCCCTCTTCTTCCATGATGAGCACTCATGTCTTCTTCCATAGTTTTTTCCTTCAAGTAAAATGAAACGTTTCTTAATATTATTAATTTCCAGTCTAGAGTATACATGTCTGTTCTTTACCATATAATTAATACTTAGATTACGCAGCCTGGGTCATCATTTTATCTAATCACAAGGAACCAGTAGACAAGCCGAAATTGAGAGACATTCCTTAAAAATAATGACTAGTTCCCTTAGAGACTATCAATAACATGAAAGACAAAAAAAGGTAGAGGATTTTATAGATTAAAGAAGGCTAAAGAGATAGGACAAATGAATAACCAAGGATTGCCTTTTGCCTATAAAGAGCATTATTGGAACAATTGATAGGCTCTGTAAAAGACCTATAGATGAGATACTATATCATATCAAAGTTAATTTCCTGACTTTGATAATTATGATTATGTAAAAGAATGTCTATGTTAGGAAATTTACACAGAAGCATTTAGAAGTCAATGGGGAAGATGTCACAACTTATTATCAAATAGTTTTAAAAATTGTACATGAGGGAAGAGAAGGAGAAAAAAAGTAAGTGTGGGAAAATGTTTAAAACAATGGTAAAGGGTAGAAAGATGTTTATGACTATTGTGTAACCTTTATTTGAATTTGAAACTATTTTAAAACAAAAAAGTTAAGAATTTGGCTCTCTGTGCTGAATTCTCCTTGGAGAAGGCTGGCTTCTCCAGTGGGTATTGTGCCTGACCTCTCCTCCAGGAATAACCTCGCAACTGTGTCAGTTCTTTTAAACCCTTCTTAAACATTTGAAAATGTATATTATCAACCTGCAGTCTCTATGAAGTTAATATCTATAATTTTATTTGCAATACTTGGCATTTCAAGGGTTCTAGTATTTGTATATTATTTTTCTACATTATATTTTTATATTTACATTTTCTATATAAGACGGTGTATTTCTTATTTTCAAAAGTTATTGTGTATGTCTTTCCAACATTCCCAAAACATTCCAGGTGACTTGCCATTAAGGAAAGATAATAGAAACCATAAGAGATAAATTACACTTATGTTGTTTCCATGATGTGTCAGGCACTAAATGGAACACGTTCCTTATAAAATTACTTATAACAATGTTCTGAGATGTTTTAAGCATTACTGATGATAAAAGAAGCTCAGAGAGGTTATGAGGGTATGAAATTTTCCCATGGTCATACAGCTAGTGAATGGTAGAGTGAGCATTTGAACATGTGATTTTCTAGTTCTAAGTTTATTCTCTGTTGACTACTATGCTAATCTGCATATATCACATACCTCTATACAAATGAAAGATCAAAGTCCATTTAGTGAAGATGTGGTGATACAATGAAAAGAAAATCATATTATTAGGTCAATATTGTAGGTAAGTGATATAATTACAAAAATAATATGATGAACCCTGCCTTTCATTGATGCAACAAGGAAGGATAACAGTTTATCAGGGGAGAACAACTACTTACTGGCACCAAATTCTAGGAATTTTCAAGAGTCTGGTGTTCTATACTTCTAACATTCCAGAACTTAGAGAAAATTCTGACTTTTCAAATACTTCCTGATATAATGAACTACTATTAACAATTATTTTGAGTTCAAGATTTTATTAAAGACCCTGAAGAAAATGCATTTATGGGGCATGTGCCAGTCTCTTTTGCCTCTGGACAATAATAATCTAGAAATTGGTATGCCCTTTAAAGGAGAAGATATCAAATAATTCCAGATGAGACAAACCTAAATGTCATTTTTGAGGTGCCAAGAAAGAGCTTTAATGAAGGCCAGAAATGGGAATTCAGCCATTGCTTTTTTGAGGCTCAGCAGTTCATGCATATAAGATATTTTCCTGACTCTCCTGAACCTGTTCTCCATCCACATGCATGATTTCATGAGTCAATTTATCATAACCATTTTCACTCAATGCATATTTTACCTCCTATCTACCAAACACTGTTGTAGGTGCTGAGGTTACATAAGTGAACAAGGCAGACAAGCATTTTTAGGGCTTATATTCTAAATGGGTGAGAAAGACAATAAAGGAGCAAAAGAAACTATTCAAGAAGATAATGTCATATTTGATAAGTGTGCTATGAAGAATTTATGCTTGGCCTGTAAAGTTGAGCAATATGAAGAGGCTGTGTAGATAGGAAAGGGCTGTCTGCATAGGTGACATTTGTTGTAAGCTTTGATAGACTACAGGAGCCTTTCATATAAAAATTGGAAGAGTCAATTCCAGTGGATGGAATAATAAATGCAGAAGCCCTGAGACAGGTGAGCTCTTGATGTATTCCAGGAATAGAAACAAAGCCAATCAGGCAGGATTACGCTGAATGAGGAGGAATAGGTAGGAAGTAATGCCAGCATATTAGGAACAGCCACATAGGCTACGATAGTAGTTTGGATTTTGTTCTACACATGATGGCCAGTCAGCTGGAATGTTGTATGATATGGTATATATTTTAAAGCGATCTTTCTGGCTGCTCTTGGAGAAGTGGATTATAGAAAGGCAAGAGTAGAATAGATGAGAGGATGCAGTAGGTTGTGACAATAATCAGGGCAAAAATTAGGGAATTAGCTATAGCTGTGGAAATGAGAGGGTGGATTTGGGATACAGTTTAAGAGTGTAGCAGTCAGGCAGAACAGACTAACGGGTGGATTGGAAGTGACTGAGGAATCTTCTACATTTTTGGATCAAATAACTGGGTGGATACTTGTGCCATTATAGAAGGAAATAATTTTATTCTAGTAATAAAGTTACTTTCCATACTATGACTATTCTGTAAATGTAGGCACTAAAAATGGCCTTTATAAGGTTTTAGTATTTTTTTCTCTGTTCCAATGGAATATTTTAATGGCAAACATTTCCTAAAGTATCAAATGACTTTTTTCTAGCATCTATTTTTCTTCAAAAAGTCAGGATGCCAGAATTTTCTATTATTTGTAGGAATAAGATAAGAAAAGCTTACATGTTTGTATTCTGGGGATTGACAACAAATTGAAGATGATATTAAGGATTAATTATAGAACTTTCTAAGTATATAGTCAAATCACATCAATGACCCATAGATGAGCAAATATTGCTGAATATCCAACACAAAATTATGTCTAATATATAATTACCATTCAATAAAAGTTTTTTGAATAATGCATAAATTAAGCACTGACATGCTTCCCAAGACATGTGCTGTGAAATCTGGGAAACTCATGCTATGGTCTGTGATTAACTATAGCAGATTGACCACAAAAGGAAAAATCTATTTCCTGGAAACTTTAGGTTGAGAATCAAGGCTTTTAAAATACAGAAAAAGATTCTTTCTCTTAGTATAGGAGCAGATAAAGGCATCATTTCTTTCTTGATTTTGACAGTCACAGTTTTATCAGAACTGTATCAGAATCTACAAGGTTCTACCAAGATTGTTTGAAGACCTTGGCTTAGCAGGATTGAGGAGGATGCTCAGAGCAACAGGTGCTCTCACTGAGCCCTTGTGTCCAAACTCTATCTTTTGGGCCAGGCCAGTCCAGTCAGTCTCAAAAACAATCTGAATTCTGACTAGTTCCACTCAGCTCCTTTTGCTGAATTTACTTTGTTATCCTAGAATTTGTAACCAAATAGGGCTTTGTATAGGGCTGTTATACCAAGGTTTTGATATAATTTAATTTAATCTTTATATAAAGTTATTTATACAAATATATTTTTACATGGTACATAATTAGTCTTAGGTTTTTGTGTAAGATTATTAGACTTTTTGGCTTGAAAGTATACCATTTGGTAATTTTTTTGGTCATTAGTCTGTTTATTCTCTTGCTTATTTTGCCTTTCCTATTATCTATATATAGAGAATTTGGTTTTCTGTCTTTTTTTTGCATTTTGCTGGATTTTCTTAATTCTGTTGAATGGGTAAGGGAATCTTTCATAGGGAATAAGTGAAAGAATAAGCCAGATAAGTCTCAATGAAAATACAACCCAGCTCTGAGGGCTAATGGTTGGACATTTGTTAGACTCGTGACCAATTCATGACAAGTTCATTGGTCAAACTTTGTCCTGGTGTCCAGTAAGTCTTTCATGGGAACTCTCCCTGTTTTTTTCAATTTGTGAAAGAAGGCTCCTTTGTTTAATCTGTATTCCAGTGTTTACATTGTCATAATGCCCCTTTCTAGCTTCTGCTTGGCTTGGGAACCTGAGATATTGTTTGTAAGCACATATAACTATTGACTAAAAATAGTGGCCTTTATTTATTGTCTGTTTTTGGTTTGTCTATGTCAAAGTCACAACCTTCTATTGGAATAAGTCCTTCCTCAAATCACTATATACAGTCAGCAGTCCATTGTACCTGATCAGCATAGCTATCTCTTATTATAAAAATTAATGATTTCATCTTTGGCTTTTTATTTCAGATATTGAGTGGTAGTCTCATAATCCTTTGACAATTCTGGGTTTGTCAATATCTTGAATATACAGACAAAGGTAAAATTTATTGCTTGTTAGAGTAAGACAGAACTATATTAGTCAGGTAGTCTCCCTAAAGACAGAAGCCTGCTAATTTTATGTAGGGTTTTGAGAAGTACAGAGTTCAGGGATTAGTAGATTTTTAGAGGTCTAAGTGGTTTGATCACATCTATATGTGTGTGGTAACTGTTGTTGATTGACTGGCATTGAGTAAGTATGCTTGTTGAAATAAATTCATTCCTGATTGACTTCCCAAAACAAAAGGCTGTCTCTGATCATTTGGCTTGTAAAAGTTATTCACAGAGGCTGATCTTTAGTGATGGATAAATGGGTTTAAAACCAATCCTGGTGGCTACTTGTTATCATAGATGCCAAACAATCAGTAATGTCCTAGGAGTACGGGAATCTCCCTTTATTTTCAGCACCCTATTTTCATTCTCATTCAGCCAAAGCTTCAGTGGTGACCATGAAAAGAAGAATTTCTCAATCTTAGCACTTTGACATTGTGGATCAGATAATTCTTTTTTGTGTGTATTTGTGGCAGAGAGGTTGTTCTGTGCATTGTAGGATGTTTAGCAACATATCTGACCATTACCTAATAGATGCCAGTGACACCACCTTCCCCAAGTCATGGCAACCAAAAGTGTCTACAGACTTTACCAAACATCCCCCTGGGGCGAGGGGAGATCATCTTCAGTAAAAACTATTGGTGTAGAGAGGTAAATATTTTTAGTAAAGCCTTGACTTGGGAAGAGGATCATTATAAGCTAAATCTGAAGGGTAAAATATTAAAATAGAAAGTATGAATAAAAAAGAGTATGCAAAGGATTGTATGACATATAGGAGCATCTTGTTACAATGGTTTTGGAAGAAAACTGTCTATATCATGTCACGAGCAGCTTGTTCCAAGAAATATAAGTTAGCAGTAAATTTCCACAGAATATCTGCTTCTCAAGGCTTTCTCAAACCTCTATTTATCTAAAGGGAGTAACTTTTCAGTTCTGCTATAAGTCCCTTTCATTTTTTTTCCAGAGAATTGATAATGATAAAGACAATAATGTGTCTAAGTAAGTGACAAAGCTTTACATAATTCAAAAATCACAAATTAGTGTTCCAGTGAAATATGGCCTATATCACTAGAGAGATATGTTAGAATGTTCTAGGTAAGGAATACAAAATCTAGTAGGTTTTTTTTTATCTTTTGGTTCTGTCCTTGTGGATGTTGTGGCTTTTGTTAGGGACTTGATTCAACCAAATTATAAAATAAACAGTAGATACATGTTTATAAAAAATAGATAGATGAAATATCCATTTGGAGATTCTCAAAGGATTTTTGGGAGATCATTCTAATTCATGCTGCACCTTTATACATTTCCAGATTTATGTAGTTCAGATGAGGCATGAATTGGCCATGTTTTCTGCTTTCTAAGCAAAGTTTTCCCATTAGTGCTTAATATTTTGACCAATTTGTCTCTAATGTGGTGAGTTGTTTTATTAAGGGTCGTGATAAATTAATCTGATGTTTTATCTGGTATATCAGGTGTTTATTCTGGTTTTGCCGGGTCTTCTCTTCAGTTTTTATAATTCTGTTATTCCCATTTCCCACTCCAGAATTTGGGGAGGGAGCAGATTTTGTGTGTCTATGATGGAATTCTTGAGTTTTTCCATGAATTTATTATTTTTGTTGTTTTTATATGAGGTCATTGAATATGAACTTCTATGACTTGAATGTCCCCTCCAAAATTCAAATGTTGCCAATGAATTAGTTTTAAGAAGTGGGTCTTTTAAGAATTGATTAGGTCATGGGGATTCTTCCCTTGTGAATGGGATTGAGGCCCTTATAAAAGAGATTTCATGCAGCATTCAGCCCTCTTGCCCTCTGTTTTCTGTCATGTTAGGACACAGAAAGAAAGCCTCACTTGGCACTGAATGCTGACACCGGATCTTGGACTTCCTAACCTTTAGAACTGTGAGAAAATAAATTTCTGTTTTTTGTAAGTTACCCAGTCTGTGGTATTCTGTATAGCAACAAAAATGGACTAAGACACAGATTTATGTTGAAGTGGTGTTTTTATTTATTTATTTTTTTTTATTTTTTTATTTATTTATTTATTTATTTTTTTTTGAGACAGAGTCTCACTCTGTTGCCCAGGCTAGAGTGAGTGCCGTGGCATCAGCCTAGCTCACAGCAACCTCAAACTCCTGGGCTCAAGCAATCCTTCTGCCTCAGCCTCCCGAGTAGCTGGGACTACAGGCATGCGCCACCATGCCCGGCTAATTTTTTCTATATATTTTTAGTTGGCCAATTAATTTATTTCTGTTTTTAGTGGAGATGGGGTCTCGCTCTTGATCAGGCTGGTTTTGAACTCCTGACCTTGAGCGATCCGCCCACCTCGGCCTCCCAGAGTGCTAGGATTACAGGCGTGAGCCACCGCGCCTGGCCGAAGTGGTGTTTTTAGATCGATCATCATCTAAAAGTTTTTATGTGTCAACCTGGCCAGGTCATGGTACTCAGAAATTTGATCAAACATATCTGGATCTTCTTGTGAAAGTATTTTTTAGATGAGATGAATATTTAAATCAGTAGATTTCAACTAAAGAAGATTACATCCATAATGTACAGACTCATTCAATCAGTTGAAGTCTATAAGAAAGGACTGATGTCTGAGAAAGAGTAAATTCTGCCAGCAGACTGCCTTGGGACTTGAGCTGTAACATCAACTCTTCCTGAGTCTCCAGCATGCTGGCCTACCCTGCAGATTTTGGACCTGCAAGCTTCCACAGTCATGAATAAGTCTCTGCTGATTATACAGTACAGTCATGCACTGCATAACAGCATTTTATAATGACATTTTGATCAACGATGAACCACAAACATGACAGTGGTCTCATAATATTATAATGTAGCTGAAATATTCCTATTGCCTAGTGGAAGTTGTAGCCATTGTAACATGATAATACAATGCATTGCTCACATGTTTGGTGTGATCCTGGTGTAAACAAACCTGCACTGCCTGTTACATAAAAGTATAGCACATACAATTATGTATAGTGCATAATATATGATAATGAATGACTATGTTACTCATTTAGGTATTATACTTTCTATTATTTCAGAGTATACTTTTTTTACTTATAAAAACAAGTTAACTGTAAAACAGCCTTAGGCAGGTATTTTTAGGAAGTATTCTAGAAGAAGGCATTGTTATCATGGCGGATGACAGCTCTATCCATGTTATTACCTCTGAAAACCTTATAGTAGAACAAGATGTGGAGCTAGGAGACAGTGATATTGATGATCCTGACCCTGTGTAGGGCTAGGCTAATGTGTGTGTTCCTGTCTTAGTCTTTAAGAAAGAAGTTTAGAAAGTTAAATAAATAAAAAATTTAAAAAATAGAAAATAGCATATAGCATAAAGATATAAAGAAAATATTTTCTTCAGCTGTTACAATTGCCTACAGTTTTCAGTACAGTAACATGCTGTACATGTTTGTAGCATAGAAGCAATAGGCTATACCATAAAGCCCAGGTGTGTAGTAAGCTATACCATCTAGGTTTGTGTAAGTACACACTATGATGTTTGCACAATGATAAAAATTGCCTAAAAATGCATTTCTCATAACATATCTATGTCATTAAGTAACACATGACTGTTTATCTTTTATTAGGAGTATCAGTCTTTACAACAGCATTCAATTTAGGCATCAAGATATCAGGTAGTTTATGAATTTGCTGTTAATTTTTATGGGGTACTGCAGGATATCAAGAAACCTGTTAGTTCCTATAGCATTTAAAATCAGTGCACTATTCGAAAAACATACTGTCTATTAATATATATAGATACATAGTTACTCTTTTATTTTAGCAGTTCAATGTGCCCTATGGGGACATAAGTTCAGTCATTTATAAACTTTTGTTTCTGGAAGGAACTGAATCCTATAAAAGAGCCTAGACAACTTATTGTGTATCAAGCTTTTAATTCTAACTTTATTTTTAATATAATACTCATTAATATCTAGTATTAGGTCAGGATTTGGTACTGGAGTGACCAAAAGTTTTGTTGTGGCCATGAACCCTTATTGTATTATAAAAACATAATTATGAGATTTTTCCTTATTGGGTAAGGGTATTAGAGTTGCTGGATTAAGAGTGTTATAAAAATAAATAGTAATATGAAAAGGAAAGGGTAAAAATATTTCATAATTACTTAATTGACAAGTAGAAAAATGTTGAGTGATTTTATTTAGCAAAGGGGATTTGCTGCATATTAACATCATATTTCAAGTTGATCCTAGTTCAAGATCAAGTCTGGATGCTTTGACTACTTCAGTTGAGGAATGTAATTGCTCTGAGGCAAAGAGACTAAATCTTGCCTACTGAATAAGAGCATGGACTTTGATATGTTATGGATTTTTATGTGTTGTGTTTTTGAGGTAATATCCCTAGAAAATGAACCAATATTTGCATGTTAATGCAAAGAGAAATCAAATCAGTAGAGGCTGAATGTTGAATCCAAAGTCACATAGCTAACAAGGAGCAGAGCCAGAACTTCTGCCTGAGTCTTCAGTGTCTTTTCCTGATAGCAGGGATCACAAATGCAAATGCTTTAAAGAGCAGCAGGCAATGAGAGAAGTATTCAGGGCACATGCAAACATATTTTTAAAAATATGTATTTCTTCAGTTTCCTCTTAACTCTACAGTAAGAAAAACATCATCACCCATGTGATGATAAATGGTAACATATATATGACTTAGGATCAGGAATGGAAAAGTTATGAAAGGTTAAACTTGTCTGAGATCCTAACACGCAGATAAAACAGCTGCTAATTTGGTTAAGATTCTTTCAGTCCTTTCTCTATGCTCACACACATACCTACACACATTAAATTATATACACGTGGAATCATGTCTCGGACACCTTCTTATGCCATTAAGTTTGTGTATGTGTGCATGCAATCCATTCTATAATATCTGAATATTTTTCCATTGCATATTTGTACTATAATTTAAATGGTGAGTCAGTCATCTGTTGATGGACACATAAGCTGTTTACAATGATTTTTGTGCTGAATTAAATCACACTGCAATATATACCCATTTATTTATCCCCTTTTTAAAGCTCATTATTGCAGGGCCAAAGTTTCCATGCATTGAAATTCTTATTCTGTTTGCCAAAATGGATATTCTTGAATTCCCTAAACACTTGCTCTGAATTAGCACTTTTAAAAAGAAGCAAGTTGATAAACTTATGCCACAGATGATTAAGGGCAGCTTGACTTACTCAGAGGCATTTTCTTTTTTAAGGAAGACACTTGGAGAACAGAATGCATTAATGCAAAAGGGAAGAAGCATTAAAGATATGATTTGTAGGGAATCCTAAAGTCCCACAACAGAAACCATTATTTATGCCACCCAGCTGGGAAACAAATAGATTTATGTGGGCTGAGAAACATGGTGTTAGTGCAAAACTGAAAGTGTTAAGTAATCATTTCTATTTTAAGTTGTATGCTTTCCTCAACAAATTTGGTAGAACCTTTGATTGCTGACTCCTGGTTACTAGGCTAATAAAAGGGTGTAAAATGATTCAGGCACTCAGAATACGTAGAACCCTTTTTTAATCAATAATTTACATATTTAATCTTTTAATTCTACCTTTATATAATGCTTATATAGTCAGACATCAGATTAGCTCCTGGGGGAAATCCAAAACAGTAACCATCATTATGAGGTAAATAAAAATAAAGGGGAAGATGAAGAGAGAGAGCTGTTTTATGTGGGGATGGAGCAAAAGGGCTGAAAGGATTTCGGTAAGGGAAAAGAAAACTGGTGGTTTAACTGGAAGGAAGGTACACATCTATTACAGGAAAGAGAATGAAAAATTGAAATTTGACTCTCTGATCACTGTAATTATCAGTAATGGTCAATTGTAATTATTATAATTTAGAAAAATGAAGGAATCTGGCTGGCACTCATGCATTTAATTACCATGTTATGACCACACCATTTGGAAAGCTTTCATTTGCATTCATGTAGATGAATAATTTCTTTTTGATTTAATGAGAAGAAAGCAAACTTCCTCTGCTTCGCTTTTTATCTTAACAATCTGCTGGAGAAATTTCTCATTCATGTTCCTTTTATGCAGATGATCTGCATTATGATCATAGAGGTATAGCAAGTTTTTCTCCATTTTGTGGTAATTTCTCCGCTTTTGAGAGAAGCATTTAGTCCTCAGTGGCCTGTACCTCATCAATGAATAGCAAGATCTAGTTGCCAAGCACAGTTTAAAGTGGAGCAACTCATTGGCTAAAACATAATAATATTTCTCTTTTGCATTTACAGATTACTTTATACTGTTCTGCTAAGAGTGTTCGCATTCATTATATTATATCACGGCTTGCTTGTGAGAGAATATATAGTCTTACTTTTCAGATCAGAAATTTGAGTCAGAGAATTTAATTTTTTTCTTTTTTCTTTTTAATTAATTATTAATTTATGTGATATGAGGCAGGAGTCTAAATTAATTTTCTTAATGATTATTCATTATGCCAGTGCCACTTATTTTCTAAAAAAATCTTTCCTCTTGAGATTGTAATATCACTTTATCATATGTTAATTTCTCCTATCCATTTGGGTATGTGTGAATACATATGTGTATACATGTATCTGTACATATATTCTTTATAGACTCACTACTTCCACTTTTATTTTAACACAATAGTATTTTGATCACAACAAATTTATTTTCAATTTAAATATTACATAAGACAGAAATTCCTCTAGCATATTGGTACAAATAATAGATAAGAATCTCTGAAAAATAATACAAAAGATTTTAAAAATTTTGTAGATAAATGGATAAGGGATACTGACAATTCACAGAAGAATTGCCACAACCCTAGTAACAGTCAAGAAAATGTGAATTAAAATCCAGAATGAGACTGATTTTTACCCATTAATGAGTGAAAAGAAAGTAAGTATTAAAAAAAGAAAAACTTTTTATAAGATTATGTATATTATTATGAACATAGAATAAGTTGTGGAAGGGTATACACTACAACTTGGAGAAATGGAGTTATGTCAAATGAAGCAGGGATAAAAATGGAAGTGAGATTATTAACTTCTTCAATATTCTTGACTTCTAAAAAATGTATTACTTTTATAATTAAAAGATTGAGCCTGATAAAAATTAGAAAAAATGCAATTGAACACCTAAAGAATTATAAAATGTTAAAAGAAATTCAAAAGAATAAAGAAATGTTCTTATCACAAATCTTAGTTTGGATTCTTCAAAATTGGGCACTGAAATAAAGATTTGTGCTCAACTAGTTTATTTGGGAAGTGATACTAAAATATTCTGGTACGGGAGTGGCAAGGTGAGACAGGAAAGGCAGCCGAATAAGGGTATGTTATCAATTTGTTATCAAGTTATCCTGGCCAAGGACCCAAAGAGCTATTTACATTCCAACTCTGGCCACATGAACATTGATTCCAGAGGGAGACATTAGCTAATCTTTTGAAAAATAGTTCAAATCAGAGTATTCCATCACAGTAAATAGAGTCCCATCTGCAACTGGTAAACATTAGGATTAATGTGTATGTGTGTGTACACGTACACATGTTTTCTCTCTTGCTAAAGTGAAATTTAATTGATATTCCACAGGTAAAATGAAGGGCCTGTAGGAAGAGAGATTGCAATTTCTTACACATACCTTTATGCCTTCCCTTTTAACTTAATAGCTGTCAAATTTAATATACATAGTCTTATATGTTTACATTAGCTCCTGTTTTTAGAATCTTTTTTCATGTTTGGTTATTTTTTTCTAGGTGCTATAGTGTAACATTATGAAACTTTAAATAGATTTCAACATTTCAAAATTTTCTTTTTATTATTCTTAAGATGGGCCATGTACATTTGAAAGCTTGAAAAATCTTTTTTAAGTATATGAAGTTGCTATCTTGTTACCCAGACTTTGTAAATGAATTACAAATGGATTAATTTTTAGGAATAAATCTACTCTACTCTTGAATAAATTCTCATTTAAATTTTGGTGACTTTGCTGTTGAATGAAGGGATGAAATCTTTCTTTAGATAGATCTGTTTGATTAAGCTGTCTGTGCACTTGCCGTATTCTTTGTTGGCCACTGATTTGGCATCCAGTTGAATTCAAAATGAGAAACAAGGTGATTTCTCTCTTCTGTCTATCTTTTCTATTTTCAACCTTGTTTAGAGCCTGTTTATTGACTTTTTTCATTGTAATACAATATGAGATTGTTTCTACAATGCCATGTCCAATGGGTTATTATTTTCTTAAATTTGTAGAAGAATTAATGAGATACATTTATGTAAGTCACCACAACAGAGTTTGCAAAAATATGGCAAACGGAAGTGGTTAACAAGAGGGTAGGGTTCAAAGACAATTTTATTTTTTTTAAATCTAGGAAAAGGCTGAAGAAAATCTATGTATGCAAGGAATACTAGTAGTCTTATTAGGTAAAAATAATTTAGACAATTTCCCCTTGATAGCTTCTAAGGTATTCTGAATTGTAAATCTCATTTCTGAAAATGTATCTAGGAATGATAACATTTTTAGAAAAAGAACTAAAATGCAAATAGTAATAATTGATTAATTATGTAACTTATATCCATTGTTAGTAACCATTGATTTTGAGAGAAATAAAAGTAAATTTCCTTTTAATTCCGTTTATGTTCGTACTTGCACCCCTTATAAACATTGGCAAACTAGTTTTGTAATAAAATTCATTCCCCCAGGAAAACAAAACTAACCTGTTGGAACTGAAGTAAACACCATCTTCCCAGTATTCACTTTAATCCACATCGATATTTTAAGAAGGTTGGTTAATGGCCAAGTGGTTATCCTGCTGTGTAGAGTTCTATAAATAGCCAGACCAGGCCCTCTACCTGGAGGAGTTTTTTCGTCAGCCCTCTTTGTTATGATAGAAATCCAACTCAGCAATACTTAAGCAAAAAAGGGCATTTATTGATTCTAATAAATGAGAAGTCCAGAGAAGGAACAGGCTTCATGCGCAGATAGATTTAGGGATATAAGTAAGGTCATTTAAATCCTTCTCTCCTCCCCAGTTTTCTCCCCTTCCCTCTCTTCTCCTCCCCTCCTCTTCTTTCTCCTCTCTTCCCCTGCCCTCTCCTCTCCTCTCTTCTCATCCTTCTCCTCTCCCTTAACCCTCTTTTTCTCTCTGTTGGCCTCATCCTCCTCTACTGAAGCCAATCTTGTAGCCCTTGATTCACATTTGGTCAGCCAAACAATGTCAATCTAGTGGCTTAAAAGAAAAAAATCCCTCTATTTTATAATGTTTTATAGAAATTTTAGGAGGGAATTAAGGCTAAATGAGATCACAAGGGTGAGGTTCTAAATTGATAGAATTGGTGGCCTTATAAGAAGAGTAAATGACTATTATCCTTTTAATTTAAACTATTGTAATTTGCATTTTTTCTATTTTTACCAGATTGTTCATAGTTATGTCTATTTTTTTAAAGACACACCTCTTAAATTTATAGGCAATTGTTATTATTATTCCAGTTCCCAAATCATCTCTTTCAGCATTTATCATTTAGTATTCTGTTATTTCTTTCATTTTGTTTCCATTCCTTTCCCTTCTTTTCCTTTTGCAGTCTTTTTATAATACTTTGAGTTTAATGTTGTGTTTATTTTCTGCCTTTTCCTGGCATTCAGATTTGGCAAGACTAAGAAATTTCATCTGAACACAACTTCCATTTGCATACAACTTGGACTGCATCTTAGAAATTTTAACCATTTGTAATTTTGTTTTGATGTGGTCACTGTTTAGGGGTGGAGATTCATCTGGATCTCTCTTTTTCTGACTTCTGTTTCTGTCATTAAATCTTTTCTGACTCTCCTGCTTCCCTCTTTCACTTATGGGGATCTTTGTGATTAGACTGGGCCTACCCAAATAACTCAAAATAATCCCCCAATCTCAAAATCTTTAATTTAATCCCACCTACAAAATCACTTTTAACTTGTAGAAAACCATTTTCACACGTTTTAGGGATTAGGATGTGGATATCTTTTGGAGGCCATTATTCTGCCTACCATATCAGCCATTCCTTAAAATTTTTTACCCAAACCTTCCATAAATGAGGATAGTATAAGGGCATTGCTATAGTCATCTGCTTTTCATTATAAGTGGAATGTAGATCTGCTGATCTGACATTATCATCTATTTTTTGAATTGCAGAAAAATATTCAATAAATTGAATTTTAAAATCATTGTGTGACTGTATGATGGCTTTGACATTTGTATGACTTAGTTATATTTCAATAATGCTGTCTTTTGGTTTTGTGTTTTAGTCTGCAACTCAGCACAATAATGATGTTTTTCATGTTTGAAAATGTTCCAAAAAGTAATAAATTTCTAATTAAAATGATTACTACTCTGCTAACAAAAGAAGGAAAAATATAAACTAACTGTATATTTTTGGAAAGGTAGAAGGATTAAATAATGAATTAATTAACCCTGTCCTTTATCCCCTAAAGGAAGATAATACAAATGCCTTTTTCACTTAATGGACCTGATTTTTGGAGCTGTTAAGGAAAAAAATGATGCAATGTTTAAGATACAGATGAACCATGTTTTATATGTATTTTTTTTTCTAATTTTGGCCGCAAATATAGCTAATATATGAATAATGTATGGAATTTGTACCTTCTATTTATTTTTAAGATATACATAGGCCTCAAAGGTCTCTTGGATGAAAGTGCTTAATATTGATTTTTATTTTCTTCATATTTCATCAAAACAAAAACCTCTGATCATTCTCTTTTAAAACATTTTTATATTTGACAAAGAAAATATTTATTTATCCTAGCTCTGAAAATGCCTTCCTTACTAGCTGACAGCCTGGCACTATTTTAAAAAAAAAAGAGTTCTGAAGGCTATGTTTTATCAACCAAAATATAAAATATCTCAGATTGAGCTGGCCAAAAACAATGGCAGCAGAAGTGCCTTGTGAGTATTCAATCATTTTCTGAAAACCAGATACACCACTGCAGATCTTCTAAAGATCAAAGAAATGAGAAGATATGAAGGAAAAAACAAAACAGAACAAAAACCTTAAGTCATGTGATCTTCATGGCTTTCCAGTTTAGTTACACAGAGATTATTATCAAAGTATCTAAAAGACAGGAATTCCAAAATCAAGCATACCTTTTTATTTTTAATAGAGAGTTGTTAGGATAATAATATTGATCTTTTCTTTTAAGTTTTTTTTTTATTTCTTCATATTATGGGGGTACAAATGTTTAGGTTACATATATTGCCTTTGCCCCACCCGAGTCAGAGCTTCAAGCATGTCCATCCCCCAAATGGTGCGCACCGCACCCATTACGTGCGTATATACCCATCCCCACCTCTCCCTCCCATCTGCCAGACACCCGATGAATGTTATTACTATATGTGCACTTAAGTGTTGATCGGTTAAAATGAATTTGATGGTGAGTACATGTGGTGCTTCTTTTTCCATTCTTGGGATACTTCGTAAAATGAGTTCTAGCTCTATCCAGGATAATACAAGAGGTGCTAGATCAGCATTGTTTTTTGTGGCTGAATAGAACTCCATGGTATATATATATACCACATTTTATTAATCCACTCGTGTATTGATGGGCATTTGGGTTGTTTCCACATCTTTGCAATTGTGAATTGTGCTGCTATAAATATTCTAGTGCTGATGTCTTTTTTATAGAATGTCTTTGTTCTTTTGGGTAAATGCCCAGTAATGGGATTGCTGGATCAAATGGTAGATCTACTTGTATCTCTCTGAGGTATCTCCATATTGCTTTCCACAGAGGTTGTACTAGTTTGCAGTCCCACTAGCAGTGTATGAGTGTTCCTATCTCTCCACAACCACACCAACACTTATTGTTTTGGGACTTTTTGATAAAGGACATTCTCACTGGAGGTACGTGATATCTCATTATGGTTTTGATTTGCATTTCCCTGATGATTAGAGATGTTGAGCATTTTTTCATATGTTTGTTAGCCATTAATCTATCTTCTTTTGAAAAGTTTCTGTTCATGATCTTTATGGCAATGATATTACATGACTTTTTCAAGTGGCCATATTGGAAAGGTCTAAATTTATATTCAAGAGTTCTTCATTTTTATTGTTAAATATTAAAAATCAATAACTAAACACTATGCTAAACCAGAAAATAAAGGGCTATGGAGGATTAGGCTGTCTCTTACAGGAGTTAAAGTAGAGCATAAAGTTCATACTATGATCTTCTAAAGTAAGGACCTTTGGAATAATTTCTACTGGTTCAAAATAAAAGTGAAAAATAGGTAGGAGATATAGAGGAAGATAAGTAAGAAAACTCAGAAAAGAGGGATGATCTTGAGCCACTTATATGTTTCTTAATTTACGTATTTTTTTAAAAAAGTTTGTTGTTAGTTTCTGATCCTGCTTTTTCTTGGAAAGGGTATGGTTAGGTGTTATGAGTTTGAAGTTCCAGGCATAAAAATTTGTTTTATTATTAAATTTGTACACAGGAATATTTATAACATATGTAGGTTAAAATGAGTAAACATGTAATAAACACTAGCATATCAGTACTCAATTAAAGAAATTGAGCATTGCCAGGAATCTTGAAAGGCCTTGGTTTCCCCTCACCAATCTGGTCCTTCTTTCCCCACCCATAAGTAAGTAACTCTGGCCTCAGTTGTTTTTATGTAATTCCTTTGCTTGTCTTTATAATTTTACCCATGCTTTGTTTTCCATACTTTTGGTTTTTTTAAATTTTAAAACATTTAATACACAAATAAAGATTTTATATACTCAAGGTATACAATGTGATGATTTGATATATGTATACATTGTGTAATGATTATCACAATCAAATTAACATATCCATCACTATTCAACTTGTTCTTCTTATAACTGAAAGTTTGTACCCTTTGATCAGTATCTCCCCATTTCTTCCTACACCCCGGTCCCTGGAAACCACTGATCTACATACTCTTTGTTTCTATAAGTTCATCTTAAATGTCACATAATATTGTGTATTCTTCTGAAGATTGCCTTTAAAATATTGACAATGAGTTTCCAAAGTTTATCTGTGTGTGTTTCTATAGATTTTGCAATGTCATAGTAGATTAGTCTATAAATATCTAATCATATATTAAGCCAAGCTTCTGTCCGTGGACATTTGGTTGTTTCCATTTTTTCTACTATTACAAAATAATATTGCTATGAATATTTTAGGATGTGCCTTCTCATACACAGAAGGAAGAGCTTTCTTTGGTGTACATGAACAGCAGCAAAATTTCTGGGTCATTAGGAGTAAAATTTCTGTATGAACACTTTTCAGTTACCTGAATATGCCAGATTGTTTCCTATAGTGGTTATCTTCCCACCAGCAGCCTCTAAAGGGTCTAAATCCATATCCTTGTGAACATGGTCTTAAACAATTTAATTTTTATCCGTAGAATGGATATAAAGTATTATCTTTTTGAAGGCTTTCATGTGTATTTCCCTGATTAATAATGAGGTTTAGTATCTTCTTATATGTTTATTGGTCATTGCTTTTCCTTTTATATGTTGGATCTGTTCATTTTTTTCTGACTTTTGTGGCTGCTTCTTGGTGGTTCTGCTAAAAGAAAACAAAAAGACAAAGGAGAAAAAGCAATTACCCAGCATTCTCAGGGGCACAGGGATGTGCAGAGCCAATGGGACACAGTGGCAACTCAATTCATAGAGGATAAGACACTGTGTAGTGGTGACTCTGGCTCCTGGGACACTGTGAGGCCAAGGACAGCAGCAAGAAGGACCCTGGAATGGTGGAGCACAGCTGTTGCTTGAGTCCTGGGGGGCAGAAAGCAGCATGATAATGACTCCACTCCATGTATTAAGGCTGGAGCGGGGGTGGGAGTCTCAGCAGCTCAGACCCTAGGGGGCTAGTTCAGTTCCAGGGGAGCAGTGTATTAAAATTGTTTGGCCTGTAGGACAGGGTGTCTCTGTTCAGCCAATCCTCTATTTTCCTGGAATGCAGGGTACCACATCAGCTCAGCCTCGGGATGTGCAGCTGCTTGGTTTGGCTAAGGATCTGATTCCCTGCCAGGTGATGCAGCATCAGCTCAGCCCTAGGGATGTGACTGTTCTAGGTGGCCAAGGCATCATTTTCCTCAGATTTAAGATGCAGCTTTAGCTTAGGCACAAGTGGGTGTGACTATTCTGGGTGGCCAACGTACTGTTTTCTGGAAGGCAGGGTGTTGCCTCAACTCAGGCATGGGGGCAGTAATTGGTTTGTGGTCTTATACCACATACAAAAATCAGCTAAAAATGAATTAGACTTAACTATAAGATTTGATAACATAAAACTCCTAGAAGAAAAGCTTCTGAAGATTGGCCTTGGCAGTGATTTCCTAGATATGACAGAAAAAGCATAGACAACGAAAGCAAAAAATAGGTGAATGGGATTGCATCAAACTAGAAAGCTTCTGTATAGTAAAGGAAACAATCAATAGGATGAAGATACAATCTATGGAAAGG
The DNA here is from genome assembly GCA_008086735.1 of Cheirogaleus medius. Taxonomy (NCBI): domain Eukaryota; kingdom Metazoa; phylum Chordata; class Mammalia; order Primates; family Cheirogaleidae; genus Cheirogaleus; species Cheirogaleus medius. Next base: position 133,718,185 of record VBSM01002608.1, read on the forward strand.
AGAAAATATTTGCAAACCATGTATCTAAGAAGAGGTTAATATCCAAAATATAAAAGGAACTCTTACAACTCAAAGCAAAACAAAACAAACAAAAAAAACCCTGATTTAAAAATAGGCAAAGGAATTAAATAGATAATTGTCAAAGGAAGACATGCAAATGGCCAAGAGGTATATGAAAAAAACATCATTAATCAGGGCAAATTAAAACCACAAGACATCATCACATACATGTTATGATGGCTTTCAACAGAAAAACAAAAGATAAATGCCCACAAGGTTGTGGAAACAAGGGAACCCTTGTATACTGTTGGTGAGAATATATTAATAAATTGATATAACTACTATGAAGAACAGTATAGAAGTGCCTCAAAAACTAAAAGTAGAATTACCATATGATTCAGCAATCCCATTTCTGAGATATATATCCAAAGGAATTGAAATTTGCACTCTTACATTCACTGAAGCATTATTCAGAATAACCAAGATGTGGAAGCAGCCAAAATTTCCATAGATGAATGAATGGATGAAGAAAATGTAGTTTATATATGCAGTGAAATATTATTCAACCTTAAAAAAGAAGGAAATCCTGCCATTTGCAACCATATGGATGAATCTTGAGGACATTATGTTAAGTGAAATAAACCAGACATGGAAGTACAAATATTCTATGATACTACTTATACAATAAATCTGCGATAGTCAAACTCATAGAAGTAGAGAGTGAAATGGTGGTTGCCAGAGACTATGCAGAGTGGTAAACTGGTAGATACTAGTCAAAGAGTACAGATTTTCAGTTATACAAGATAAGTGAGTCTTAGAGATCTACTGTATAGCATAGTGCCTATAGTTAACAATACTGTATTGTATACTTAAAATTTGCTCAGATGATAGATCTTATGTTAACTGTTCTTATCAAAAATAATAAATATAATAATATGAGAGTGAGAGGAAACTTTTGGAAGTGATGGATAGGTTTATGGCATAGATTTTGGTAATGATTTCATGGGTGTATACTTATCTCTAAACTCATCAAGTTGTATACATTAGTTATGTACAGCTCTTTTATGTCAAAACATTTTTTAAAAAGAAGTTGAAGTCCTGGTATTAAATCATCTGTACACTTGGCCTTTGTTTTTACTCAAATGTTTATAAATTTATCACTTTTCCTTTTACATCTCATGTTTTCCACATATAATCATTTTCCTTCTGCCTATCATTTGTGTTGTTTGGAATTCCCTTTAGTAATACTGGAGTAATCTCTGCTGAAGATAAAATTATTTAAGTATTTGGCTTGACATATCTTTATTATTTTCTTTATTCTTAAACAATATATAATCTGCTGGATTTGCAATTCTGCATTGAGAGTTATTCATGGAGAGCATATCTTAAAAATTATTCAACTGTATTTTCACTTTCTTTTTACTATTGAGAAATCAACTATCAGTCTAATTGCTATTCCTTTGAAGGTAATTTATCATTTTTCTGGTGGCTTTTAATATTTTCCCTATCTTTGGTTTCTTTCAGTTTCTTTATAATGTGCTTTAGTTATAAATTTTTTTAAAAGTACCCTGTCTGGGATAGTAGAATTTTCGATCTGGGAATTTATGTTTTTTATTTGTTCTGGGAAATTATCAGTTATTAGTTTTTTTTTCAATATTATTTCTCCCTCATTCTATTATTCTGTTCTGGAATTCTGAATAGATGTTATGCTTTCTCATTCTATCATCCATGTCATGTAACATTTATTCCATATTTTCTATTTCTTTGCTTATTTTTCATTCCAAGTAATTTGTTCAGATAATTTTTTCAATTTCTTTAATGTGTTGTTTTCTAGCTTTTTCTAACCTACAATTTAATTTACCTGTAGAATTTTAAAACTATTATATGCTTATATTTCTAAAGCTTCTATTTAATTCATGTAAAATTACCTCTATACTTTTCATACTTTCAAAAATCTCCTCTGTATATTAAAACATGTTAAACATACTAATTTTATTATTAAATTATTTTTATTAATTTATTATTATTGAAAATTCTAAAATCATATGTCCTTTTGGTTCCGATATTTTTGTCTGTTATTTCTGACAGTGCTTTTGTCCTTTTGACTGTAAACTCATGTTTCTTGAAAATATACCTGTGGTAATTCTTTAAAGACTGAATTATATTACATTTCTCTATATATAGGGTTTATGTTTGCCTTTGAAAAAACATGAAGATGCTAGCAACTAAAGGGAACTTTAAAACTAATTTTTTTTACCTTCAAGTTTTCTATATACCATGGTGTGGATTTAAGCCACAAACCTTTAAACCTATGTGAGAGCTTGCTTGTAGTTTTAAAATTTTAAGGGCGAATTTCCTCCTCTACCAATTGCCAAGTTTGAGACATTTTTTGTTAGAGGGCAGCTTAATCTCTAGTTCATCTTTATACTGTGGTTGTAGTCTTTGAATTAGGATTTTGTAGGGGTTTCCCATTAAATTGTCAATGTTGGGCAGGATTTATGTCTCTCTCCTGGCCCTCATTCTCCTTCAAAACATACACATTAGAACAAAAGCCAAGTTCCCCAGGATTTTGACATATGTCACATGGTGAAAACTAGCATAAAAACTGTTTTTTTTTTCTTTAGATTCCAGCTGTCACTCAATTGTTGGTTTCAGACCAGTACTTACTTTCTCATTAGCTCACTTATTTCCTTTTTTCTTTAACTTGGCAATTTTTAATTTTCAAAAAATTATTATGCAGGTTCCTGTATATTTATCCAAAGGGAATTATGTAATACCTTATTTTCTCATTTATAAAAGTTTGATGTTATAATTCTGATTGTAGAGAAAAGTAAAAATTAACTTATTACTTACAAAACCTATTAACATTTTGATATATTTTATTGTAGTCTCTCTCTCTCTCTCTCTCTCTCTCTCTCTTTCTCACACACACACACACACACACACACACACACACCTACCCCCACCCATGCATAGCACTGGTTACTATTAATATATAAAGATTATTTTGTCCTGTTACTAAACTTTCTTTAGAAACTTAATTCTATACATCTCATTAACTTTCTTATTACAAAAGTAATACATATTGAATAGGAAAACCTAGACAATACAGGTAATGAAAGAAAGAGAATTAAAAATCACCACTACCTGTTAATAGCAGCCGTTATCATGTGATTTTATTTCAAATATGAGTTTATACTATATATGCTGTCCTATATCTTTCTTTTCTTAACAATGTATTGTAGATGTTTTTCCCAGTTATTAAATGCATTTCCAAAATATTTTAAATGACTAATAGTATTGCCTATTATACTATCAATATTTTTAAACATCCCATATTTTTGGGACTAATGCCTTATAAAATTGTTATTTATATAATGTATACATTTCCTTTATACACATTGAATAAAATTTAACCTTTTAAAAAAAGAACATCATTTTCTCTATTTTTACTGTTTTATATAATAATAACTCTCCTTGCATACAAATATTTATCCACATCTCAGATTATTTCTTTTGTGTAGATTTTTGAAAGTAGAGTTATGGAAACTCACAATAGAAATGTTAAAGACCTTTGCTGATTATTAACAAATCCTTGTCTGGAAAACTTATACCAGTGTCAATTCTATTCTCATTAGCACTTTTTGACTATTTCAAACATTTTAAGTTATGTTTTCCCTTGATTACTCATTAACTAAAAAGAAAATCTTGCTTTATTATTATAAAATAATTTTAAAGAGGTATTTTTTGTTTATGTTTTAATTTCTTTAATTATTAGGCTAAATATTTTCATATACTGATAGACTATTTACATTTCTTCTGGTGCTAATTCTTGAATGAAATTACCTATTTTTCTAATTGGTTCTATTATAGTACTTTTTACCTCATTTTGAGAATCTCCATTAAGTCAAACTTTCATTATATTGGTGAAATGTTATTTTTAAGCCATTTATTTGCTATTATTTGATTTTTAAATGTTATTTTGACATACAAAAGCTTCAGTATTTATACACTTAATTTTTTAGTTAATTTTTGTTATTATCATTTCTTCCATTGCATTTTAGCTGAGAAAGTTCTTCCTAACTCATGCTGTTGGCATTTTCCATTTTTTTAAAAAAATACATATTCTAGTTGAAATATATTTTAATCTAATCTATGGTATAAAGTGTAGATCTGGCTTTACATTTTTAAACAATAATAAGTCACATGACCAACCCAAGTATGTTTGTATCTTTAAACTCAATTGGAATCATGAGATTTGCTTTTTATTTTGGTGTTTTAGAAAATTAAGAGCACAAAGCTAAAATCACATGAATAAAAAAGAAAAGTGTTTTCGTCTACCTCTACCTTTGGATCATTCATGTTTAAGTACAATGTGGCTGCTCGTCTTACGTTATATGCTTGCATCATTAAACAAAACACTACATAGATTTTGTTTCTTTCTAAGTATTGGCAAAACTTTCTTTTTTCTCTACTCATTTCTTCTTGGCCAGTTTTGCCAATTATAATATAGATTGCTTGTGGATAGGTGTGTCTGAAAGGATATTTATATCTGTGCACAACTAATTCTAGTCACAGATTTAATGTCAGAATAAAGTAATCAGCTTATATTCTGTCCCTTGCCTCTCTTCACTAGTTTCAGATTCTGTTTCAGGGAGCAAAAAAATACAGCCCCTTTTTCTTCTACAGTGACAATCCAAGTGCGATAACAGAGTGTTCAATTAGCTGAGCTAATGGAGCAGCTCCCCCAGTTAAACAGCAAGAACAGTTTTGAAGCCTTCATGCTTCCTGCTCAATTTCATTCTCTCTGATAACATTTTTAACTGCCTGAAGAATCCTCTTTATTTAAAGGCATTCTTCCCATAGCTTTCTTATTAGTGGGTCAATATTCCGGCTAAATTCCAAAGATGTCAACTTTGTTGGCACGTAGAGGAACATTTAAGTCTTATGCATGACACATTTTTCCAGCCCATCTTACTTCTTTTATATTTGAATTCATTCAAAGTTAGGGCAGACAGGCTGCCAACTGAGGGAGAAATTCTTGCCACAATCCTTCCCATAACTCGCTCCAGACATACTGTCTTCCTGGAGAGGAAGCTTTCAAAAGTCTGAGAAAAGGAAGTTAAATTGTCACTTTCTCTCAAATATGTAGTGTTGACAGCAAGTATGGTAATTAACAGAAAATAAGGAATGCAGACACAGTGAGAATAGTGGTTAGAATCTATTCTGTCAATGCTGTAGGGAATACGGAGGAACACTGGGTTTGCATTTGGAAGGTCTGAGTCTGAGAACAGGCTCTGTCATTTAACTGTAAGGGTTGACAACTCTTTTCAACTTTCAGCCTTGGTCTCCTTATCTTTTATTTTTCCACATGGGTAGTGCAAGAATAAAATGAGAGAACATGTGGAAGTGTTTTATGAACCCAAAGTGTACAAAATATAAGGACATGATATTGTTATTCCTGAGACAATGTAAACAATGAGCAAAGGAGAGAAGTTTTATAGACCTTTTCTAGGAAGGTTTGTGGATTAACACTGTGAGGAGGATGAGAGAAACAAAACCAGATAGAATTACAGATGGCAAGTCATCCTGGAGATTAAACCTCAAGACATTTCCTTTGGAACCTGACCACAACATTTAGAACTTTACTTACTTTGTTTGAAATGGATACCATGACAAGATGTTATTTTCTTACTGAGTAGATAAGCCCTGAAATCCAAGTCTTTAGGAATAGGTTAATATTTTTTTCATTCATCTATTTTATCTATTTTTTCATCCATATGATTAATATGCATCCTGTGTTGATTCTACATAAAGTACTATGTTAAACTACATGATTGCAAAAATGAAAAAGACAAGGTTTTTATTTTGAAGGAGCCCAAGGTCCTAAAGAGGAGATATATAACAATTCAGATGTAGGTGTTCTCTTTTTCCTAAACAAACAAACAAAAAAATCTCAAAAGAAGGCCATATAAGTAAAACTAAACATGGTCTCCAACAGCACTCTAGAAATTTAGGGACAGATTCAGAGATAATTCTATTAATATATCATTTTGAGAGGCTCCTGGCCACTCTCTATTTTTTCATTCTATTTTCAGGTTACTTAGTTTTACTCTGAGATGGGAAGCATGTAGTTTCTATTTTAAAACTTCCAGATCTATTTAAACCTTTTTTTTTCTGTAAAGTCAGAATCAATCCACTGTCTGGAATAATTATGCTTAAGCATCTTCTAGTAAGTGAGGGCAAGTTACCAGACTCAGCAAGACTAGTGCAATAGACTAAAGCAGGACCTTCCAGAATGCATGGATGGTAGGCAGGCTAATGATTTAGTTTCCATTCAAAACATTTCTTTTGAGAATGTGTTCAACATTTATAATAGGTTTGAAGGAAACTCGGGTAAGACATATTTTGTTGTTGTTTGTTACTTTCCTAGGGAGGAGAGCCAATCATTTTATATTCCACTAGTTACACAAAAATTCATGTGTAGAGATCTGAGTTAATTGGCAATAAATTTCAGATTTACTGAAGTGATATTTTAGTACTCTTTATAGGTTGGCACCTGCTCAGATGGCTTATTCTTAATCTGGCTCAGAAATGAGCCACGTATATTCTTGTCTTTTATACTTTCTTTCTCCTAAGTATCACCCATCAGGCAAGAATCAGCTCTCAATCTTACCAGTCTACTTTTATCTTCTACTCAGTCACCCTTATGAAACTTTTTCTAAACAGCTATTAAGTATAGTGGACTATACTTAAATTTGGCTTCTCTTTCTTTTTCCTTCCTTCTGCCCACCCTGCCCTCCGCTTCCCTCCCCTCCCCTTTCCCTTCCTCCCTTCCTTCCTTCCTTTAATGAAAACATTTATCAGAGAATATTTGAAAATTACATAAGAAAGTAAACATTTCTCAAAAAAGTAAAGATTACTCATATTTTGATGTATTTCTTTCTATTAATTTTATAAATATGTATCCATAGATAAGAGTGTATGTATACATTTTTAAAAATAAGATTTTCTGTATTACAGTTTTGTAACCTTTTTTGTTTGCTGAAAATACAATCCATTTTAAAAAATATTTTTCTACATAATTTCTTGTCTGTATTCCAATGCAAGGTTGATTCGTCAATCCCCTGGTTATTTCTAAATTTACATTAAAATCTCTATTGTGACCTCATTTAGTTAAAATTCGTATGTAAATTAATAATTACTTTTTTTTTTTTTTTGAAACAGAGTCTCACTCTGTTGCCCGGGCTAGAGTGCCATGGCGTCAGTCAGCCCAGTTCACAGCAACCTCAAACTCCTGGGCTCAAGCAATCCTCCTGCCTCAGCCTCCCGAGTAGCTGGGACTACAGGCATGCGCCACCATGCCTGGCTAATTTTTTCTATATATTTTTAGTTGGCCAATTAATTTCTTTCTATTTTTAGTAGAGACAGAGTCTTGCTCTTGTTTAGGCTGGTTTCCAACTCCTGACCTTGTGCCATCCGCCCGCCTCGGCCTCCCAGAGTGCTAGAATTATAGGCGTGAGCCGCACCCAGCCTGAATAATTACTTTATTTGGGTATGCTTTCCTATAAACGGAACAACTAAAACAAATATATGCCTTTCATATATGAGGCACATATTGGAAATACAGATTTCCAAATTCTGTTCCAGAAATGTATAAATTTATCTTTCTTGCATATATATGCCTGCGTCACACTGTCAAACTCCTGTTTACAAAAGGAGATTCTTCAGGGCATTTCTTATATCTTTTAAACAACATAATATTCATTACAGAAAAAGAATTAAGTCACTTTTTACTACAAATAAGTATAACTCCCCTTTAATAAAGATCAGTGAATTCTAATGATACAGTCATTAAATGTCTAAAAAGGCAGACTAATTGAGAAGTGAAGTATTAATTACAATTTCTTCAATAACACGGATTGATGTGAAGTGACAAATACAAACAAAATCAAAGCAATGAATTTGACCATTAAGTAAACTGGTATTCAGAATGGAGGAAGGTCTGCATATGGCAGAAAGAGCACAAGGCTCCTGAGTTATTGTTGGCTACATTGCGAACAAGCTATGCAATGTTCTGTAAAATGTTTAACTTCTTTCTTTGATAGTCAGTTTTCCTATCAACAGATTTTTTTTTTAGAAATAATAGTTCTGACATTTTATCTTCCCTCCTTCCCTCCTCCCTTCCTCCCTCCCTTCCTTCCTTCCATTTCAGAGTATTATGGGGTTACAAATGTTTTGGTTACATAGATTGCTTTTGTACTCCTTAGTCAAAGTTATAAGTGTAACCATCACCCAGATAGTGTACATTGTACCTGTTAGGTATGATTTCACCCATGCCCTCCCCCCCGACCTGCATGATTTCTGTTGCACTTTACTTCCATCTGTACACATGAGTGCTGATTGGTTAGTTCCAATTTAATAGTGAGTACATGTCGTGTTTGTTTTTCTTGTGATACTTTACTTAGGAGGATGGTCTCCAGTTCCATCCAGATTGTTGCAAAAGGTATTAATTCATTTTTAATGGCTAAATAGTACTCCATGGTATACATATACCATATTTTATTAATCCACTCATGAATTGATGGGCACTTGGCTTGATTCCACATCTTTGCGATTGTGAATTGTGCTGCAATAAACATTTGAGTGCAAGTATCTTTTTGATAAAATGACTTTTTTTCCTTTGGGTAAATACCCAGTAATGGGATTTCTGGATCAAATGGTGGGTCTACTTTTAGTTCTTTGAGGAATTTCCTTACTATTTTCCATAGGGGTTACACTAGTTTGCAGTCCCACCAACAGTATATAAGTGTTCCTTTCTCTCTGGATCCATGCCAGCATCTATTGTTTTAGAACTTTTTGATAAAAGTGATTCTCAGTAGGGTAAGGTGATATCTCACTGTGGTTTTGTTTTTCATTTATCTCATGATTAGAAACATTGAGCATTTTTTCATATGTTTATTAACCATTGGTCTATCTTCTTTTGAAAAGCTTCTGTTCATGACTTTTGTCCACTTTTTAATGAGGTTATTTGTTTTTTTCTTGCTGATTTTGCTTGAGTTCTTCATAGATTATGGTTATTAGCCCTTTATCAGATGTATAGCATGCAAATATTTTCTCTCATTCTGTATTTTTTCTATTTGATCTGTCGATTGTTCAGAAAATTTAATAGCCACATGTAGAAGATTGAAACAAGGTCCATATCTCTCACCACTCACAAAAATTAATCCAAGATGGATAACAGACTTAAATCTAAGCCAAAAACAAAAAAGAATTCTAAAAGAAAATGTTGGAAAATCTCTTATAGACATTAGCCTAGGTAAAGAATTTATGAAGAAGACCCCAAGGGCAATCACACCAATAACAAGAATAAATGAATGGGACTTGATTAAATTAAAAAGCTCCTGCACATCCAAGGAAATAATCAACAGAGCAAATAGAAAACCTATCAACAAAATTTTGACAATAATTTTTCCTACCAAACTTATAGGATTGTTTGTAGGACTAATGAAAAGTGCATGTAAAAGATAAAGCATGTTAAAATGTAATGCATTAATACTATTAGTACTAATAAGCTTATGACACAAGGTGAACCAGCTGCATCAACATCACCAGAGAGCTTTTTAGAAATGTAGACTATCAGGACCCAACCCAAAACTACTGAATCAGAATCTACATTTTAGCAAGTTCAAGTGATTTTTGTTCACATTAAAATTTAAGAAGCACTAGAGAAGCAAAGAAAAAATTTCCATCCCTCTTAAACAAGAGATGTTTATTGAAATATCTTGTCAATCTCTTCTCCTCCCAGAAGGCTAATGGAATGAACATACTAATTAGAGTATGAAGAATGGGATAAAGCTGGGTGAATTAAGAAAGGTCAAACTATGTTTTAGAATTGACCTTTTCACTGAAACGAAACATGCCTGTTTTGAGTTATGACTTTTTAAGCAAAGAAGCCTTATTAGCATTAAGTGGTAGCAGTTGGATCCCCATGTGTTGAGATCAAACCCATCTATCCTGGAGGTGGGATTCAGGAGTAAGGTAGCAGTGAGTCTTCCATTGGTTATTTTCCCCAAACACTCTGCATCAACCCTTTTTAATACTTAATAATGCTAATTTCTGCGGTTCTGCTTACTTGTCAATATATCCAAATTCCTGATTTCAGGGCTGTGCTTTATTTGTTATTCCACCCTCTGCAACTACCCCAATATCTTGTACATAGTAAGCTAAATGCAGTATTTAGTAGTAATACTGTACAGAATAAATTTACATGAGAAAAGCACAAGATTTGCTGAATCATATGTCCGGTCAATCTAAGAGCAATATAACAGCGTTATTTGGAATCATTGATATTTTAGGCAGACTTTTTTAAAATGTTAATTTTTTTATTGCTTTTGACTTGTTTGCTACCTAACATGCTATTTTTATTTCTGACAATTCTTTCTTGAAGATATATTATTAGATTGGCACATTTTCTCTTTGGGGCCATCTAATAGCAATTCCCCTCCATTTTTAGAAGAGGTGGCTTATCTTTCTCCTGTGCTTGGTCGAATGATGAATTCATGTTCCCACCTTTCTTTCCACTGCAGAAGCCTAAGTCATCCCTGAGGACTTTCTCTGCCAGGTCTCTCTTCTTGCCGCCTGCCATTCCCGGATAGGCATATGGTCTTTGTTCTGCTACTTAGACTTTTCTGAGACTTTGAATTTTGAGTGACTAATCAAGAATGGAGGAAATGACTACAGTTTATCTCAGTGAAGGTACCCTGATCAGCCTGCCTTTGCTGTGAATTCATTCTATAATTCTTTCATTCTAGCCCTCTGGAGTTTCCTACATTTCTGCCATTGTCAAGACATTTTCTCTATTCTTCCTATAGGAAGAATAGGTGGCCCTCAATAGCCACCACCTGATGCCTTATTTTGTCACAGTAAGCTGGATACTTTTTCTTTTGCGTATAACTAAAAATCCCTAATCAGTACTGTGGTTAAGGACATGAGCTTCTGAGGCAGATGAGCTAGGTTTATGTCTTGGATCTTCTACTTCCTAACAGTTTAGTGTAGTTTACCTTATTTCTCTTTGCATGTTTGCTCAGCTGTAAATAGGTATATTAATGTCTATTGCATAGGGTCATTCTTATGATTCTGGGTGTTTTAAATCAATTTAATTTTCCACTTATTATTTGAAATGTGGAGCATAGTATTTTATCAAATAATGTAAGAAGTTTGTAAGTGGAAGACAGAGTAGTAACCTTAGTTTAGTGTCCTGTACCTTTAGAAAAAGAAAAGCAAGCAGTTCTAACAGCATTGTTTTTCCAAAGAAATAAAATTGGATACTTAAATTTTGCTAAAATTCACACTTCTGAGTGCTGGAGCTAAGAAAAATTGGCTATCTCTGTAAGACAAAGTATCATTTGAAGGATAAAAGTGTATAAGTAAACATTTTTTTTGGAACCACATCTCCCAAAGGAAGGCTTCTCCTGCACCTACCTCTCTTCTGATATGATGCTTTGTCAGGATGTTTTTATTACTCGTTGACTGAAAAACAGGAATAATTCCTGGGAGTTTGAAGCTTATTGGGCTCAAACTTTGAAACTTCAAAGAATTTCCTACATGTTGATATTTTAGTCTTTGGACAGCTATAAACATTCAAAATTAGCAATATATGAGAATGAAAGTTTAAAATGGGCAGGTGATTTGGACAATCTTACCTTATGTATTTGGTAAAATATCTATGATATCTGTTCTCTAAAATGTATCAATTCTTTTTACAACTAGAGATTTTCTTTTGGTTTATGTATGCTTCTGTAAAACTGAATAAGGGCATTTATTTATGTATTTATTCAACAAATACCTCAAGTATCTCCTTTGTGTCATGTGCCATGTGCTATGCTTTGGGATGTGGGTAGAGGGAGGAAGTATAGTCTCAGATCTTAAGAAACTCATAGGTTACATGAGAAAATGCCAAATAGGCAATTATAATAAATTGGGATAGCTGCTAAGACAAGAGACACACATTTGATACTAAAGAGTATCTAACCTGCATCTCATATTTGTCTAAAATACAAGAAAGCTGACATTCAATCCAAGTTGAATATAGATGGAGGCATGAACAAAAGTATGTTCTTACGCTTTAGTGTTGTGGCAGTCAATTATCACTTATTACCTTCTATTTTCCATTCACTGTTGTAAGATGACTGTATAGCTAGTGGTTGAATATGGTTTCTGAAATCATATTTTCTGTGTGTCTAAAACATACTTTTCTCCTGGCTTGGGCAAATTGCTTACCTTTTTAAAGCCCCATATCCCTTTAGTTTTAAAATGTAAGTAATAGTCAAACCCACTTTGTAGGGTTATTTTGGGGATTAAATAAAACAATCCATATAAAGTATGTTTAACACATTTTCTGTCATGTAGTCAATAAATGATACTGCTGTTACTAATATCATTATCCTTTCATCTCATAGGTTGTAAGTTTACCTTATTGTGGACATGATAGAGATCTTTATAGTAGGAAAGCCACTGGGATCAAGGCTCAGAAGTGCCTCGATTCTGGTCCTTGATTTGTTCACTTAATCTTCTAGGACATACATTTCCTTTCTGAAAATTGGGAATAGGCCAGCAGAGTGAGATTGGGCTACACACCCTCATGGGTCCCTTTGATATCCACTTCATTAGTCTTCCTAACAGTCCTAGCATTCTTCACTACTGCAACAGCTGAAGAACATTCACAAGATGAAGTTTCATAAAATTTCATGTAAAGTTCTTGGTTCTAAGAAACTAATCAGGCAAAGATGGCAGGGTAGGGGAGTTGATAGTGTGTTAGGAACAGTTCAAGTCTAGAAGGCAGAGGTCTTTAGAGTGTAAGTTCAATGTGAGCCAAAAGTTGTGTCCAGTCTGATTGTCTGATAATGAGTTTATGGGATGTTAGACTCTTACATAGACCAGAGTATTCTCCTTCTAATTAGGGCCCATGTGGAGGATGAGTCTAGTTTTGGGTGAGGACTTTGCAAGGATATTGTTGACAAGTGTGAGATGGCTAGAGGGGAGGAGTGGAACACTGGAATGGTGAAGGTTTGGGGAAATCATATTATGTGGAGAATGTTTGAGGAAACTGGAGCTTGTTGATCTAGAAAAAGACAATTTCAAGGAGTAGGGGGCCATAAAACATGGAGTACATTTTTAATGCTTGAACATTCCTCAGTGGCATAGGATTTAGAAATACTCAGAGTGATCCTCAGAGGCAGAACTAGGGCCAGTAGTGGAGATTCTAAGGAGGAAAATTTTGGTTCCACTCAATAATGTAATTCTAAATACTTAGGGCTTTGTAGGGTTTTTTTGGAGTGGGGGGGGGAGACTTCTTTTTAAAATTATTATTATTATTTTTTTAAATTGGCAGATGAGATTGTATGTATTTGTTATGTACCGTAAGGTGTTTTGAGGATTGTGGATTGACTAAATCTGCTAATTAACATATGCATTATCTTACATAATTTTTGTGGTGAGAACACTTAACATTCACTCTCTTAGGATTTTTTTCAAGAATACAGTACATTGTTATTAACCATGGGCATCATGATGTACAATAGACATCTTGAACTTATTTCTCCTATTTGACTAAAGTTTTGTATCCTTTGACCAATATCTCCCCATTCCTCCCTCCCCACAACTAGCCCAGCCCCTGGTAACCACCTTTCTACTGTCTAGTTGTATGAGATCAACTTTTTTAGGTTCTACTTATGAGTGAGATCATGAAGTATTTGTCTTTCTGTGCCTGGCTTATTTCATGTAACATAATGCTCTTTTAAAATGATTCTTGGTCCAGTAATAAGTAGCTTGCGCAAGAAGTCCTTAAATAAGGATTAAATTTATATCTTTCAAACCTGCTCCATGCTCCTGATAAAAATGAAGACTTCCAGACTCTCCATTGGAACTCTGATTCAATAGGTCAGGAAAAGGTCATAGACATATAACTTTTATCAGCATATCATGAAATTTTTATAAGTACAAAAGTTTGGGAAAGCCTTTGCTGTTCACCTACCAAGGATGTAGTAAGATAGTTCTTGAATTTGATGGGAATTTTATTTCTATCATGTTGAAGATTAATTTTAAATTTCTTAATATATTTAACAATCAACTTTCATTGTGACCATTGTAGCAACAATATTTTAAGAAATATATGAATTTCATTTATAACATATAGTATACCGATATGGAAAAGGTGTTTTATATTGAGATGTGAAAATAATTTTAGAAAGCTTAGAAATAACTTTAATAATCTGTGTTCAGGTTTTAAAAATGTATATATTTTCATGCTTCAAAATGTGATTATCTTTTTTGTCATCCCACAAAAAATAAACATGTATTTTACTAATTAATATGATGGATATATTTTTAAATGACACCCCAAATTTTGAAAAAATAATACTGATTTACAGAATATAAATGGTTAAAGTTTGAGCTATTTATGAATTCAAAATTCAGGTCATATATTTTTTGTATGATTTAGAAAGAATTAGCCTTTGACATTTCAGACTGTAGAAGTAATGGCTATTATCAGAAACATCCACTTTTAAATTATTGTCTTACAAGTGTGGTTACAGTAACCATCTAGGGACCTGTGTGCTTCTGACTTTGTGTCAATTTTATTTCTGTGATAATTGAACCAGCTCTGGGGCAGTGTCAGAAATTTTATTTTGCAAAATGAAGAAAAATGTGCTGAACTAAAGTAAACTAAGGAATCATTTAGAAATTCCTTCTAGTTATCAGTAGCAAAACCAATTTATCTGCATAAAGTTGTCATTTTCTTTGGCTTTCACAGGGGAGAAAACAGGAATTTAGAAACAAGAAAATTTACCAACATTTATTCTAGGAGAAGATTAAAAATGAGGAGGATTCATATGCTGGCTATAGGTAGAACAGTGATGTTTATGAGGTAGAGGTTTACTGCACAGCTTGTCAAGATGGCCACGTGAGAGAATGACTCTTGCTCTCTCTCGCATCACCCAGGTTGTGAGGAAACTCAGACAGCCTGTGGAAAGGCTAGAGGGGCAAAGAACTGAAGTCTCCAACCAATAGTCAGGGAGAACCTGAGGCTTCTCAAGAACCCGAGACTAGATCTTTCTTCCCTAGTTAAGTTTCAGACTGCAACCTTATGAAAGACCTTGAGCCAGAACCAACCAGCTAAGCCCCTTCAAAATTTTTGACCAGAGAAACACTGAGATAATAAATGTTTGTTGTTTTAGATACTAAGTTTTGAGGTAATTTGTTACACAGCAGTAGGTAACTGATACAGTCATTAGCTTCCAGGGTCACTTTACTACACCTGAGATAGGAGTCTTTTGGATCCAACTTTTCTGCCCAACTTATTTATTACATCTTTTAAAATAAATGTTTAGGTTCTAACATATGGTTCAAAAAATATTTTAGAAGAGCCTTGAGACAAATTTATACTCCTTTTAGCTAAATCTTATCTGTTATGAAAATGAAATGTGGTGCTATATAGCAGAAAACCAATAAGTACTTATATTTTATTTTCTGATATAATTAATTGTATCTATGGGATTAATAAAAGATTCCCTTATTATTGAAGTTACTTTAGCCAAAAATACTCCAAATGATGCATTCTAACTGATTCAGATTTACCTTGTCTTTGCATAACTCAAACAATTACATATTACTATTTAGAGATCATTAGAAAGAAATCTTGAGAGAAGAAATCTTGTGAAACTGTCTGTCTTTCACAGAGTGTCAGAAAAATATGAAAATCTTTTATCTTCATATTTGAGGTTTATATACTATCAAGGAAACTAAAATTTATGGGTTGTATCATACAGCTGACTCTTAGGTATTTGCACATATATTAGACAATATTTATTGACACTGATGGTATTTTCACCTTTATCAGATCAATAGATCCTCAAAATAACTTTTGTGGTGAGTATTATTATCTCCATTTTGTAGATGAGAATGTGAAATCAGAGAAGTTAGTTTCTTTATCTCCCAGCTAGAACTAAGACAATCGTGATTTGAGAAACCCATGGTTTTCCTTTATACTATAATACTTGAATCTATCTTTATTTCTATAAAGAATGATATTTAACTAAGTTATGCCATATTTATTGAGATTGTAATAATTCTCTATATCTTGTCTTTTTGTTTTCAAATATCTTTTATTTTACTAAGTTCTTTGACCCCTTTTCAAATTCATTTTATTATTGCAGTTACTTATTCAGAGTGGAAGGTAGAATAAATCCATTTTCTCTGAATACAGTTTTTTTTTAATTTCAGCATATTATGGGGGTACAAATGCTAAGGTTACATATATTGCCCATGCCCCCCGCCTCCCCTGAATACAGTTTTTATAGAGCTGTTTCACAGGAATAGTAATAGAAAGGAAATGAAGATCTCCATTACTGTATTTATGGTTACTTGATGTTATTAAAGACTAACTTTGCTTAGTAAAAGTATAGCTTCTATTCTTCTTTGCAATATATGTTCTAACAAGTGTTTCCTTTTTTTTTTTTTTTTTTTTTTTTTTTTGCCAAGTAACATGTAGGAGGAAAAAATAAGCTAAAAATGTTTTCTTTCAGGGGTAATGTTAGTCATTCTCTTTATTTTCAATTGACTGGTATTAGCTAAGAGGTGTCCAGGTAATTGCCTTTGGCTTTGTCTTGGAAAGGTCTTAGGAAGCTTTCCCAATCAGTTTGGATGCTTGAATAGTGATGAAGTAGCAGAGCTGGTTGGTTAGGAAAAAAAAGAAGAAATGGGAATACATTACTAAAGACATCTATAGAGAGGTATTTTAAGGAATTTTAAAAATAAATAATAAGGGACATAGTTAGAAGGTGCTTGGAGAAGCTAGAAGATAGGAGAAATATTTGAAATAATTACACATTTTGATGCATAAACATGTAGGTGAGTGGCAGGTACAATAGTCAATTGTTAGTTAAGTATCTTAGGAAAATTGTAAAGCTAAGAGGTGCACATTTGTTGCACCATTTGAAAATATATTTGAAATGAATAACCTAAAATTGAGTAGAGTAGGATACATCAGATTACTACTCAGAATGAGGCAGATAAAAGGCTGTCTGAAAAAACCAAAGTAACTGACTGTGAGGTAGTCTTACTTAGAAGACATTTTATTGACAGTGTCCTTGAATCACATTATGGCTAATGAACAGAGGCATCCTGTAAGTAAGGAAAATACAAATTTCTAGTCAAAGAGTCTGGTCAAGATTCCCGCCACAAAAATACATTTTCGTGTTAAGATACAATGACCTCAAGTCCTGCATGTAATTGATTCATGGTTCATTTGCGCCCTTTGCTTTGCTGCTTATGCTGTCTCTTCTTTTAATTGATCTTTATATATTCAGACTATATATATATATATATATTCAGACAAGAGATAAGGTCTTCCCTACTTAAAGAAGGGATTTCATATTGTACCTTCTCCTTTTAAAAAACAGACACTTGTTAAAACATTAAAGGTACAATACAAACTCCAAATAAATTTTGTACAGCTAGAAATTGAATATTCTGTTAAAGATAATGGTGTTCTTTCCGAAGGATGTGGGATTGTCCAAGGCTTGCTTACCATAGTCGTAAAATATACCTTCTTTATAAGTTGAAAATATTGTAATGGTAAGGACAAAATATTTTAAATAAATTATCTGCTATGTATTAACTTTGTACACAGTTGTTATCCACTGATATTTACTGACATTGGTTAACACCTTTGTAGCCAGTGAATTAATGTGTACTAACTTTAGGAATTAAAGAATTGTTAAATTAGATTTTTGCCCCCCCCAAAAAAGATAAATTTGTCAGGTGATAGATATATTTATTAGCTTGATTAATTCTTTTTATAATGTATAAATAGATAAAAGTATCACACTGTACCCTCATAAATAAATACAATTATTATTTTTCAATTAAAAATACATAAAGATTAAAGATATAGTGGCTTAGATCTGAAGATTTATTCATAGTTTCCTGGCAAATGGCCTAATATCTCATGCATTTTATTCTGTTTCTATCTGAATCATCCTGTATTCTCTTTTTCTTAAAACTGTAGGACACTGATGACACTGTTGCTTTCCCATGTAGAGCTCAGCAAACCTTTTAGAGCTAAATGAACAAAGACATGAATCCTATCATTAGGCAGATGCTAGGCTCTGACTCTGAAAGAAATGGACATCTCTAGGTTATAAATCTTAATTGGATAAAATAGCAGTCAGGTAACACTCTTAATTTTGAAAAATGTGCAATAACAGAGGGTGTTATAAGTGCCTGATAAATAAGCCACTGTGATGGCATCCCCTAGGAAAAACACCACTTGCAAAGGCACAAATGGAGTTGCAACTTGTTGGAGTAATGAGAAATATTCTGTTTTTTTCAAAGTATTCTTACTTTTCCCTGTAATTGATTGGATTAGAATGTTCATTCAATCTAATGATTCACAGAAAATTTATGGAATGATCTCTACATATTAGAAACCAGGGGACATACAAAGATAACTAGGATATACCTTACCTTTTTATTTATTTTTATTTTTTATTTTATTTCTAAATGTTAATTAAGAGTGTACAAGTGCTTTTGTTACATGTGTATCTTATATAATGCTTAACTCAGGGCTCTTGGTGTGCCCGTTACCAGAATAATGCTCATTGTACCCAATAGGTAAGTTTTTATTCCACACCCTCCCTCTCACCCTCCCTTTTTTTGGTTTCTCATGTCTTTTATATCGCTCTTTGCCTGTGTATACCTAACATTTTGCTCCTACTTATGAGCAAGAACATGCAGTATTTGATTTTCTATTCCTGAGATACTTAGGATAATGGTCTCCAGTTCCATCCAAGTTGCTACAAATAACATTATTTCATTCCATTTTATGGCTGAGTAGTACTCCATGAGATATATACACACACACACATACACACACGCACACCACATTTTCTTTATACACTCATGAATCAATGGACACTTAGGTTGATTCCACATCATTGCAATTGTGAATTGTGCTGCAATAAACATTTGAGTGCAGCTGTCTTTTTGAGGACTGAGATTGCCTTACATTCATAAATCAATTTAGAAAATATTTCAATTTTAACAATCTTGGTCTTCTATTCCATGAGCATAGTACATCGCTTTATTTATTTACATTTTATTTAATGAATTTCAGGCAAGCTTTATAATTTCCAGTGCTCCCATACTTTTAAAATCTGCTATAAATATAATGCATTTTAAGATAAATATGTCAGCTATATCTTTTTTAGTAGTCAAACAAATGAAATAATTACACTTCCTATCTTTTAACTAGGAAAATCATTATGAAGTCCTGAGCCTTAGGGACTGAATACACCTAATATATTTCTAAATATTATTGATGATAAAGTTCCACCTGGAGGTGACATGGTATTTGAACTCATAAAAATTTGATTAATGTCTATTTAATGTACATTTCCTGAGTGCCTATTCTATGTCAGCTATTGTTTTAGATGCTGGGGATACAGCAGTAAACTGAAACAAAATTCCTATACTTTAGGAGCTTGAGTTTTGAACTTTTATAATGATAGGAAATTATTAATATATAAAAATGATTTTATAGACAGATAATAACAATTTAAAACAAATAGGGTGAGCAAGATCAAATCATTAAAATGTGGAACAAAAGTATATTCTGAAGATGATATTTATTAATGGAGAAGATACTTTAAGATTTTAGTCTTGTAAATATAATCTTCATATAGAGCTATGTATTAACATTTTTCAAAGTCTGAAATTGAGAGGATGGATAACTCTAAAACATCAATTATTTCTTAATGGTAGCATTGGGGGAAAACATTGATAGTATATTAGTTCAAAACCTATGTAGCAGTATTAGTCATTAAAATGATCATGATTATACATCCCTGAAATTTAAACATGTTGAATAAATGTGGTGGAAACTACAAAGCGATTCACCCTGGGTTCAGCCTCAGATTTTAAAAGGATGTCATAGTAATTCAACTGAAATGATTTTCTTAGAGTTATTTCTAATTTATGCTGAACCACTAAATATGCACTTGGTGAGAATGAGGGGTTTTTTTGGCTATGGTGGTTTACAATAAAATGTGCTGAAAAACATAAAACTGAATAGCATATTTGACATGAGAGTTAGGGAAAAGCAACAGAATACTTAAATGAAAGGCATACTATATTTAATGCTGTCAATTTTAAAGAGGGAAACCCTAATGTCACTAAACTTCTATACCTAAAATTAGGCCTCCATTACTAATTTGCAGTATAGATTTAAGAATATTTTGGAAGTGATCCCTATAAATTAATTTAGGAATCTGAACTATTTTTAATTAAAATTTATTAGTATACATAATTTTCTAATTTTATTACATAAATTATTTAATCCTGTCAGCAACCCTAAAGGTAGGTACTATCATTGCTGTATTTCATATATAAGAAATTGAAGTTTAGGGGAGTTAATTTATACTCACAGTTTCACAGCTAGTAAGAGAGAGAGCTAGCATTTGGATTCAGGCACATTAGCATCAAAGCTCATGTTCTTCAACACTGCATGTTTCTGGGCAATAATTTATTGCATAGTGACTTAAGAATAGTACAGTTTGTGGAATTTTGTTCCTCTAAAAATGAAGGTTTCAGAAATGAGCCCCAAAAGATATATCATTACGAGTAGCTTTGCTTAACAAATTTAAGAAAATAATTTAGAATGTCAGATAATGTAGCTGTTTGGTTACCTTAGTTTCTTTTCTTAAAGAGCTAGGAATTACTTAAATGCTATTATCTATTTGGAAGGGAATACTTCTGAGTATCTCTTATGCCATTGAGTTTTAATATTTTCAGTTAATTTATTAAATATAAAATTATAATAAAATTTCCAAGTTAGTTGTAAAAACACAGGATAAAATGAAGCTAAAGAGAAAGCTCTGTACAATTGTTGCTACTGCGCTTGCAGAAAAACAATACTATCAATGTTTAAATAGCAAAATAAAATTAAGAAAATATATTAATATACTGCTGTAAGGAAATTGAATGATAACCAGAGCATTAAAACATAATAAAAGTAAAGACATATAATAAAACAATTCCCAAATTAATAGGGAATTTAAAATAAATTTTATTTAGCCTTATAATAATAACTTGGAAGGGCTTATTAATATAAAAAACAAAAATATTGGTTTGAAACTTATTATACCTCAGAATAATGAAATAGTGCTTATTGCTATTTTATAGAGACAAACAAATGTTTTTAAATTTCAGGAAGAAGATTGATGAAAAATAAGGAAACAAGTCAAATTTTAGATTAAATGTAATATATTCAGGGAAGGATCTTGTGAATACTTTTATTGCTTAAAAAAGATTTATAAAGGGCTGGGAATAGACTAGTGCAGATCCATCAATAGTACATTATCAGCAGAGGATACTTTTCAACATAGCATAGAAGATTAGGAAAGGACACACAGAAATTTAAAGGAGAAGATATTCAGATGAATAACAGGAGAGTAGATTTATATGGTAACTGCCATGGAAGTAATGACTTTGAAGTGCCTTTAAAAAGAGAAAGATAGCAAATCACCTGTTTTTCATATACATTTAAAGTAGCAGAACCCAAAGCCCAAGAATAGGAAGTAGTGGAGGAGAGAGCAACCATTCCACTGTGTAAGGGTGGATGAATGCAAAGGAGGTATATCCAGACTTATGGACGGTGCAGGATCAGTGTTCCATGTTTGACTGCTGAACTACACTTGCTAGTTAACTGGAAATGGAGCTTTAGAGGCAGTTCAAGGTAAACGTGGGCATTCTGTGGATCTATCTCCTGGATTCTAGAAAACCAACACAGTCTCAGCAAGATAGAAAACCAAATCAGTTACTTGGAGCACATGGAAGAAATAATACAAGTATTTTCTTCTGGTTGCTGTGAGTCCAAGATTTTGCTTGGAAAGACACTTAAGCAGTATCCACTTCTGTTACTGAGAACCTATGTTACCCAGACAAAATATCATAGTCTGTCTGGAAGGCAACAGTGTGGTTGGAAGAGGCTTGGAGTGATGAGTAGCAGTGAGTGGGCCCATTTGTAGGTCACAGTCTGTGGTGATTTTACGATGAAATAATCAGAACAGTTCCAAAATCATTTCAGTGCTGAAGTGTAGCAAGTAGGGATTTAGGTTTATAGACCCAAGAATAGAAGCTTCTTTAAAAATTCTTCTTTATTGTGGTAAGAACACATAACATGAAATCTACCTTCTTAAGAAATTTTTAAGTGTACAAAGTACAGTATTGTTGACTTTAAGAACAATTTTGTACAGCAGATCTTTTGCTTAGCAGAAACTCTATGCCCCTTCCAATTCCTCCTACCTCTGCCCCTTACAGCCATCATTCCATTCTTTGATTCTATAAATTTGACCATTTTAGATACTTGTTTTTCCTTTCTGTGACTCTTATTTCACTTAGCATAATGTCCTCAAGCTTCATCATGTCACATATTGCAGCATTTCCTTCTTTTTTAAGGCTGAATAATATTCCATTTTATGTATATACCACATTTTATTTATCCATTCACCTGTCAAAGGACATTTATGTTGTTTCCACATCTTGGCTATTGTAAACAGTGTTTCAGTGAACACGTGCTAATATCTCTTTGAGATCCTGATTTCAATTCTATTGGATACATAGAATTGGGATTGCTGGAAACATCTTTTCTATAATTGAAATGACTCTCTATTTTGAGCACCCTTTCTCAGACGCCCTGTGCAGTGCATATCTTCAGGAAAGCCCCGTACATAGATGTTGTTATGCAAAGTGTCTCTCAGAGCTAATGAATGCCCTGTCATTCAATTAGGATGAAAACAAAACAACAACAGCAAACCAAAACGAACTTTAGCCATTCTAATCCTACACCCTTTTCCCTCTGAGGCTGTCTCTAAATGCCAGGACATGGTAGGGGTTCACCATCTGATTCTTTAATATAATTTGCTCATGCTCACGTCTCTGAAATATCACCTGATGGTTCTTTGCTCAATGATCCTTCAAGTTGCTGGCATGTGGGAAATACTGTGAGAAAGGCTGTGTAAAGCCCTCTGCTGGAGGCAGGAGTGAGGTTAGAGCCTATAATTGGTCAATAAGAAGTTTTTCTCATATTAGGACTCTAAAGGTTTCAATCCAAAGGTTTTAACTTTACGTGACTAGCCACATTTTTTCAGATTCTGGCAGCAGTATTTGCCAGCAACTGCAGCCAGATGAAGTAGAGGTTGATAATTGGACACTTGAAGTATGAGGTACTAAATTAATCTTTTCTGCTAATCCTGGTTCAGTAATGTTAGAATTTTATAAAATTTCACTATAATCTAGTGCAAATTCTGACCTAAAATTCAACAGAGAAATAACTGATTTGGGGGCAAGCAGAGGAAGAGAAAAGGGAAGAGAGAAGCGTCAACTGCGGCAGTAGATAGGGATACATCTCATGAGTAGATGTAGCTACAAGTGCCTGGTCAAGAGGATGCCAGGGGAATTCATGGGGGCAAAGACAAGCACAACATTCTGAAATTCTTTATTCCTGACTTTCTCATCGCCTCAGCAAGATCATATCCAACCTGAGGTTTGGGCCATGATGTCTATTTCGTTTTTATCCCCTATAACTTCTAGTACAGGCTGGACTCATAGTGCTTAGTGAACATTTTTCATTTGTTTTGACCAATTGCACCACAATAAGATCTCTGTGAGCCATTGTCTTACTCCATTTTGTATTGCTATGAAAGAATAACTGACACTGGTAATTTATAAAGAAAACAGGTTTATTTAGCTCCTGGTTCTGAGAAGTTCAAGAGCAAGGCCCTGGCTGCTTCACAACGTGGTAGAGAAGGTCAAAGGGGTGAAGAGGAGGATACCTGAGGAGTATCCTGGCTTTATAACAACCCACTCTCTCAGGAACTAATCTATTCCCATGAGAACTAATCCCGTCTCCTAAGAATGAGAACTCATTATCATAAAAGCCACCAAGCCATTCATAAGGGATCTGTCCCCAGGACCCAAACACTTTCCACTAGGCCCCACCTCCTAACGCCACCACATTGGGGGTCAAATTCAACATGAGTTTTGGTGGGGACAAACATACCATATCAAACCACAGCAGCCAGTATTTTGACCTGCTGATATTTTGTATACCTGTGTGCCTCCATAGGGTTCCTAACACAGTGTTGGCTATTACTGGGAGCTTTGTGAAAGATAGCACTCTTTATCATAACATCAATAAACCTGACTTGATAATAGCTATTGATGTCAATAAAGTTTAAATGTTTTACCACAGTTATTATTTCATGATGCTAAGTGGTATTAATACTAATTTATGACTAATTTTTTATTGCTGTTTTATGAACTCATGTTCTCTATGAAGGCAAGGAAAATGTTGCACATAACTTCCCTGTTCTCTCTATATCAGTATGAAAAAAACAGTTTTATCTATTCAGAGTTTCAAACTTGGCATTTTACTGCAAATGTATTAAACTATGCCATAAGTGTGTGTGTATGTATAAATACCCACATACATATTTTCATATATATAGTTTCTCTGATCCACTGGCATAGACCAATGGCTCACAAACTGACAAATCCATAAAATATTCTCATTAGTTCAAAAAGTTTAATAAGTAGGAATGATATATTTAGTCATGAAAATGAAATAGGGGCTATTGAACCATATTTCTTGTTTTGATTAGAATTATTTATCAATTCAATATGGTGAGCTTTATTTCATACTTATTTTTGGTGAACAGTTTAATACACGCACACTTGCACACTTATACAAATGGAACACTGTTACTTAATATATGTCATTTGGTAGATCAAATCCTTCAAGACATAAAATTCAAAGCACATAAATGGTAAAAGGAATCCTTGGAAGTAAAAACAATTATGATTGTAGACATATATAGTGTAATGCAGTCTCTATGAATTCATGCTTAATCAGGTCCACAAAAAGATGCAGGCGATTTCTCAGTAAGTATTCTATAAGCAACACTGTGTTCAGGCACGGTTTTGGTGCCAATGATACATCAGAGCACAGTAGAGATTCTTGTTATCTGTCATTGGTGCCCTGTTTCCTTTAGTAATATTCTGCAAAGCCTGCTTCCTTTTCTCTCTAGCAAACTCTATTTCTTGATGTAAAGACTCTTTGCAAAGCAGGGCACTTCTCGTTTCCAGACAATTATATTATCCCTCTGGTGAATGGGGTTATTTTGTGGGTGACGTAATCTGTTCCACCCAAGTCCAATTGTACTGTGTACTGTGTGCTATTTATTGATCAGTTGTACCCTGAAAGGGACAAAAATGTTACATATTGATGAACTGTGTGGGGGTTTACTCTGATTAAGCTATAGGCTCTTGTATTTTTAGGACAAAATATCAGGTAAAAATTCTATTGGAAACTTTATTTCTGGAATCTACTTCTTTCAAGGAAAACAAAGCCATAATCTGCAGGCAATTTACAACTCTTCCATAAAAGCACTATAACATCTAAACTCCCATAGCATTTGACAGCTGGCTTCATTTTATTTTATTTGGATGAATAACAATATATTTTAAAATAAAACTTCATATTATTGAAACGCTTATAGAGATGCTGGAATGTTTGTAGAGAATGGTCACAAAGATTATATACTTTAAAGAAAAAACAGGGGAAGTGGTATATTGAAAGATTATCTTGATAATTCTAGTCAAAACAACATGTATCTTATAGAGAAATTTGACCAGCATGATTCTGATCACATGTCTACATGAAATAAACTTAACATGCTGTTATTGAATTATTCTCATTTCTTATCTCCATAGACATAACTTTAAAGCAAATGAAGCTAATTGCATGCATATGGTATTAATGTTTAATCACCCTGGTATTTTATCATCTATGACTGTTTATGTGACTTTTCCTTTTTTAGAATTTCCCTCTAAAAATCAGTAAAATAATGAAAAAATGCATTACAAAAACATCACTGATACTTATTTTGAGTTTAAACATGATCACAAATGGACTCAAACTATTTAGTGAGCTCTCTGACATTCCATTGTGTATTACTGTGTATGTAGTTAGTTTCAAGTGTTTTTTTGCATGCAAATGTTTTGTTCATCTAATATGTTCAATAATTCTACAACAGATTTTGAAAGCATAAATGAATTATAAAATAATCTAATGCAAAAACTAGAATGGACAAAAGAAATAGGAGCTGTTTCATTTAGGCTATTTAGCCTAGTGGGTAGTTTATGTCTAGATAGAGAAAAATGTATTCATCATTTTCCCAGAGGGCTAGGGTTATGAAACTGCTCTGGCTAGACTTCCTTCCCACCAGTGGTTTCAGGGGACCAGATTATACTTCTAGGGTTCTCTGTAGGAAGGCCAAGGAGAGAACCAATGCAATGATGGAATGCCATGAGATGCATGACCTAATCCCTCTCCTGTAACATTGAAGTTTTCAATAAACTTTTTTAAAGTCATATGCTGCTTGGCTTAGAGTTTTTATTTTTTGAGATAACTGCTATTGAAACAAGATGGCAAGAGCAGAGATAATGAAACAGTGATGAGATAAGGATGCATGAATAGAAAGTAGGACATTTATAGTGCCCCAGGTTGTGATAGTAGAGTTTGGGTCAAGTTCTAAGAGACTAGTTGGCTTCATTTGACAAGGGTTTCATTTATATTGAGCAGCCACCTTTACTCTTCCTATCTATGGCTTTCTTCTCACCTCCGTGACTTGAATTATCTTTTATTCTCGATGCCTTGTCAGTTGTTCTTTCATAAAACAGAGACTTTCAGCAGATACTCAGATAGTTAAAATTCCATAATGCTATTCTGTGCTAGTTTCCTTACTTATTTTAGCAAATCTGGATGCATATCTTCTATCTCAGCATTTTGTAGCTCATTTAATGACAACCATAATAATAAACTACATTTTACCGTCATTCTACTTTGACTTAGTAAGAAGTGTCACATTCTGCCTCTTCATCACAGCTGCATGCACCAACAACGCACCCACAAAAAAGAGCATGAGCATGAGATAACTGATCTACCAGCATGCCAATGTACATCTTCCCTAGGTGAGTCTTTCCCTCTAATAGACTTCCAGGTAAACATGAAAAAAGTGTAGGAAAAGAAAAACCTAAGAATATAATTAAATTCAATTTTGTATACCTTTAATCTATAACTCAACTGATTTTAAAACAATTTGTTAAGGTATGCAAAGTTAAAAGAACAGATTTATTGCATTGGTAAGTTTATGTCCAAGGGTTTTGGATTCAGGAGATAGTAGCATAATCAGACACTTTCCAGGACAGATTTTCAAGGTCATATTTAATGTTAGAGTCTAAAAATCTAAAAATCCAGCTAGGCAGATTTAATCCATTTTTTCTGGCTGCTGTAGATAGCCACAAAATAGACGTATGTATGGGGTAAGAATGGTTCTTGTGTCTATTTCCACATTACAGTCCCCAAAAGTCCCCCCCCTTTTCTTATTTTTTAGGTTATTCTATCCCTTTAGGGTCTCCTCTTCCAGCATCTACTTTTATAAGAAGTACCATCTGTAGTGATTCCATGATGAATTCCTGTATCTGTCTATAATGTGATGTAAATAATAATTCCTTTCACTAACAAAGTGTTTTTGTCAACTAGGGTTTCTGCAAATTGCCATACAGTGGGTAGCGTAAACAACAGACATTTATTTCTCACAATTCTGGAAGCTGGGAAGCCCAAAATCAGGGCATAAGCAGATGCAGTGTCTCGTGAGGGCCCTCTTCTAGGTTTACAGACAGCCACCTTCTTGATGTAGTCTTGCATGGCAGAGAGAAAGAACTCTGGTTTCTTCATCTTCTTGTAAGGACACTAATCTCATTATGGAGGCTCTACCCTCATGACCTCATCTAAATTTAGTTACCTCCCAGAGACTCAATCTCAAAATTCTATCACATTGGGGATTAGGACTTCAACATAGGGATTGTGGGGACACAAATATTCAGTACACAGCACAAAATAAAGTGCATTAACAAAACAAGTTTAACCTTTGTAAGGTACCCTGCTACATTTAATGCTTCCAGTTATTCACATTGAATGTGTCTGATTAAGTGGATGTAAAGAGATAACAGACAAATTGAGTTAAGGAGATCAGTGCTCTCGGGTTAAATTAACTTCTGGTTTCATCTTTGGGTTTTACTGGGCTGCTCCTCCTTTATTATCAGATATATTTTTGTAGTAGAGCCACGACAGAGATCCTCAGTCATCAATGAAAGAGACGTACTTTTTAATTCCTAAAGGCTTTGAGACCAAAGAACTTTGTTTTGGTGGGAAGCATGTCTGGGACGACCTGGGAGGAATGTGGCAGTAAGGGCAAACACTGATTTGGGGTATAGCCAGGACGAGGGAAGGAGCAGAGATGAAGATATTCTGGAGCATGGGAGGAAGCCAGAGGCTTCCAGAACTGGGTATCAGCAGGGAACAAAGAAGGCAGAAAGAGTAGTGATGGCTGACTCAGCAGTGAACCAGATTACTCTAGGCATCTTGATCTCCCTAGTATCTTTCTTCCTCCCTCCCTCTCTTTCTTCCCTCTCTTCCAGTCATTCTTCATAGGCCCTACTTCCAGTGTTTATTGAGCAATGCCTTGATGCCAGACTTTGGACTAAATCATGGGGTAACACTGACCTTGAGGAACAAACTGATATCTGTGATAAAAATTATGAGTGCTTGAGAGGGATGTAGAAGGGAGCACACCTTCACATTAGGGACCAGTGAAACCTTCTTAGATGGAGGGGGAGAACATGGTGCTTTTAGGGGGTTTTAAGTGGTTTGCAAAGGAGTCAGTGTGACTAGAATCCAGAATACTCAGCTGTATGTGCCTGGCGAGAAGTGTAACCAAGGGGTAAATTATAAGGCATGGTTTAGAGAAACAAAGTTGGAAAAATAATCAGGAACTGCTCATGAAAGTCTTTAAAAATATAATAATTTGGACATTATCTTGGAGGCAGTAGAGACCTGTTGAAGGATTTCAATCAAGAAGTGACATGATTAGATTTTGTTTTTCAAAAGATCACTTTGGCTGCCACACAGAGAAAGGATCAAGAGGGAATGAAATTTATCTATTATTCATAAGGTATTGAAATTGGTTGGAAAGCATTTTCACAGACAAGACATCTCTTCATTTACTCAAATAATTTAAAAGAGAGATTTAAGCTCTTGTTTTCTGACTTCCAAAGCCATATTTAAAACAAATAAAAATGGAAGAAAGAGCAACCGTGTTTGTATAAGCAGGGTGCTTACTTTTAAGATTTGAGAATTATTTTTCTAACAATTTATTTTTCCCATAAATCTCCAGGCACACACACCTTCTATCAATAAAACAATATTATTCCATCTGGATATGTTCTGGAAAAAAAAAGAAACAAAACACTGTGAAGAACAACTTACATTGTCCTTCCCTCAGTGTTATCTAAAATAAAAATGGATCCTTATGAAGGTTTGTTATAGTTATTTGCCAAGGCTTGACCAAGACCTCTTATTTTAAAGTCATCCTTATTTGATGAAGACCAAACACATTTCAGCCTGTGTGATACTGAACTCTAAACCACAGCTTAGAGGCCCCCGGCTGATCATAGTGATCTGGTTTCCATCTCAGGGCCATTATTTCCTGCTCCCGGTATTTATGAATAGTAGGGTGAGAAGAGCAAACACAAGAGACTGACATTACGAGTTTGCAGGTTGGAACTTTTCTCTTCCCAAGACCAGTCACAGAGTCAGCATTTGGCTCTGCTTCCTCAGGAGGATTGTTCACAGCACAGAATTATAACACAATTTAACACAGCTGGCACTCTGGACTCCAGAGAAAACAGAAAAAGATTGGAGAGGATAAACGGCAGGTAGGAAGAACATAGGCTAAGAAAGGGGCTTGGAGACTAGACAATCTCATTATAAGTTTAGGGATATTTTAAGTATCTGGAGGTTTCTTTTTACACTCAGCCAATTTCTGTTAAAATTGCAAAGTAGTATTTGACTGTTAGTCTTCCTACGACCACATTTAGTAAACTTTTCTAATTTATTACCTCTTTTCATCTTTATGTTTTTTGGGGTTTTTTTTGTGAGATTCCTAGTATATGATTGTCATTTGACAGCTGGGAAACTGAAGTGGAAAAATATTAAGTAGCTTATCAAAGGTCATGTAATTAACTAATAACAGAATAAGGATAATTTCCTAATCTCAACCTCTTTCTACTCAGTGGTGATCAAAACATATTTGGATATGATCATTTAAGTTCTGCAAAGAATTAAAAACACAGATCCATGGTTGATAATATCTGTGGTTGGATTCTTTGAGCATAACCCCTCAACCACTTTTTTGAAGATTGAGCAAAGACTAACAAAGATGAAGAAAATATTAGAATAAGAAAAGATTCAATTTAAGAAATTTCATATCAGCATTGTATCTTGAAGGTTTTGCTTTTTCTTTCTTTCCCTGCTTATAAACAAGTTCCCAATGCTTTTTACTATGTATTTATTTGTTTTAGCAAGTGAAGGAAGAAGATTGAAAGGAATGGACAGAGGAATTTCAAAAACTCATTTATTTAACCTAAATATGAGAGTATCAAATAAGTTCATAGCATTGTGGTATACTATGAAGAAGGGGAACAGAGTTAAGTTTAACAGAACACTTGTCCTGATGAATTTCATGGAGTTCCCATAGTACAATATGTAAAGAGCACTACTGGGAAGATCCAAGAAAAAAAAGAAAAAATAAAGCCATCAGACAAAACTCCCACATTAGAGAAGCTTTGCCATTTAACTGTGGAAACAACTATCCACACTTGAAATAGCTATGTAACAGCACAAGGTAATGTGTGATAGGTGTAAAAATGTATGAGTTTAGGTAACACTTACTTTTGCTGAAAGTACAAAAAAAACCTCTTTGGACTATGAAGCAAAAAGGGAATTAGAAGGATACCAGAGTATCCTTGCCCAAGGCAGGATATGCAGCTAAACATCACAAGAGACTGAAAAGCTATTAGAAAACTGGTCAGCAGCTGCCCTTAAATCTCATCTCTGTCTCCTCTGCACACCCACTTTCTTCTTTCC
Organism: Cheirogaleus medius; assembly: GCA_008086735.1. NCBI lineage: Eukaryota > Metazoa > Chordata > Mammalia > Primates > Cheirogaleidae > Cheirogaleus > Cheirogaleus medius. The sequence continues at coordinate 133,749,293 of VBSM01002608.1, forward strand.
TTCTTTTTCTATAGATTAGGATTTTGCTGCTTCATTTTGCATATGGCTAAAAATAGCTCTTCTGTGATTCCCAGCTTTATATGTTTTAAAGTCAAGTAATCAGCCAGAGTGATTAGCTATTTCTGAGTCCCAATTCTAGTTATCAGGACAGAGATCCCGACTGATTCATCATGGGACAGATCACCACTACCAAATTCAGTCTTCTGTGGCTGAGTTGGAGAACCATAAACAACAAGAGGATGGGGACAGTTCTAAGAAATAAATAAATAAATAAATAAATAAATAAATAAATAAGACCTCTTACATTCTAGCAGGATATCTTTAAACTTTGTTTATCAGAGAAACTAGTAAACTAAAGAAATTCAGAAAAAAAGTTTTAAACTAAGATAAGTTGATGAAAATTCCGGGAAACTGGTAGAATGTGAACAAGCAACATTGGCTAGATGAAAGAGGATTCAGGCAAGTGATGATTATGGATAAAGCAAGATAAATGACACAGAGGTGATGAGTCAGGTATGCTTGAGGAGTAATGGGCAGATGAATATTCTTGGAGTTCATATGGTAGAGGTTTTGGAAAATAATCGAATACTCTTGATGTGGGGGAACATCGAGGTGGATTTCTGGTTTCTGCTTTAGGTTGGAGATGTAGCTTTAGAAGTTGTCAGCATTAGAGAGCTAAATTCTCCCAACTCATGAGAAGAGATGAGCCTATCCAGGGATGTATTTTTAAAGTGAGTAGGGAAGAAGATTAAATGATGAAACTCTGAGGATTATCAACACATTAGTTATGGAAAAAGGAAGAGAACCCTGAGGAAAAGACTGAAAAGAAATGGCTGCAGGGAGGGAAGAAAATGGTGTCACAGAATGGCATGAAGAGATTTTGAGCAGAATAAACAGGTCAGTCCCAGAAAATTCAAATAAGATAAAGTTTGAAAAGTATTCATTGGATTTGACAATTAGGAAGTGGCTGGAGACCATAAAAAGATATCTGTGGGGAGGACAAATATGTGGGTCAGTGGTGCAGTGGGAAAGCACAGAAAACAGAGGTATAGACTACACCATCAAGGGGATTATTTGTGAGGAGGGGATGAGTGGAGGGAAATCTCTGGGGATTACAGAGGGAGGCAAGAACCAGGGAGAGGTTTGAAAATAGCAGAGAAAATTGACCTTGTCTATAAACTGAGGAGAAGAAAATAGTGGGGGAGAATTCACAAAAGCATTTGTGAGAGTTTGAAACTTTGCCAGGATGTGTTTTGAAGAGTGATATTTATATAGAAACAGTTGGTTATTCGATTTGGAAATAAAAGCCCTGAAGGGATATTCTTAATCACTTGTTGGTTTCTCAGTCACTTTTATTTACATGATAATATTAAATCCTTCTAAGCACTGTTTGACGTCACCAGCCCAATTATTATTGAACCATTATTCAGAAATGAGGAATTGGAGCCTCTTTAGATTAAATAGTTTGCCAGAGATTCCACAGTTATTAAGGCGCAAGAATTCAAATTCAGCTTCCAAAACTTTAATTCTGGTGCTCGTTCATTTTCCAATACTTGTGTATCTGCACTTACAGTGGATACTACAGTGACAGTGAAAGTAGAGAGCGGATTTCAAGGTTTTTGCTGAATGGTAAAGTAGAAATAAAATGTATAGACCATGTTTTGAGAAGTTTAAAAGTATGCCTGCTTCAAAACATCACATGTACCCTGTAAAGATGTACAGCTATTATATACCCCATGATAATGAAAATAATAATAATAATAATGATAAGTAAAGGGAAAGGGAACTTGAGAACAGAGTAGGGATGTGGGGACTTTTTATGGTTTTCTGCCTTGTGGTGGCTGTGTCCTAAGGGGAAGTACCAGTGGTGACAGACAGCCTGGGGCTCAGGGAGTAGAAAACAGTCAGACACAAAGTTCTGAAAAAGACAGCACAGGTGGAGGGGTCAGCTCAGACAAGAGCAACTACACTCCTCCTTGGTGAGCAACAATGACAAAGGAATGGGTAAAATGTGACATTTTGAGACAAGTCATATAACTAGCCTCTCTGCTCATAAGTTTTCTCCTTTGACAGTGGACAGTAATGTTTAAGATACAGGGTGGTTGCAAGAATACCATGAGAAACTGATTATGACTGCCTAGCTCACAGCAAGGACTGAAGTTTTGGTGGCTGTCACTGTCATTGTGAGTACGAATAGGCTAGAGACAGTGATGCTCAACTACCATTCCATCAACTCCCCCACATTCTTTATGTCCCTTGCAGGGATCTGGGGTCACATGAGTCATTCTGGGCAGTGGGCTGTGAATAGAAGTGATGCAAATTCCTTGGGAAAAAAATCCTAAAGATTTATTGTGTGACTTTCCAGCTGTCTTTCCCCCTGCCTAACAAATGGAACTTTCCAGATGATGGAAACATTTTCAGCCTGCATGAAGTAGAGTTTTCCCTTCTATCCCTCCCTGACTAGCATTAGTCATGTACTGTGATATAAAAAAAAGTGTGTATGTGCATACACACACACACACACACACACACTTATGTTTCAGGGTTAAATTGTTAAGTCTGCATAACCTATCCTATCTTGACTACTACCACTACCACCAGGCCAATGGCAGTTTTGCATCCCATACATCTTGTTTCTAAGAATACATGGTAAATTGGAGCTTAGTTATAAAATATTTCTATTGAACACTGACAATTCTCTATAAAGTTCAATTTACTTAAATTCCCTTAAAGGCAATTGACAAACTATTGTTTGAACATAAACTATGTGTACTTTGCTGAGAGCTTAGAACATGAGTTTCATAATAACAGTAGTAAACATTTTTGAACTTTCATTGTTCTAGATATAATTTAGCCTCACAATGAAATTATGATCTGAGTTCTACAATTAACTTCATTTTACAAATGAGGGAACTGAGGCCTGGAGAGGTTAATTACTTTACTAAAAACATAGAGCTAATGGGTGATAAAGCCAGAATTCTAAACTAGATGCTAGAATTCATAGTTTCAATCAGTATGTTACTGATACTTGGTTGTATCTACCCTAGCGCACTTTATAGTCTCTGGAAATAATTCTAAAGCTATAGGCCATGGATGTATTGCATCAGAATTACCTGAGAAACTTATACTAAAACGGAGATTCTTGAGCCCTTCCCAGACTTGCTGAATTGGAAGCTCTGTGTACAGAAAGCCCTCCAGAGCAAAGGGTGTTCTAACGAAGTGTGATAGGTATTTCTGTTCATCAACCAAAGGGTTGCTACACTGTGGAATTCACTTGGCCCCAGAAGCTTTAAAACGCATGATTTTTTACACATTTAAAAAATGTGGGGATTTTTCATTATTTTAATTATTCACATAAATTTGAGACTTTATCATTATTTCTATGTCACATTACTTAAAATTTGCATAATTCAAAATCACATAAAATATGACCGTATTGTATCTTATTTCCAGTCTATCTGTTTTAGGAAACAACGAATTATTATTCTCTCACCATTGCTCAATCTGTTTTGGCCAGTCTCAGGATACTTTTGGAATGGCTCTACTCATTTTGTTAGAAGTCAACAATTCCCTGTAATTACACATCTTGCTCTGAGCCTGATGACTACTGCTGCTACAAAATATGAGGTGATATCAGGCTCCAAATGTTGCCATTGGTGTTTAGCCTGCTACTCAACCCCCTTAGCCCCTACACTCCTTTTAGTATACAATAATGTGAACTTAGAGTCCATGATGTTCTTGACCCCAAAATGCATTTATCATCAGACTTTGAGCAGTATGAAAACACACACTTTGGGCAACACTTAGATACATATTAAGTTATTCCAACAACCATAAATTTGTGAAAATTTCTTTTCCTGACCATCCCCCTCCCCATCCCTTGCCCAGATGAGATGCTCTGCAAAGGAAAGGAGCCAGCCATCTCTATCTAGTATAACACTTTTTCTGGCCCTGCCAGGAGAGGAAAACACACACACATATACACACATCAACCAGCACTTTGACATTGAGTTATATGTGGCCCATTTAGAAAAACACAGAATAGCATGCAACATCTGTTTAATCATTTGCCAATTCTGCCTTTGGACATAAAAAATGCTGTTAGAGCTCTGATTCCCTGAGAGTCTGGATGAGGGATCACTGGCAACTGTGAAATCTGAAAGTTTAAGTGAAGTAGCTATGACAGGTAATAGCTGGTTCTTTTTGCTGAGCTTTCATTTAACTCTTAGTTAAGGAATATTTTCAGGGACTATACCTATAGAAAGCTATTGACACTCTAGGCTATACTCAAGATAGCTAAATGTAGAATAAAAATTTATTTTAAGAATCTGTGTAATACTTTGAAATACACATAGGATTTTTTCCTGCTTACTTTGCATAATTTCTGCACTCAGCAATACCATCAAAGAAAAAATGAGCTCTTTTCATTTGTCTGTTATATGCCAGGTTTGTTAAATAAGATCCCCCAGTTTCAGACCAAGGAAGAAGACTCTGACTTCTTGTGGAGTCTAGGGGGAACATTTTATTGTAATGAAAATCATATAGCCAAAAGTATATGTATAAAAAATATAATTACCTGATCACAGCAACTAAGAGTGTTTTCTTCCTTTTCTGACTTCTAATATCATGTATGTGCTCTGTCATAAGACTCTTGCTTTTAAATACTGTCGTGTTGTGCAATATTTAATATATGTACATACTACATTATTATTATTTAACATATACTATATGTCAGGCGTTTATTATGTGAATAACACTCAGAGTTAAACAAAACATAGTTCCTGCCATTAAGGAACACACAGCCTTCTAAGAAATTACATAAATGTAAATATATAATTATGATATATGAAAATAGCACTAACAGATTTTTATGTTTTGAAATCTCAGATGTATTTGTATATACCTTATTTTCCTAACTAATTTGTAAAATTTTAGAATACATTCACTTTTTAATTTTTTCAGTGCATCCATTCTCATAATAACTTGAATCTATTTAAATGGTCTTTAGTGTTGATTGATTTTGTTTCATTTTTGGATTTGTTTTCTAATAATTACTAATTGGGAAGATATATCCTCTAGAATTCCTTGAAATATTTTAAAAATTAGCATACATATAGAAGAACAACATCATAAGTTTATATTTCAGTGAACTATCTCAAAGTAAATGTGACCATGTAACCATACTCCAGAGTGGTGTGCTGGAGATGGCTTGTATCAGTTTGTGAGAGTCAGTGGTTAAATACTCAGGAATTTTGCAGCTGGTTGTTCAACTGTTGGTAGCTTATAATCAAGCATGGTGGGAATATTTAAAAATCAAATCCTTTTCTTCCAGATAGCAAGTAGCTAGACATTTATCATCATAGATTAGTAACTGCAGCTTAATAAACAGAACATTACTAGCATCGTTAAAGCTATTCCTGTGCCTATTTCCAACTACTAACCACTTTATCTCAGAGGTAACATGACTTCTAATACTGTAGGTTAATTTTACTCTTTTGAAATCATACAGCCTGAGGAAAGAAGAGATCCACTGGGTCCTTAAGATTAAACAATGTTAGCAATCCTCTTTATTTCTTAATTTTTTAATATTTTTAGCAACCCTCTTTAAATGAACAAAAACAAAATTGAAATACAAAATTAGGTACAGGGCCTAAGATGAGATCTGAGCAATTAAGGGAATTTTATTATCTTCATATAAATCCAACTCTGCTAGGATGTGTATTTTTTGCGGGGAGGTTCTGGCTTCTTTCAATTAACATTGTGTTTGAGAGATTCATTTATGCTCTTTCATGTAGCAGAGAGCACTAGTATATGCATTTCATTGTTTGAATTTACCACAATGTACTTATCTATTCTGTTAAGAGATACTTGATTTGTTTTCAATTTGGGGATCCTATGAATAATCCTGCTACATGCCTTTTGGTACACATATGTTATGTTGTGTTGGGAGAATGTATGTGAGTGAAATTGTGGAATCTCAGGTGTTCATATGTTCAGCTTTAGTAGATATTGTCAAATAGTTTTTCTCAAGTGTTATAAAAGTGTAAAGTCTCAACAGTGGAATATGGGAGTGCCAGTTCTACATTCTTGGCAAAACAAGGTATTGTACAACTTAAATTTTAGCCATTTTGGTGTTTGCACAATGACCTATTAGCTTTAGAATATTTTCCAGTGAATTTTGGCCCTTTGGATATTTTCTTCTGTATAGTTGTTTGTGCATTTTAAAATTAGATTATATATTTTTAATGATTTATAAGAGTTATTTTTATATTATGGATATGAGTTCTTTAAGGAGTATATACATAATGCAAATATTTTCTCTCATTCTTTACTTTGGGTTTTCATTCTCATGAAGGTTTCTTTTAATGATTCTAAGTTCTTAATTTTGTAGAAATTTAATTAATCATTTTAATAGCTAGTACTTTATGTATTCTGTATATGAAACCTTTACCCAAGATCATTGAAGATATTTCCCTACATTATTTTCCAAAAGCTTTATTGTTTTACTTTTTAATTACTGAAAAACAGCTATTACTATGGTGGAAGATTTTTCTATATCTCTTTTAGTGCTGTCTACTTTTGCTTTATATAATTTGACTCTGTCATTCACTGCAGATAAATTTATACTTATAATATCTTTCTGGTGGATTGATACGTTCCTTAATATTCATTGATGCTTCTTGCCTCAAAAACTATTCTTTCTAATATTTGTATACCTACAATAATTTCTTGTTATTTAATATTCACATTGTAAACTTTTATTTTCAATTTAATTTGCGTTCTTACATTTAAGATATATCCATTGTGTCTACTGTTGTTTTTATCCAATGTGATAATTTTTGTCCCTTAATGGGAGTATTTATTTACATTTAATAAAGTTTCTTATATATCTGGACTTAAATCTACTACCTTACAATTTGATTTATATTTCTCCATTGTGTTCTATGTTCCTTTTTACAAGGTCTCTTTCTTATTTTATAGATTATTCTAAATATTTTAAGTTTTCCATATTGGCTTGTTAGTTACACATTTGTTTACTATTTGTATTATAATATAACCAAAAAAGTATTTGTTTTTCCTTTATATTCTGAAAGAGATTGCATAGAATTGATATTATTTGTTTTTAAGTGTGTAATTATAATAGAATTCACCAATGAAACATCTGTTCCTGGAAGTTTTGTATATGCAAGAAGGGAAAGTTTTTATTTATGAATTTGTTTTCTTCATCTATTAAGTTATATTATTCCTTCTAGAATAAGTTTTGATCATTTGTGCCTTTTAAAAGTTAACTACTTCATTTAAGTTTTTGACTTTATTGGCATAAAATTTTCATAATGTTATCATTTTAATGCATGTAGGATTGGTTGTGATTTCCCTTCTTCCATTCTCTCTTTTTTTTTTTTTTTTGAGACAGAGTCTCACTTTGTTGCCCAGGCTAGAGTGAGTGCCGTGGCATCAGCCTAGCTCACAGCAACCTCAATCTCCTGGGCTCAAGCGATCCTACTGCCTCAGGCTCCCAAGTGGCTGGGACTACAGGCATGTGCCACCATGCCCAGCTAATGTTTTCTGTATATATTTTTAGTTGGTCAATTAATTGCTTTCTATTTTTAGTAGAGACGGGGTCTCGCTCAGGCTGGTTTTGAACTCCTGACCTTGAGAGATCTGCCCGCCCCGGCCTCCCAGAGTGCTAGGATTGCAGGCGTAAGCCACTAAGCCCGGCCCCTTCTTCCATTCTTAATATTGGTAATTTTTGCTTTTTTATTTTTCTCAATCAATCTAGCTTCAGGTTAACCTTTTCTATTAACAAGTTTTTGGTTTCATCGTTTTTCTCTTAATATTTTTCTCTTTATATTTCATTGATTTCTGCTCTTATTTTATTCCTTCCTTCTATTTACTTTGAGTTTAATTTGGCTTTTTTCCCTAGCTTTTAAGGTGGAAGTTTAATCAATCTTAAACCTTTATTCTTTTCTAATTACAGTTCTTTAATTTATTGAGAATTGTTTTATAGACTAGACACTTCTATCTTAGAGAGTGTTTCATGTGCACTTGGAAAAAATGTGTATTCTCTAGTTGTTGAATTGAGTGCACTAAATTGTCAATTAGATTCATACTTATTTTATTCATATGTGTTCTATGAGTTACTGAGGGAGGAGTCTTGAAAGTTCTAACTCTTGTAGATTTGTTATACCTTTTTATATGTCTGTCGGTTTTTGTTTCTTGTATTTTAAAGCTCTAATTTTAGGTACATAGACATTTAGGGGTTTTGTTTCTTCTTGGAGAGTTGACCCTTTTAAATGTTAAGTTGATTCTCGTTATTCATGGTAATTATGTTCGAAAATGTCATTGATAAAACTGAATTAGCAAATACCGAACCATTACTTCTATGAGAAATATGTACATGCATGTACATATTTCTTATATAGATTATAGTTTTAAATCTTAAAAACAATGCATCCTGGAAGTTTCTATTTATTTTACAAAAGAGAAAATGAGATTCAGAAGTGTTAACTAAGTAACTTGCCTAAGGTTGTCCCACTAACAGGTTGCCAGAATGGGGATTGAAATCCTGTCTAACTGTCCTCAGAGCCAGAGCTTCTTGCACTATACTGCACTGCCTCGTATGGTTTCCATCCTCTGGTCATCTCTGCATGAGAGTTGAAACAAAAAGGCAGAGTGTTGCCTTGTTCAACCTCAGCTAGGATCATGCATGTTGGAAAACTAAAATATTTTGCTGCTCTGCGCATGTCCATGAATAACTATGAAAGTACAGGGAGAATTGATTTTGGATTTATAATAAATTTTAGTGATTAGGCAAATTCAAAAATATGGAATTCACCAATAATGAGGATCAACTATTCCTCCTTTTCACTGGTAAGTTATATTCCTTGTTCTGAAGTCCATTTTACCGGACATTAAAACAGCCACTTTACTTTTTTATGATTAGTATGTTTGAACGATTTATTTTTCCCATCCTTTTACATGTAACTTATTTATTTAGAGTGAGTTTCTTTTAGGTAGAATATAGTTGGTTCTTAATTTTTGATAAAGTCTGAGAACTGTATCTATCCTATTAATGTTTTATTCATTTATATTTAATGTAATTACCATTGTGGTATAAATCTACCATGTTGCTACTTGTTTCCTATTTGTTTCATCCTAATTTCTTTTTGTACATTAGATGATTTTTAGTATTACATTTTATCTTTACTTGTTTCTTCTTGGTATAACTCCATTTCATTTCTTTTGTTTTTACTCTCGGGCAGAGGATCTTGTGGGGTTTTGACCCCTTTTAAAGAATCTGTAAGGTCAAAACTATTTTCACAGTATATTTGCATTTTTCCCTCTCTTTATTTTACAAATTTACCATGAGGTTTCAAGAAGCTATATGTCATGTTATGTTAAAACAGATTAAAAGTGAATACAGATATGAGAATCTAGCTGTCTTTTCTTAAGCTACTATGAAGAAATTTTGCAAAATAGGAAATAACATTTTACACTTTTTCCATGTTATATATAGTAATTTCTCATTTAACTATTATACGTATACATATATATGTTAACATATATGGAGCTTTGTTATGGTCTCAGCGTTTGTGTTCCTCCAAAATTCATGTGATAAAATCCTAACTCTGAAGCCAATGGTATTAGGAGGCGGGGCCTTTTGGAGGTGATTAGGTCATGAGGGCAGAACTTTCCTGAGTGGATTTATGCCCTTATAAAAGAGGACTAAGAGAGATCCCTCAACCTTTGCCCCATGTGAGGACACAGCTCAAAGGCGCTGTCTATGGACCAGAAAGCAGGCCCTTGTCAGACATTGAATCTGCCAATGTCTTGATCTTGGACTTCTCAGCTTCCAGAGATGTGAGAAATAAATTTCTGTTGTTTATAAGCTACCCAGTTTATGGTATTTTGTTTAGCAGCCCAGATGGACTGAGAATGTAACATCACCATTTTTAAACAAATATTTAAAAGTTAATTTGTAATATGATAAATGGTAATAGATAGAACCCACATAAATAAGTTCTTTAGTGTTCTCAATAATTTTAAGACTAAAGACTTTCTAATGGAGAAACACTGCTTTCGCTTTTGTCATGTACATCTTTAGACTTATCACGTAGCCTATCTGCAAATAATATTATACTACATTGTGTATAGTATAAGAGCCTTGCAACAATATGCTTCCATTTTTGCCCTTCATTTTTTGTGCTATTTTTCTTATACATTCTATTTGTATATACATAGAATGTTTTATCATTAAACATTTTTTTCTAGTATCTTTGTTTTTTTTATTTCAAGAAAATATGACAGTACAAACATTTTGGTTGCATTTTATATCTTTGCCTCTTCCTAGCAAGGGTTAGAGGTATGCCCTTCTCCTCCATAATGCTCACCACATCCCTCAAATGTGAGTCCAACCCCCCAAACCTCCAACATTATTTTATACTAGCCCACATATTTATCATTTCAGATAATCTTCATTTTTTTGTAAATTTGTAAAGATACAAATTTCCTTCAGGTATCAGTTTCCTTCTGCCCAAAGAATTTTCTTTAACATTTCCTGGAGTGTGGCCTGCTGTCAATGAATTCTCCCCAGACAGAGAAATGCATATGAGTCATAAAGATCAGTTAGTTTTGATGAGTGCCTGAATTAGAGCAGACAGAAAATAGGAGAGAGATATTTTAGAGCCAGACTTGGCAAGATTTAGCAACTCATTGAATGGATGGGGGATGAAGTATAACATGCTAAAATGCCTGTTATACATCATAGCAAATATAATAAAAATAAAAGAGTAAATATTGGGAAGGTGCATCCACAATTGTTATTATTTTCAGATCATAAGATTGTCCATTTGGAAAACCCAGAATCCACCAAAAAATCACTACACTTAATATTAGGTTACTAAGTATGGAATGTTTGATTTCCTTAAGTGGTAAGTTTGACAATTGATATCTCTGACATTTCACTTTCACATTTCTTGTTTCTTTTTTAACTTATTGTTAAGGTATACTCTCATTCTTTCAAACATACATTTTGGCTTATTATTATCTTTCAAACATTTTTTTAGAGCAATTTTTTTGTGAAACCATGGATAAGTAAAAAATTCATGTTATTTCTGAATATGCATTCCACAGTGGAACCAATGAAGTGCAGACAGCTTGAAATATAATGAAGTGTTTGGGAAGGATGTGGTTAATGAATGCACAGTATGTCAATGGTTTGAGAAGTTCTCTTCTGGTGATTTTAATCTTGAAAATGAGCCACATGGGTGACCAGAGACCAAGGTGGATAATGATGAGCTGAAAGCTGTGGTGGAAGTGAATCCATCTTAACCTATGCATGAATTACCAGTAAGGTTTGACATTACTATTCCAACAATACTAGACTATTTGAAACAAATGGTCAAAGTAAAGAAGCTGGATAGATGTGTAATGCATGAATTAAACAAGCACTAGAAGAGAAATCATCTCAAAGCTTGCCTTTCTTTGCTGTCACAACATAAAGGTGAACCATTTCTACACTGTATTGTTACATGTGATGAAAAATGGATTCTTTTTGACAATCACAAGCATTCTACAGAATAGTTGGATAATGATGAAGTGCCAAAACACAGTACAAAAGTGAATATCAATCAGAAAAAGCTAATGGTGTCTGTTTGGTGGTCCAGCACTGGTATTATCCACTACAGCTTCATGAAACCTGGTCAATCCAGTACAGTGGATGTCTATTGCAGCCAATTGGATAAAATAATGAGGATGCTTGTGAATAAGCAGCCAAGATTTGACAATAGAGATAGACTAATCCTCTTGTAAGACCATGTTGCAAAAAAACAATGCTGCTCAAACTACAGAAGCTGGACTTGGAAACTCTCTGTCATCCACCATATTCACCAGACTTTGCACCACTGACTACCACTTCTTCCAGGCTTTGGACCACTTCTTGCAAGGAAAAATATTCAATTCTCAACAGGCTCAATCATGAAAAAGCCTTTCATGATTTCATGGCCACTTGCTCTCCAGGCTTTTTTGCTGCTGGAATAAGCAAGTGACCATTAAGATGGCAAAACTGTGTCGATAGTTTAGGCACATACTGTGATTAATTGTACTGCTTCTTGTTTGAGATATAATAAACTTTTGTTTCAAAATCAGATATTTCATATTTAATTCCCTAACACATGAGTTAATGTGTGTGTATAAATTTAATAGCTACCCTATATACAAGAAATAACCTGTTAGAAAATATAGTTGCAAACAGCAGCAGCAGCAGCAACAACAAAAGTACTTGATCAAACAGAATAAGCACTTAAAACACCTGGGGTAAGAAGCAAACTTATAAGGAATATAAACAGTCAATGGGGAAAAAACTATAAAGGACTTGAAGGGAAAATTAATAATTAGAAAGATATACTTTGATATATGAAGCTTAATATTTTAAATTTGCCCATGTTCACCAAATGAATCCATAGATTTTATTAATTCATAATAAAATGCAAATGGATTAATTTGGTCACTTGATAAGATGATTCTAAAGTTTATTTTGGATGAAGGAGAGTACAAAATGAACAATTCACATTTTAAAATGCTAAGGAGACTTGTTCTATCAAATAGTAACATATCATAAAGTAATAATACTAACATAAGAATGAATAGAGTAGTGAGATAGAATAAAAATCATGGCCATATTTATATTATTATATATTATATATCATATTTAATTATATATCAGGATTTATGTTATGATTAATATGGACCAAATTGGTAGAGAAATAACAGATGATAGAATTAGGCAAAAGCTGTTATTTTATCTAAATAAAATTAGCTTTCTACTTCATAACACATGTTAAAATAAATTTCAGACAGATTAGAGATTTGACTGTAAAAATAAAACCACAAAATTACTAGAAAAAATATAAGTAGATATCTGTGTCATCTTGAGTTTGAGGATTTTCTAACATAATAAACACAGAAACATTGAGAAAATGACTTATTTTGGCTCACTTAAAATATGACTAAAATATTTAAAACCAAATACCATAAAATTTCACTTATGAATTTAAAATGAAATCCACAACTTAAAAATCCATAACTTGTAATGGACAAGGTCTAAATATAGTTAATTAATGAACCCAATTTATAAATCAATGTGGGAAAATTGTGTATATGGTAATAAAAAAATCAGACAAAGCATATGATCTTGTCATTTTAAAAATAACAAATATGATTGACAAGGAGGCATATGGCAAAACTTTTAGTAGTAAGGGGAGAGAATGTTAGAGATAAAGATTAGGCTACTTGCAAGAGAAAAAGGATAGGTCAGACAAGGGAAAACGGAAACGTGAAAGAAGAGCAAGGAAAATATCAAAGATAAAATGTGTGATAAGTTGTATTACTTTTTATTATAAACTTCACTGTTTATATTTCACTGGGTGAAATATACTTTCCTGTGACAATCAAGTCAGTTTGGCCATGTAATATTCTTTGGCCAAGAAAACGTCACTTCCAGGCAGAAGTTTTTAAGAACTACTCTGTTCTTTGCCAGATTTTCTTGTTCTTGGCTATCATGGTGAAGAAAGTACCAAATAGAGACTTCTCAGCTCACCCAGGTTCAGAGTGAAAGTTCATACAGCAAATCCTCAAACTGTGTTGGAAATGTAATCTTAATGACACGTATACCTTTGCTCTTGTAAGCCACTGAAATGATGGGGTGATCCTGTTCCTTCATTTAAACCTAGTGTATCCTCACTAGTACATCTGGCCTACTTTATGCTTTTGACTTCTTCTTGGAAAATTGGCCAGCTGGAGAGGGATGAGATTCCAAACAGAAAATATAACTTGTCCAAAGAATGTGTAAAAGAAAGAGGTGGTTTGGTGGGAGAGAAATGTTAACAAAGCAGCTTGTTGTGAGTGGAAAGATTTAGATAGAAAGTGGTTAGAAATAAAGGTAGTGAAAAGGAAAAAGGCAAGAAAGGGTAGAATATCAAATGCCTGAACTAGAGTGTATTCAGTTGAGGAATTGAATGACAGTGTTTCAATTTGAGGACTACTGCTGTCTGGTTTTACACCAGTTATATACTTTTTGGAGTGTTAGAAGTTATGTTCTTAGTCTCTCTACCAAATTTCTTTTTTTCCTCAAGATTTACATTGATTCCACATCAATAACAACAAGAAAAATGAGCATAGTGGAGTTTATTTGGTTTTGAGTTCATATTTGGTTTATTTTAATTCACTGTTTCTGATCTGATAGATTGGCCTTAACTATTTATATCTTCATTCCTTTGTCATTCATTCATTAATTTACATCATAGTATACATAAAAATAATACTTGTGAGGCAGTTACAGGTAAACAGAAGAGGCTGCTCATACTGAGACATTACCTTCCTGGACCTGCTGGACAGTACCAGGAGCGGAGAGGATCCATGCCTTGACATACTTGTAACCCATTGAAGAGGCCATTATTAGAAAGTTCTGTGATAAGTAATTGAGTCTGGAATAAGCAATTGTACAAACTATTGTGCAGAAAACTTATTCTGTCTAAATTATGGCAAGTGAGATGAAATGCAATGGGAAGGAGATTATTCATATTCATGTGCTTCTTAAATATGATACATTAAAAGTAAGGGGAATAAAATTGTTCAGGTGTGTCTTCTATTTAGGAATAGACCTATACTGGCCTCCTATCTCAATATATTAACTTGGCTTTACCTAGTATGCTTGCTTGACCATTCCAGTAGTTATTGCTGGATACTGTCTTTATTCTAACATATACTCACTATAGTATTTCTATAATATAAATATTCCTGGGCTCACGTATAATTCCTATCTCCTGAGATAAAGTCACTTTCTACTCAAGTCATATGTATTTATACAGGTGTCTCATGCACATTGGCACATTGGTATGTATCATTTTACTCAATGGTACCTGTTTATTTTTTTTAAATATACTCTTTATGTATGCAATATAAACAATTCACAGTACGTTGATATTTTATTTGCCCCTCTCTTAAACATTGAGAGATTATTTCTCTACTTTTCTGTTATAAATTTATTTTTTATTAACTATTATCTAAAGTATTTCTATGGAAAAGGAATAGTTAGGATGGGGCAATGGCATGCCAAATTATCATTGGTCCCATATTATTTCTATTCCAATTATATTAGTCCACTAAAACTCATGAGACCTTTAAACTAGAGCTTTACCAGTAGAATCTTTTTTGACATACCAACTGTCCATTTTCCAGGGTAGCTAAAGAATGGAAAGATATCCATAGAGAATGCAGAAAATAGAGAAATTGTGTGTTATTATAAAGCTTTTTGTATCATAAATCAGACTAGAACGCAGGTGCCCACAGTAGTAGCCTACTTCTGGACCTAATAATGTACACTGGCTCAGCAGTTGTAAAGCCAGAGTTGCTATTTTTGTTCAAAGATTTCAGACCCATGGTGCGAGACTGAAACATAAGCTGTTTGCTTCTTTGGATGGCAAATGCACTTGCTTCTTTACAGTATGTTTAGTGTGGTGACACAGAACATGTGCCGGGCACAGTTAACATAGTGGCAGAGCAGGTTTGAGATATCCTGAATGTGAGTACCAAACACTTCTTCCATGCTTTTCTTTCTCACTATTCAACCTTATTTTATACCTTTTAACTGCCTTGTTTAACCTTTGTTGGATCCTCTTTCTCTTCTGACTTCCTTAATATCGGTGAGCCCAATGTGTCAGATTTTAGCTCATATTTCCTCTTTCTCTTCATGATCATTCTAGTGGTTCTTCTTGAAATTCAGTGTCAGTTATATTTGATAACACCTACATCTCTGTGTGTGGATAAAACTTTTCTGCTGAGATTTAGAATTGTATCTTTAATCCCTTGACACCTCAAGTTCAACTCATCCTAAATAAGTTCACAATTGCATTGCTGGTGAAATAATGGTACCATCATTTGCTGCAACACTAAAAATCAACAGCCAAGGTGCCACTGCATTGCTTCTCTTTCTTTTTCTCCCTGTAGTTTATTAGTCTTTAATTCTTATCAATCACACTTCTTGAATATTTCTTGTATTTTTTCCCTCCTTTCCATCTCCATGTGAACTGGCCCTTATCACTTCTCACATAGACTGTTATAATAACTCCCTAAAAGTTCTCCTTGGCTCTAGCTTTCTCTGTCTCCAATTTATTCTCCATGATGTCTTACCCCCACATCAATAATTGTGATTCTAAAACACAAATAAAATCCCAATCACTCCACTTCTTAAAACCTTCTGAAGTTACTCCATCACCTGGTCCGTAGCATCTATATTTGTATACAAAGGCCCTCTTTGATCTGGGATCTCTGCTTCTTCTACTGCATCTCCACTGGTATCACTTGGTGCCCCTGGAAGTGGGTGCATTGTGCTGTTTCACATCTCTTGGATGTGCACATTCACGCGGAAATAACCCACCACTGCTCATCTACTGGCCAAACCTCAACTTTCCATTCAGGAATCAGCCCAAACATCCCCTGCGCAAACTTCTGCGTGGAATGTACTTGTATGTCTAAGCTACGATTGTATTTTCCTTCCTCAAGCCACATTTTAGCTATTATGATACGCAGTTTTTAACTTGTTTACTGGTCAATTTTTACTATAGACTGTATGCCTCTTTAGGAAAAGAACTGTGACTTTATATGCCCAGGACACAGCTCAATGGCTGGCATGTAGTAGGTGATCAACAAACAGGTGTTAAAAACATGAATGAACAAATAGATGCATAGATTTTGGCTTTAAAATGATTCAGTACATTCCCTCTTTCTGCTGCACTAGGTGAAATAGTTTGAGTATGTCTTAGTGATTTATTAATTTTATTTGTCCATGAGATCAACAAAGTTATGTCACTTTATAGCTGGCATGGCAGCAAAGATACTGGTGAGAGCCAAGGGCTGGCAGTGCTAGATTTCTTCTGCTTATTTATACTTTCAAGGATAATTAAAAAACATTTTTCTATTCTGGTTAGTGCCTTGCAAGCCCAGATAGAGGCAAAAGTGATAGATATTAAACAGTCTTTCTTTGATTAGATTTTGAAAGAATCTTTAGGTATTCTAGGAGAAATATTTAGTTGTGGTTTCTAAATTTAAATATAAAAACAAAATTTGTACTATTTGAGTACTCTGTACAAAATTTGTACTTTTGATACAGTAACCTATGTCTAAGATAATCTGAAAATTGTAGCTGATTTTAAGTAATGCACACCTTATAGGCAATACAATGATATATTTCCTCAGTTTCTGAGACCTGGCGCTATATAACAAACTCTTAAGGATAAAGGGAGGGGGGTTGTTTTCATTTAATAAAACATGATACTGTATTAAGAGTAAAAATATTTTTTCTGACAAAACATATAAGAATTTGGTTAGATCTGACTCAAATGAAAATGAAATAAGCTAATTTTGATTCAAAAGCTGCAGACTTTGCCTAGTTGTGAAATGAAGGGTTCGTGAGGCTGTAGTCATGGCAACGAATGCTGAGGGAGCCAAACTGTGAGTGGCCCTGTTCTCCATCACTGTCGAATTATAGATTCCCTCTCTGGAGAAATGGTGTCAGTGAGTTGGTAGTAAGAAATCACCAACTGAATCATTTACCATCACCAAATCTGTATTTTATACAATGAACAAATGTTTATGATTCTTAAGGTAACCACCTACCAGATTACAAATTGGAACTATTTCCAATAGAAAACCCAAAGCTTTTGATTTTTACTTTTTTCCTGCTTTTAAAAAATATATCCTGCTAAAGGTTTTCTCAGTTCTTTGCCTTTCCACAGGGACCTCTGTTTGTGTTGGGGAGCAATTAGTTCTGGTTGCACCATAAAGAGTGTCCTGTCATTTACCCGTCACAATCTCTACCTTGGTTACTCTCTTAATGGCCCCACACAATAAGCTGTCAGCATCTGAAGAGAAAATTGATGGCACCACAATTTCTCAGTGTAGGGATGAGACTGAAGGGACACATGATCTCTTTCAGAAGATTTGGCCCAAGTTCCTTTAAGTAAAGATTAGATGCCACCAGCAGTGTAGGAGTGTTCCAATCTCTCCACATCAACACCAGCATTTGTTGTTTGGGGACGTTTTGATAAAGGTCATTCTCACTGGAGATAAGTGATCTCTCACTGTGGTTTCGATTTGCATTTCCCTGATGATTAGAGATATTGAGCACTTTTTTGTATGTTTGCTGGCCATTCTGTCTTCTTTTGAAAAATTTCTGTTCATGTCCTTTGTCCATTTATTGATGGCGTGGTTTGATTTTTTCTTGTTAATTTTCTTAAGTTCTATATAGATTCTTGTTATCAGCCCTTTATTGGATGTGTAGAATGCAAATATTTTCTGCCATTCTATAGGTTGTCTATTCGCTCTAATGGTAGTTTCCTTGGCTGTGTAGAAGGTTTTTAATTTGATCAGGTACTCACAACTAATGGATGCAGAGCACACTATATGGGGGAAGGGCATGCCTGTAGCCCTGCCTTGGGAGAGGCAAAAGCATTATATGCAACCAAAATATTTGCACCCCCATAATATTCTGAAATTAAAAAGTCAAATACAAAAAAAGCAGTTAAGATGGCAAATTTTACTTTATGTGTATCATACCACAATTAAAAGTAAAATAAAGACTTTAAATAATGCAAAAACGTAAAGATTAGATCCACTGCCTTGACAGGCTCCTTAAAGCTGGCAGTGGTTTCTGAAGTGGAATCTTAATTCAGATTTTTCCAAAGCCTTCCTCCTACTTCTCCTCTACTTTTCTTCCCCTCTTCACCATCATCCCAACAACATATACACAGTGAACTCCTATAGATTAGTTAACATTGCTTAGTGATGGCTGGGGTAGGAAAGAATGTCAGAAACATTAGAAAGTAGAATAATAATACAATAATTTCTGAGTTCTTACTATGAGACTTCATGACAAAGATATTATATATTACTAGTTCTTTTTTTCTCAGTAATCCAATAAAACATATATTATCATCTCTATATTACAAATGAGGAAATCAAGTCTCAGGAAGGTTTAACAACTTGTCCTGTGATTAACAGCTAGCATGTGTCAGAATTAGGACTCAAACTCAAGCTTTTCTGGCTCCAAAGCCACAGCATGGTCAAGTTCTGGTGAGGGCCCTCTGCTGACAGATGGTGTCTTCTTGCTGTGTCCCTATACAGTGGAGAGAACAATCTCTCTCTCCCTCTTCTTAGGAGGGCATTAATCCCCTCATGGTGGCTCCACCTTCATGACCTCATCTAAACCTTATTACCTCCCAAAGGCCCCATCTCCAAATACCATCTCACTGGAGGATAGGGTCTTCAACTTATGAATTTTTTGGGGATACAAACATTCAGACCCTAACACAGGGGCTGGTAACCAACCTAAAGCAAGGACTTTGTATCAGCAGTACAGTTCCTCCACTAAGTCCTGCACACAAAACTAACTGGAGGATGCTTCTTCAAAGAAACACAGAGGAATGTTTCATATGGTTATTTATATATGCAGGTGGTCTTGGTGCAGATTTAAACATTTTAATTGAAAATATAATATATTGGGTTTAGAATATGAAATGATATAAAAAAGTACAATGAAAGAATTAATTATATTTCACCTACCAGATCCCTAGTTTGACATTTTACAGACAACTGATCTTAGTATATTTTATGTGTCCATCCAGAAATAGTCTGTAAGTTTGTGAGAATGCCTTTTCTTTTGAGGGAAATTTGGTAATATCTATCAGAGTTTATAATTCATGTGCATTTTGACCCAGCAACCATATGTGTAGGAATATTAGTACATGGGAACAAACAGGTATGTACAGGAATGTTTAATATGTTACGTATGCTATCTATCCATTTATTTGTCCTGTTTTCACTGAAATGAAAACATACAAGCCTGAATTTCTTAACCTCTCTATTGCCTCTCAACACCAAGTATTTAAGGAGTCAGGCTGTTACATTGACCTTAACATGACACTTTCCTTCTGAACAATTCTTTTGGCTTCCTATTTTTATCAGGCTAAGTTCGTTAATTTAGTCAGTAACTATTTACTGAATGCCTTCTATGTTCCAGGCAGTATTTTAGGCACTTGGAATATTTGTGAACAAGACACATTAGGACCCTGCTCTTAGGGATCCTGTAAATTAGTGCAAGACAAAAGTCAAAGAAGAAAGCAAACAAATAAACAAGATTATTATGAGTAGCTATTCATGTTCTGATAAAAAAAAAACAATGATGGAATGTGCCATGAATCATGTAGTTAAGAAGGCAAGATGATTAGGGAATAACTACTTCTGAAGGAAGTGTATGCTCTAAGACTTGAATGATGGGAAAAGGGGTACCCCATCGTGGCTTAGGCTAATAGATCATCTAGGTAAAAATTATGAGAGAGTAACATACTTAGCATGTTCCAGAAATGGAAGGAAGGTCATTCAGTATAAATGAGGCAAACAAAGTGAGAAATGAGAAAAGAATGGTACAAGATAAAATTGAAGACATGGGTAGGGATCAAATCATGTGTGATAATGCAAACCTGATAAAAAGATTAGATTTTATTCTAAGGGCAAAGGGGAAATTTTAGAAGATATTAAGTAGAAGAAGCAGCATGATCTAATTTATGCCTTTAAAACAATCACTGTGACTGTAGAGAATGGATTATAA
This sequence comes from Cheirogaleus medius, assembly GCA_008086735.1. Lineage (NCBI taxonomy): Eukaryota > Metazoa > Chordata > Mammalia > Primates > Cheirogaleidae > Cheirogaleus > Cheirogaleus medius. The sequence goes on from VBSM01002608.1 coordinate 133,769,955, forward strand.
GGGACAGACAAGAATGGAGACAGATCTGTAAAGAAGTTGTTACTGTAGGCTGGATTAGAAATAGTGGTGGCTCTGACTAGGCTGATGACAGTGAAACTAGGGATTCAGGATACATTTTGAGGGAACTCTCAGTAGGACTTGCTGATCACGTATGCAAGTGTGAAGAACAGGGAGGATAAAGGACAGTTATGGATTAAGGACAACTCCGCAGCTTTGGCTTAAACAACCAGGTGGATGAATATGACATTTATGGGATGCATACAGCTAAGTGAGAAGCAAGTTGTAGAGTTGGGGGTAATCAAGAGCTTCCTCTTAGATTAAATCCAAATTCTTTGCTTGGGTAACCACCTACATGTACCTGTGTCTACTTAGGTGTTGTTTACACAGTAGCATTTAATACATGTTTATTGGAGTAATGTGGAAAAGTCATTGTATATACTTAGTTTCTCTAACACTCAGGTGAAATCATCCACTGAGCAAAGCTTACTGACTCTGAAATTCTATTGTCCAGTTTTTGAAAAAGTTCAATTCTGCCATTAATCACTAAATAGGTATAATCACTTATACTCTAAATTGTAAAAATTGCCTCTTCGTAATTCTGGTTTGCCTTCTGCAAAACTCCTACTAACCCACTGCAAGAAATACTCAGTTTCTAAGTGAAAGCAATATTTGTATATCAGCCAGAGCTGGAGAGGCCCACGTCACTTTATGAAAATTAGCTTTCTTTTCCCATGAGGTAAATTGCGGATTTTTATAAATAATGTAAAATGTGACTTATGTTCCACGTGATAAGTGAAATATCTCTGATCATCCAGATTATCCAACAAGACACACTTATTTTTTCACTCATATTTTAATTGCTGTAATATCAGCCTCAGAGCTCATTAAGGTTTTTAAGGCACCATATCCTGGGTATAAAATATTTTTATTGAGAAAATGAATTTTTTCCTACCTTGAGAATAGCTCTCTAATTAGAAAGCACATACCATTACTGCAAGTATATTCCATTAAACATTCACTCTGATGAATTGATAATTCATCTCAATCTCAAATTATAATCATTTTATTACCTTTCTGCAAGAAAGAAACCGCCAATGAAAGGAGGAAAAGCACAAAGATATTTCTAGAAATTGTACTTTCCTCAGCTCACTGAGATTTCCTTTGACAGTCATGGTTTCCTAGTGGTTCAGAATAATTTTTTTTTTCTTGTTCCTTCTACAGCCAGACAGCTGGCATTTGTACCTGCTGCCTCTAACCTACCATCCTACTCAGACTGTTACATAACTGTTTAAATATTATTTTTTTTAACAATCTGAAAATTTTTTATCTTCTTTTAAGGAGCTGCAAGAAAAATTACATTTGTCGTCATTAAAATATCCTCCATTTATTCTAGACATGGTGATTATGTGAAGAGCATGGTCTGTATCTTACAGCAAACACTGAATAGTGCCAGCAGAGAATGATCGTCTGCTGTTGTCACAGAATCAGCAGTTTTAGGCAGCATATAATACATTAGCTTTCAAATTTTCTTCATTAGAAACTCTCCAAGTTTAATTTACTCAACTGTATGGAGGTTAAAGATCTGCTGGTAAAGCACTCATCATTAACAGTGATTATTCATTGTCACTCTTGAGTAGGCAAATTCCGCTTTCAGAGATTTTCTCTGCTAAGGAGAATTAATGGGAACTGGGGAATCAGGTAGGAAGCTCCAGGCCACTATTCTAAGCCTTTAGATATAAAAATAGAGAGGAACTATACACTAGATTATTAATTTGTGTAGTCAGTTTACTGTGTAATAGAACACTAAAACTTATTCCTCCCATCTAACTTTGTACCCATTGACCAAACTCTCCCAGTTTTCTGTCTCCTCTCCCCTCCCCAGCCTTTGGTAACCCCTATTCTACTCTCTACTTATGCCATTTGATCAGTATACCATGTATACATGCATTGAAACATCCCATTGTATCCTATGAATATGTACAACTAATATGTATCAATTATAAATTTAAAAATTAAAAAAATAGAGAGGAACCTAAGCACGATGGTCACAAGGGCTGAGCTGAGCTTGGTCCTTGTCAAAGGAAACAGGTAAAGGGCAGAGGCAGGAAAGGAGGAAGAAGTGACTGAGATGGTCTCAGGGTCCTCTCAGATTGATGAAACTTTCTTTATTTAATTTAACTTAATTTTATTTCAAAATATTGTGGGGGTACAAATGTTTTGGGTTACGTAAGTTGCTTTTGTACCATTTGAGTCATTGTACCTATTAGGTGTGAAGTTACCCATACTCTCCTCCCCCTCCCACCTGCATGACTTCATATGAATGTTATTTCCATATGTGCACATAGTGTTGATCGATTGGTATTAATTTAATGATGAGTATATGTAGTGTTTGTTTTTCTATTCTTGTGCTACTTCACTTGGAAGAATGGTCCCAGTTCTATCTGGGTTAATACAAGAGGTATTAGTTTACCATATTTTTATGGCTGAGTAGTACTCCATGGTATACAGATACCATATTTTATTAATCCAATCATTTATTGATGGACACTTGCGTTGTTTCCACATCTTTGAAATTGTGAATTGTGCTGCTATAGACATTTGAGTGTTGGTGTACTTTTTATAGAATTATTTCTTTTCCTTTGGGTAAGTATCCAGTAATAGGTTGCTGGATAAATTGGTAGGTTTACTTTTAGTTCTTTGAGGTATCTCCATACTACTTTCCATGGAGGTTGTACTAGTTTGCAGTCCCACCACTTTTTTTTTGGTTGGGATATTTTTAATTGCTGCCTCAATTTCTGTGCTTGATATTGGTCTGTTCAGGAATTCTATTAATATTTCTTCCAGATTGAGCCTAGTTAGGCTGTGTGTTTCTAAGAATTTGTCCATTTCCTCCATGTTTTCAAGTTTATGTGCCTAGAGATTTTTATAGTATTCAGAGATGATATTTTGTATTTCTGTGGTATCAGTTGTAATTTCTCCCTTTTCATTCCTGATTGAGCTTATTAGAGTCTTTTCTTTTTTGCTTCTGTTTAATCTAGCAATCTTTTCAAAGAATCAACTTTTTATTTTATTAATCTTCTGTATAGCTCTTTTACTGTTTTCATTTAGTTCTCCTCTCATCTTGGTTATTTCTTTTCCTCTGCTGGGTTTGGGATTGGTTTGCTTTCCCTTTTCTAGTTCCTTGTGATGATTCATTAGATTGTTTATTTGTGACTTTTCTGTCTTTTGGATGACACTTACCAAGAAAACTAAGTGTAAATAGATAGCCTTCCAGCTTGAAACACTTTTCATTCTTAGTTTCTCTAATGTTTTGCCCTTTTCTTATCCACTATCACAGCATGAAGTATTGGATTTGAATATGGATTTTCCCTGCCACATCTTCCTAACTTCATAGGCAATAGAATCTTGGCATGGAACTTGGGACCCTTGGATTAGCTCTTACCTGAATGTGTGCCACATCTGAAATGCCATATTATGCCTTGGCTTCGAGATGAAGAACCAGGAGAACACAAGGCTGCCAGAAATGGCTTTCCCACACACTCACAAGTCTGATAATTAGCAATAACTAGGGGAATACAGGAAATCATAAGCTGGCTAAATTACTTTTTGTTTTCTTGTTCTCCTTGTCCTGGTGTGGAAAGGCCCCCTTTGTATGTGAAGCTGAACTGCAGCCCTTAATACAATTAAATGCTCAACCCAGGACAAAAGCTTAAAGATCTCTCCAAAGCAAAGCCTTTTATTTTTAGGCATGGATAAATAGGGGCTTGGCAACACACTTAGATTGGAAGAAATACTGTGCTCTAAGACATTTAGGCAGCAGGTAAGGCTTCTGGTACCCCCAAAAGTATCTTGTACATGCTCAGAGATTGAACTTTAGAGGTTTGCTCTGATTGCAAACAACTCCTCCTCCTCCTCCTTGTCCTCCTCCTCCTTTTCTCCTTCGTCCTCCTCCTCTTCTGTTCTTTTATATTCTCCAAAGTTCCTGGCAGGCTGCCTTAATCATACCAGCCCAGAGCAGGCATTCCTGGTGGATTTTGTTGTGTTTTTTTTGTTTGTTTTGTTTTGTTTTTTAATGGAAAGAGATGCTTGTTTTTGCTCACAGCCAATGTAAAATGTAAAGAAAATGTATTGTAACCACAAACCCGAGCAGTTGTTGCAAGAAGAATTGAAACATATCAACAAAGAGTATAAGAGTTTCCTCTTTAGCTTTAAAGATGTACTGAAACATAATTTCCAATATTGCAGCACCTTGGAAGGCAAGAGTAGCTCTAAACCTCTTACTGTTTCTGTATAGTTAAGGGTGCCTTCTTGGTGGCTTAAGCTACATTTGCCTCAAGAATAAGATGTGTCTGGGCGTACATGGCATGTGGAACCAAAAAGCTTCCCGGGAATGATTCATTATGGGAGAAGCAATTAGAAAAGTGTGTAAAAAAGGCCTAAAAACTTCTTTACTTGATAGATTATAGTTATTTAGTGTGCTTCGCTCAACTTTCCATTACATAAGAAAGCATGGTGATTTGTTGTACTTAGAGCAATATTCTTTCATTCTATAAAGAACATCAATGTGATCCCACAAGTAAAAATCTGTTTGGAGCCCTAAGAAACTATAATATAAAGAAGAAATAATATAAAGAAGAAATAATATAATATAATATAAATAATATAATATAATATTATAATATAATATAATATAAAGAAGAAATAATAATATTTCTTATGATACTTTCTGTTTAATTTGAAAAATATCATGACAATCTTTCTGGAAGGGAGGGGACTCTAGTTGCAGAGATTTATTTACAGAAAGATCATCTAGCTGGCTGCCCAAACCCTCAACAGGTGACATTCTCTTGATCAGTTTACTGTGGTCCTCGGATCTGGCTCTCAGGAATTGGATCAAGAAAACTGATTCAATCTTAACTAAACTGATAAGATGTAAGTGTAAAAGGTCAAATGCCAAATTTTAATCAGAAGGTCTACTCCTTTTTATATTTATTTTTATTATTTCAAAATATGAGACTGATGCGCTGCCTACTGCGCTAAGGAGGCAGGTGGTATTTCAAAATAATAAAATAAGAAATCATCTGTGATTTCTTTCCTTAGTGTTTCTTAGTTTTCTTTGTAGAAATCTTTCACCTCCTTAATTGAGTATATTTCTAGGTATTTTATTTTTTTTGTGGCTATTGTGAATGATATTCAGTCTTTGAGTCTCAGCTTGACTGTTATTGCAGCATAAGAATGCTACTGATTTGTGTACTTTGATCTTGTAACCTGAGACTTTGCTGAATTTATTTATTAATTCCAGGAGTCTCTTGGTGGAGACTTTGAGATTTTCTAGGTATAAGATCATATCAGCAAAAAGTAATCATTTCCTCCTGTTTCTCCATTTGGATACTCTTTATTTCTTTCTCTTGCCTGTTGCTCTGGATAGAACTTCCAGCACTATTTTGAATAGAAATGGTGACAGTGGGCACTCTTGTCTTGTAGTTCATAGTGGAAATGCATTCAACTTTTTCTCATTCAGTATGGCATTGACTGTAGGTTTTTCATATATGGCTTTTATAATTTAGAGATATGTTTGTTCTATGCCTAGTTTGTTGAAAGTTTTTATGAATGGGTGCTGATATTTGTTGAATGCTTTTTCTAAGCCTGTTGAGATGATCATATGGTCTTTATTTTTTTATGTTTCTGTGGTGAATCACATTTATTGATTTATGTATGTTGAACCATCCTTGCATCCCTGAGATGGAGCCTACTTGGTCCTGGTGGATTATTTTTTGACGTGTTATTGAATTTGGTTTGCTAGTATTTTATTGAGGATTTTTGCATCTATGTTCATAAGGCCTTTTGAAGTGGCCATATACTTTCTCATCAAAAAATTATGGGGAAATCATGCAGAAAGCTGCTTGTCGATAAATGCTATTAGCTGGAGAAATTAAATGACTAATATTAAAACTAATATCTTAATTATAGTGAGATAAAAAAGCATTCATTCATTAAGTAATTACTGAAAATCTTGATATGAACTGTCACATTTTAAACACTCTACTGGGTTGTGAAGAACAGCATGGAATCAAAGGTCCAAAGACTTAAACCTAAGGCATGATACCTTAAAAATCCTAGAAGACGTTGGGAAA
>VBSM01002608.1:133776188-133789302 GCA_008086735.1 Cheirogaleus medius
AAAAAAAAAAAAAAAAAAAAAGTCAACATCACTGTCTCAGAAGCTCTCATTCAACTGGGAGAGGTCCAGGAAATAGACAGCTATTATAGACAGGAAAATAAATAAATAGGACATAGACATGTGATAAATGCTGTCAGAGAGGCATGGAATCATTCAATTATCAGTGCACCTGGAGGGTTTTTACTTAAGATGGAGTTAAAAGGAGGAAATTATGAGGCCTCTTTTAGTAGGCAACACTTGAGTTATATCATAAATGATGATCAAAAGTCCCCTGAAGGAGGAAGGAGGGGAAGAACAGGGAGAGGAGGTTTCAAACAGAAACAACAGCTCAGGCAAAGACCAGGAGCAAACAATACCTTGGAATTTTCAGACTGTAAGTAATTCAACCTGACTGGAGCACTAAGTCCAGTCCTGGGTATGAAAAGGTGGGTCTGGGACTGATTAGAAAGAACACAGTGGATACATCTCCAATTTATGGAATACTTGTGAAAGAAAAACAGAATTGAGTAGGAAAAAAAGGAATACTTTTCTCTTTTAGAGTCATTATTTACTTATTCAATTTTGCCTTGGGCTTTTGGTTATGGTATGTTACACTTTTTTAAAACATTGGTCTTTCAAATTTTCTATTTCTTTAGTTATTTTGGTAATGCTATTTTTATTATAGTGTTTCTATTTCAATTTAATGTTTATATTTATTGATATAAAGTTGTTGATAATAGCCTTTTTATTCACTGAAGTCATATCCTCTCTTTCATTATAATGTTGATATTTGTGCCTTCTTTTATTTTCTCTTTCTGATTAATCTTGTCAGATAGTTGTCAATTTTATTAGTCTGGTTTTGTTGATCCTCTCTATTACAGACTTTTCTATTTCATTAATTTTCATTCTTTATTCTTTCATTCCACAGTGCAATACCATTCAGCCTTTAAAAATAAGGCTGTCATTTTGGATAAGAGGGTTGAGTCTAGAGGGCATTATGCTAAGTGAAGCAAGCCAGGCATAAAAAGACAAATACCAGATGATCTCACTTATATGTGAAATCTAAAAACAAGAATTGAATTCATTTCCTCAATTTTAACATTTACTGTTTTCTTAGTTCTTAGGATGTGTGCTTAATGATTTAATTTTCAACTTTTTAGTGTTATGTTATAATCATTTTAGTCTGTAACCATTAAGAATATTCCTCTAAAAACTATTTCAACTACCCTTATTTAATATGTAATATTTTTATATTTCATTCTATTAAAATATTTTTGAATTTCTATCATGATTTCTTCTTAAATCTGTTGGTTGATTAAAAGTATTTGTTTTCATTTCCACATATGTGGTTATTTTTGTTATATTTTTATTCATTTCCAATTTAATTTCATTATGGTTAGAGACTATGGTCTTATGATAACCATTTTTTGATTATTTGATTGTTGATTTGAAACTTTATTATATTATTTCTAGATATGGGTGGTTTTAAAATTTATTCCTCTTTATAATGCTTGAGTATAAACTTTGGTTTTTGAAAAAATAAATTCCAGAAACTTATCAGCCATTATCTTATTTCATTCAAAGTTTCATTCTAAAACTTTGATTAGGTGTTTGTTAGCTCTTTTTGCTTCATCCTCCATGTCTTTAATCTCTGAAATTTGTCATCTTTTTGTTTTTCTATGCTGAATGCTGGATAATTTCTTTTGATCAGTCTTCTGGTTTTCAGACATTCTCTTTGTTTTTCTTCAATCTCCTGTCTACTGTGTTGTTTGACTTTTAATTTCAATTATAAATTTTATTTCTAGGTCTTCTTTTTGATTCCTTTAAAGATTATTTGGCAATCTTACGTACTCTTACTGCTCATTCTTATTTTTAGATCCCTATTTCATTTCTTGGAACATAGTAAGCATACTACTTTTTTATTTTGTGTTAAATCTAATATCTGTCTTTACAGTTTTCTTTCTAATGGTTGTGGTTTCTACTGGCTTTTGCTCATGGAGTCTTATGGACTTATGAATTTTATGTTTTTTGACTGTGTTTATATTCCTGGCAAATTTATTAGTTGGGATCCTTTGACACTTGGGTCAAAAGTTGGCCCTCCATAATGCATTTTTTACTGCTTTTGACAAGCACCTCAAAGTAGTAAGCACCGAAGATTAGTTTAAATTAAATTATGGGATTGAAGGTTTTTGCTACTAACAGTCATGAGAGTCTGTTGTAGTCACACATTTTCAGGGAATATTTTATTTTCTAGCCCAGTGAACAGATTTTATCCAGGCAGTTTTCCATGTTTTCCCCTTGAATGGTGGATATAGGTTTATTTCTGGTTATTTTATAAGGAGGAGTATTTCAGGGTACCAGTTAAATGTGGGGGTCCTATGTTAGACTGTTCACTTTGAGAGATTCCTAGGCTGTATCTCTTTTCACTACCACCTCTCCAAACTCACCCACTGAACATAAGAACTCAAAATCAACAGAACTTGGCAAAAGCTCTAAGGCAAAATCAGCTTCAGTGCTCTGTTTACCTCTCTGGGTCTGTTTTCGCTAAGACTTTGGCCTCAGAGAAGTCTCTTGATTCTTGTTGACCAATAAATGCACTTAGAAAGATGATTTAAAAATACTTTATCCAAGACATTCTAAATTCTTAGTGGGAACATTGTCAGGGTGCCAAGCCATATATATATATATATATATATATATATATATATATATGCGCATCAGTGGAATCCACCTTTTTGATTGTGAGTAGCTGATGGCATTTTTGGTTTGGTAGTGTTGACATTGTCAGAATTCCTATTTTTTTAAAAGCATCAACACATGATCAAAGTGTTATTCATCAGAAAGCATATAACAAGTACCTCCTTCTTTTTCCCTGTAGTTATTGGATATTGAGATATTAAACTGATACTAGAAATAAATGAGAGAAGGCAGTACTATAACAGGTATAGAAGTTGGCTTTTATTGAAAGTGGGGAAGAAGTAAAACTGACATGGAGCTATTGCTGATTGAGTACTCTATAACAGGAGTATCTAATTAAGCTGAAATTATTTAATATTATTCTTCAGAGAGTCTAATATTATTTTTCTGCTAGATAAATTTCTTGGTGGTCAACTTTAAAAAATGATAAGGAAAATCTAAGATAAAGGAGAGTTGATTAGGTCTTGTCCCAGAGACCTATCATCCATGCAGATGTTGCATGTGCAGTGTGATTTGGGATAGGGAACAGTGGGCAGAATGGTAGAGACCTTTTATTACATGGATGAGCCAATATTCCACAATCTCCTCCTGGAAAATTAAAGTCATTCAGTTTGGCTGTTTGACCCTGTGGGATTCCACATAAAGCATTCAAAACACAATGATGCCATTACTGCTGACATTGTAGAGGCCCAGAAAAACTAACAGAAAAAAAGACCAAAAAAATAAATAAATAAAAAAAGAACTATATCTCTTTAGACTTACAAACTAAATATGTATAAAACTTCCCCCACCTTACCTTTACCTCCTTCTCAAATCTGGCTCAGGGGATATTTGGAAATACAGATTTGACAAGTGAAACATAAATAACCTATTTAGTTTCTTGGTGGTTGAATATATTTTCATTGTTAACCTAGAGAGATGGCAAAAAGAAAATCAACTATTTAAGTACCCCGTGGGTAGCCTGCTCAGGAAAACGAGAAAAGGAAATAAATGGCCATTTTTGTCTTGCTCCCTAGTGTAGCCAGAAAGGAATGGTGTTATTTCTTGATTTTGACATAAATACTGGATTTCCAGATTGCTAGAGTATATATAAGTATTTCAGGATATTATGTTTTTCCAGTATTCTTTTGGAAATTAACAAAAGAAAATGACTACAGGATTCATGAAATATATGTTTCCAATAAGTGACTTAGGTAAAAATGAGACATATACAATATATTTAGGGAATTAAAATTGTAATAATCACAGATGCTTTTTAATAGTACCACATAAAACTTTTAAATGTACTCTCATTTTTTTCTCCTTAAAATAGCAAATATCTGGATCAGTTATGTTGTTAATAGATAATAACATGAAGTTTCATTAAGTTATAATTCCCTGTAGAATAGAATATATTTGTAAACAGAAATTATAAAAAATAGAACTACAATAATCAACTTATTATAAGGTGATTTCATCTCCAAGGAAATCCAATGGCATGCATTGCATTATAGTAAAATTTACATTTTCATTGGTTGGAAGATTTTTGCACTTGGCTGTTGCTAAGATATTATACTAAAGACTGTTTAATTATAGGAGTTACTGAGCTCAAAGAAAACACTAGGTCTGTTAGTTTTAGAAGAATATTTTGTTACCTGGTTTCTTTGATTTGTTTATACAAATATTAATAAGATTTAATTAGTTAATGTATAGCTTTCATGATTCACACACAAAATATACCATGAAGCCAAATTGAAAGAGGTAGAAGAGAGCACTAAACAGAAAGTCTAGAAACCTGGCTTTTAGTTGCAGCTCTGAAACTAACTAGCTGTGCAATCTCTCTATTTTCTGAACCACTTTGGAGCTTAACTTCTTAATGTATGAACTGAGGAGATTGGACTAAAGGCCTAGTTTAGTCTAAACTTTATAAAGATTAAGAAGTGAATTATTAGCCAAGATGATTCAATTGCAAAAGGCAGAAACCCAACTCAACATGGTTTATACTGTACAGGGAATTGACTGGTTAGTTAACTTGGCTGAAGATCCAAAGTGGACTAGCTCCAGGAGTCCTTGGGTCCAAGGGTTTGACTTGACTCTCAACATTCAGCATTTCGTTGTCCATGTACTGCCTTGCTAATACTTTCTTTGCTTCTTTTTCAGGTCAGCTATTCTCATGTAGTAATTATGAAATTCCAGAGTTAATTATCCTACATTTTACAGTGCCAGAGAAAGATACATTTCCTTTCTGATAGTTCCAACAAAATCCTAGAATTGGTACTGATTTGTCTGACTTGGGTCATGTGCCCATCCCTGTTCTTTGGCCAGGAGGGCAGATTTCTCTCATTGATCAGTCATGGGTAATGTCTCTATACTCAAGTCGACAGGAGGGAAATTCCCCTCCTCCCTAAACCACCTGAAAAGGATGGCATGGCTCTCATAAAAGAAAATTGTGCTTTTGCCATTTGAAATTGGGGGAGGGGGAAGCATACTGAGCAGGCAAAACTAATAAATGCTCAGCACAGGAATCTTCCCTATTTGATAGAAAAATCAGTCAATGTTCTTAACATTGAAAATATATTTTGCTATGTTTTCATAGGTTAAAAATAAATACAGTTTTTTAAAAACATCAAAGAAGTATAGAAGGAATGACATATTTAAAAATCAGGATTTTGCAACATTCACCATCATAATTTCTTTAAAGAAAATTATCAGCTTAAGCTAAAAGAAATTTAACCACCAAATATCATGTGGAATTTTAACTGGACCTCTTACAGCAGTTTAAAAACTGCTATAAAATCACTTTTGGGGTAATGAGGGAAATAATATGAGCTATATAGTAGTGATATTAGTGATTTTTTTGTTTGATAATAGTATTGTGGTTATGTGGAAGCATGTCTCTAGTCTTAAGATATCTTTTCTGAAAGCACTTGGGGGTGGTGATTGTGGTATCTGAAACTTACTTAAATGGTTTAAGTAAAATAAACAAACACACATATAGGCATGTGCATATATGCATGCATATATGTATCTATATCTATATATGTAAAATGAAGATATAGAAAGCAAAAAACTCATATTAATGACTAGTATTATATTTTCCTAAACAACGGCATGGAGTTGATTGTATAATTTCTTCAATGTCTACAGTAAATGTACAAATAAGCCTTTGGGATGCTGTTATTAATGATACTACTCTAGTCTTTATATCCTTTTTCATTCCTCTACCGTATGGTTTTTCCTCATCCAGAGAAAAATAAATGGTGCTGAGAGATCGCTGTTCAAGTGCGAAGACTTCCTGTTGTCACTCCCTACCCTTATCTTAGCCGTGCCAGTTACTGTTAATAAATAGCCAGTTATCTGCAGTTTCTGTTCCGCTCTTTTGGAATGAATGAATGGTAGAAGTTTCTTACCCCTACAATCAGTGAAATTTGGAATGGTCCCCTCTGCTGTTCTATAATACTAATATGTATAATTTTGGGGGCATATACTATGTGACAGTATAATGTTAGATGCTGTAATGCTCCCAGGAAACCTGTGATTAAGTAAAATTATTGCCCCTGGTTGCTACCCTAGACAAACTACCACCATCTTCTGCCTTCTGAATTACTACTTAAGTGCTCAACACCTTCCAATATTGTTCCTATGTAAATCCTCTCCACAGTAGTTAGAGGGATATCCCATAGGTCAGGGACAGGGATTTCTGTCTATAGTTACAAAATCCTCAGCCTACGTCAATACCTGGTATATTGATGAGATTAAATAAATATTGATTGATTGAGTGCATGTTACTTATTTCCTCAAAACATTTTATTGACTTGTTTTTGCACTTACCATGGCTTACAAGGCCCTCCCTGGACTTTCCCAGTATGCTTTTCTTACCTCCTCTAGCACACTTGTTCCCTTACTCATACTGGGCTTCTTTCCTCAAACATGCTAAGTTTAGCCCCACCTCATCCTGAAATCTTCAGCCCCCAGATTTTTCTCTTGCTTGGCTCTTTTTATGCACATCTCAAACCGAATGTCGCTTCCTTAGAAAGGGTTTCCAAGAGTGCCACCCGATCTTAATTAATCCCTCTAGCAAGGTACACTTGATCACATCACTTCATTTTTTCTTCACAACCCTAACACTATCTAAAATTACCTTTTCCATTAATTAGTTTATTCTCTATTTTCCACTACCAGAATGCAATCACCATATGTATGAGGACTTTGTAAGGTAAAAATTTATCATAGAATTTCTAGCTATTAGAGCAGTGCCTGGCACACAGTAGATCCATGATGAATGTACTTATTTTAAATGAATGAGGAAACCAAGGCTTAAAGAGGCCAATAGCATGTATTTGTGATAGTTTTAACCCAAATATTTTTAAATTCAGGCTTTTGTGCACTTGTAAATATGATGTACATATTCATTTTATATGTGAGTAGACTTTTATGTGCCATCCAAGGACAAAATTGGACACATTGTAATCTGGGTATTTTACTCACTTTTCTATGATTCTGTCTGTTGGAATATACTCTACCCTCAGTTGTAGATTGAGGGAAAGAAATTGTAGAGAAAAATATTCTCAGCTCTGTTCCATTGAACTACCATGCTTTGAAAATCTTTTCTGGTCTTTTAGAACAACCTGTCTATACTTTGTTCTGTTTTCTTTCAGAGACGATGAGAAACCAGAAATGGGAATTGAGAAAATTCACCTTAGAACTTTAGTTGTAATGAATAACTTCCAATAAAACTTTTTTTAGAAATGTACTGAGCCAAATACCACAAAAATTCTGTCAGTTATATGTGCTTGAATTATTTTTTCTTCCTATGAATTGAGATACATGAAATTGCATCTGTGTGATTTGAAACAAAGAGCATTACAGTTGTTGTTTTTCTCACACAAAGTAGAATAGTTTCATTTGATAAATTATACATATTTCTAAAATCCTCACATTTGTATATCATTTTAAGTATTTCAAAGTATTTTCACCTACATTATCTTGTATCATAGTCCAAGGAAGTAAGCACATCATAAAATATTCCTTGTTAATATATGAGGGCATTTAGGCAAAGGGTGGTAAGAAAGCCACCTAATGAACACATCTATCTAACAATGGACAGCAAACTACAAGAGTCAGAGCTGGAAATTGTCTCTTGATTTCTTATCTAGGGCTGTTCTTTTCATGTGAAATAAGATACAGACGATAGTATTAATAGGTAAATGTTAGAAAAATGTTATAATAAATGAAAATATTCAAAAACTAAAAAACCAAAACATTGAACTTTTAGAAGGTGCATAGTATCAATATTTTGAATGGGATTCAGAAAGAATGAATTGTCATTGTTTTAAACAATCTAAAAATGAACAATGGAAATAGTCATATTAGGCATTTGAAAAGAAGCCTTGAAGGAAAAATGCTTACCAGATTAAAGGCTTATATTAAATCTCATCCTCAACATTTATGAGAAGTGTCCTCGTCTTGAACATCATCAGCTAAAGTACTTTTGTTATATTAAAAACAATTGATCTCATGGAGACAGAGAGTAGAATGATGGTTACCAGAGGCTGGGAAGGGCAGTGGTGATGGTGGGGGATAAAGTGGAGATGGTTAATGAGTACAAAAATATAGTTAGATAGTTAGATAGAGTGAATAATATTTGATAGCACAACAAATTAACAATAAATTGGGGCATACTTTAAAATATAAGCATGAAATTGGAACGTTCCTAACACAAAGAAATGTTAAATGCTTGAGGTGATGGATACCCCAATGGATTCTCCTAATTTGATTAATTCACATTGTATGTCTGTATCAAAACATCACATGTATCCTATAATGATATACAACTATTGTGTCCCCATAATAATTACAAATACAAAATTTTTTAAAAATAAAAATAACTTTAATTCTTACTTGGCTGAAACCATAATTTAGTCATATGTGATAATTGAGCCTGAATAGAAGCAAATTTTACTCATTTGACTCTGCCTTCAAATGATATATATGGATAAAAACTTGTAAATCTAGATAATTATCTATACAATTTTTCTTTCATAATGTTAAACATTCTGATGAAAATAATTATAAAAGTAAATTTATAAGTGAGGGTCCCATTAGGAAATAGGTGACACATTCAAATTAGAATTATTCTGAAAGTGTTTATTTCCAATGGTGTGAGGAGGATATCAGGTAGCCTTTCCCCAGTCTTCTTTTGGAGTTCCTGTTGGTGGAAGCAAACCTGAAGCTAGAAGACAAGGTCAGCCTCCTAGGGCAGAGGGCAAGATATAGAAAGGTAGAAATGGATCTGGAGGTGCAAAATGAATGTATTCAGTAGAGTGATGCTGATGATGAAGGAGATGAAGATGATAAAACTAACATTGAGTATTTCTTTCTGTCCATCACTGTACTTAGCGCTTTGCTTTCATTGACTCACTCCTCACAAGAACCCTATGAAGTGAATATTATTTTCTCCATTACACAAGTGCAGAAACTGAAGCTGAAAGATTATTTGCAATATAGTACAAAAAACTTGTTAAAGATGTGTTTGTGATCATCCTTCTCCTTGGAGACAGACAGTCCATGAGGAAAAAGGAAAAAAAAATGTCAGTCTATGCAGGGAGAATTTTCCACAGAATATTGTTATGATTATTTCTCTTGGAAAAAATCAAAGAATAATACTGACCTATTTATGGTTGGATGTATATTTTGATTTAAAATATGCAATAAAGTATAAATAACTTCAGATAGCTAGACCTAACAAGAAGAATATTTTGGTATAAAAATTTGCTAAATGTAGTCTCATAGATAAAATTAAGAAGGTAAGCCAAAAATGATTAGTTGCTCTCCCAACTCTAAATCTTCTGACTAAGCCTTAGGAGAAAAGAAGCCAAGAAGATATTACCATTGGATATAGGAATTTTGGAGGAACCATACCAGAAAGAAGTAAACCCAATCCTGCTGTTCGAGACTCTGACACACAACCTTATTATACTGGCTCTCTGGGATAGGAAAAGGGAAAATCCATATAACGAACCCATCCTCAGGGCAGTTTATGAAAATCACATCCAACTGGCCAAACTATGGGTTTGAGGAAGGAGGAGGAATGAGGGAGGGGAGGTTATTTTCTTCTTTGCTTACATTATTCAATAGACAAACTTTCCCTACTTATTTTGTAAGTGACTGGTATAAACATGGCTCAAATTGACCCTCATTGGAAGGCTGGAGCAGATATGAATGAGTAAGCTAGCACAGAAGCCTTCCTGTGGTACTTTCCCAGGGCCATGAGATGAACTGAAAATGGATCTTATAACCAGATGTGCTTTCAAAGTCCACCTCCCTACCACTTTGCCACATTGCCTCTCTTGACCTTTCCTCTGCATCTATATAATAGGAACATAGTATTTAGAAAGAAAGAACACAGTGAACACATTTGTAGTTTGCATATATTGTATTAATGTGAGAATACATATAATTACTCCCATTGTTTCACATTCTACCACGTTCCACCAGGACATAAAATGAGTGCCCAAAACAGCTCCATAAGGCGCAAACCTGAATCATCTATTTAGAAAGAAGTGATGAAAAACAATTTTACTTGACAGGTAGCACTAAATCACATCTCAGGAGACTTTACTTGAGGCCTCCTTAAAGACTCCATGGGTTGCTCATATGAATGTAGTAATATCAGATTAACCAGAAAATATGACCTATGAAGTCAGACCCAATTCCCTTCAGTCTGCTTCTCAAAGACTTTAAAGATTCATGATTAAAAACTGATGGAATTAAATGAACTTTTGCTGTATGCATGCCAATCTAGCTCCTGTCTCTGTGTGTTTTACTTTACCTCTCTATAAAATGGGCATTTCTTTAAGTATTATCTGAAGACTGATGAAGTAATTTCTAGCAAATACTTTAAAATCCCCAAAGATTCTTATAATCAACTCATTGTAGGTATTTTTCCATGGTTTATGTTACCAGCTGAAATTTGCCAGGCCATATTGCCACATAAATATTTGTTCTAGTTTAATGCTTGAGAGGTGGAATAGTGTTTCTTGCATACTGTTTTATTGATAGAGCACTTTGGTTGAACTCCATGGGGAAATACAGACCATGAAAGAAATGCATTGCTGGAATTATGCTTTGGGGATCTGCACAATTTTATGGACCTCTTAGATGTTACCTGATAACACAGCCAACTCCTCTTCACTTTTCAAAAAATCTGGGCACTAGCAAACCTATAAAATTTTTTAATCTCTTCTTTCTCTGTTTGTGAGATTTAAAGTACTGTATATGCTATTAACTTTCCTCTGAATTCTTAAAGAGCTTAATATTGACAATGCTGTTATAAATAAACTATTTCTGTAGAATATGTCTGCTTCTTCTATAGCATGTACACAGTGAATCTGCCTGGATTAAAAACAAATTGCCACAACTCACTGAAGAGTGGAAAACAGACAGCTGATATTCTGCTTTCTTCATTGGCTGTGGCTCCTGCCATGAAGCATTACCTGAAGAATGGGCTTTCTTCCTGACTTTGTTTTCCTTCACAGTTTAGTAACTGAGCTTGTGATTATGGATCAGAGTGTAAAAAAAGTCTGTGACTTGCTCTGAAAAAGATTGCATGAAGTGCATCAGTGCTTTCCCGGCTGAAAACATCTGTTAGGAGGCACAAATTCAGCTGCTCATTGTTGGTTTCCTGAGTACCAGACAGAGTTTATTATTTAATTGATGACTGGGAGAAATGGACTTCAGCAACAATCTGGCCACAAACTGTAGCAGGGTTTTATATTTGTTCTTTAAAGTACCTTGAGATGGAAGGATTTGGGAATGAAATATTGACCTTTAGTCCTTGCTGGCTAAGAAATAAACTCCAAGAGTACTTATAGGAATATGTATTAGTGTGTGTGTGTGTGTATATTTTATATATATATATATATATATATATATATATGTTGCTTTAATTCTAAACTTTAAGAAACAACTTTACTTTCTTAATAACAGGAAATAAATTTTCCAGAAACGTATTTTTCATAATATATAAGGTGATTTGAATTTAGCAAAGATAAAATAAAAATGAAGGAACTGCTTTAGGAGTTTTATAGGGGAGGAGATAGAGGCAGGGGGGTGGGGAGAGAGACATTATATTGCGATCAAATTTAATCAAATTATGGTTAATATCCCAATATACTAGGATAAACACCAATGAATTCTCAAGTTTTCATCTTCTTTACTAGTCATTTTCATTTTCTGATTCAACCTCAGCTTCTAATAATGAATATTTTTGAAACAGCTTCCTCGAAAATGCTTCCTTGAAATAAATTCTCTTCATAATATAATCTAATTCAATAAAAATAAGAATATATCCCTGACTGTAATGAAGTTAAAGGTAACTAAAAGTAATTTAAACTAAAAATAATAAGCAGCACATTATTTATTTAGAATTTAAATACCTGTTAGGGCCACGCTAGAAGATGTCTTGATGTAGCAGTTGCCTGTACCTCTAATTAACTTTAAAATCACTGAATGCCATAACTATACATGCATGCTGACACAGATATCTTGTATAGGCAATTTGTGTACCGTGACCAACATTGCTGTCAAGGACACAGTTTTTCCAAAGATGAAATGTTAATAAATTTAATAAATGGTTGATAAATTTCTAAACAAAACAGGGTAGAATTTTTCTCTTGATTTATAATGTAGTTGCAATCCTGGAAAATACATTGTGTATTAAAGTTATGCAAAAGATGCTTTATGCCTATGTAAGATAGAGTTAGATTCTGGGCTTTGATAATTATAAGCAGGTTTTTCACTTATGCGCCTGGGGCATTCAAAAGCCATATGAGGTGCTTTACTGTTCTTCTTTGTATAGGACTCTGGCGAATTTCAGAAAGATAAGATTATCTGACACTTGCCCACTAAATGCCAGTAGAATCCTGCCATCTTCGCCTAAAAACCTGGTGATAACCAAAACGTCTCCGAGGAATTCACCAACTGTACTCTAGGGGGCAGCAGGGCCATTGTTGAGACCATTGCAAGGTATTACCTATTAATGTATTGCCTAAAGGTCTATCTAAGACGTATCTTGTAAGTATGTGAATCTTGTGGTTTTACACTTTGGACATATAATAGAGTGGTTAACTAGAAATCCAGGTATGCTATTATGTGCTTAGTCAAAGAGCATCTTCTCTAAAGCTTTCTGTATTTAAAGTAGCATCTCATAGGGATTAATTGCTCAGAGGCGAAAGGTGAAAAACGGTGGAAGAAATGTGATGCTGATCTCATTCCACTGCTTTCAGGATTGGAATGCAGTGACATGTAAAGATGCTCTCGAAGAGAAAAAAATCTGTTTTTCTGTCTAAGGTGTTTTTGTGACACTTAAAAAATTTATACCAGTGATGTCTCTTTGACTCTATGCTAGCTCACAATGAAGCTAAAAATAGATTTTGCTCCAGGCATTTTTTTTTTTTTT
>VBSM01002608.1:133792206-133809806 GCA_008086735.1 Cheirogaleus medius
TAACCCTAACAATATTTGTACCCCCATTATATGATGAAATAAAAAAAAGGAACAAATGCTTAAGTCTTAAAAAACAAACAAACATTTTTTTGAAGTCTTTAATTTTGAAATATTGAAAGTTTTCTCTGAGTTTGGGAGCATCTTTTTAAAATAAATATAGTTTTCTCACTTTGCGTTGCTGTTATTTAGAAATGCAGTCAGTTTTTATCTTGATTAGTTATAAAGCAACTTCTTTCAATTCACTTAGTAATTCTACTAATTTATCTGTAGAATATTTCTTGACCTCAATGATACGGTGTTTTGACAGAGGGGAAAAAAGGGATGATAGAATCCATATTGGCTCTCAAATACCTGCTTGGAAGTGGCATACATCACTTTTGCTCACATGTTATTGGCCAAAGCAAGTTAAGAACCAAGCTTGATATCCATGAGACAGGCAAGAATAATTATCCCAGAGGAAGAGACAGAGAATATTTAAAATCATATAATCCATTGCTCATATTTTTATACTGTGACATTTGTAAACAAGGCAGAGAATCTTAACTAAAAATGAATCCCTTCATATTAAAATTACACAGGGAATGGAGAACTTGTTAGTGAATGTCACGATTTATATGAGATTTTCTTTGATCGTTATCTTGTCACTCTCATGCAGAAATAAATTTGTTAACCAGAATTTTTTCTTTGACATTTTAGGCCTTTGTATTCAAGATATACTGAATATAGAACAAACTACAATGATACAAAATAGTTGTATAATCCTTTACAGTTTAATAGATACTTTCATTTTTATTATTGCATTGAAAAAAAGCAATGAAATGGAGTTAGAAATTTTAATCATTAGTATGTCCCCCTAAAATAGAAAAATACAAATGAAGATTTGGTTAACGCTATGCTCATTTTCCCATCCTTAGAGTCTAACACAATATCTGACACACAGAGGGACTCATTTATTGAATGAAATAAGATTTAATTACCTGTTCAAGGGCATGGTGCTAACAATCCTTGGAGCAAAGGCTGAATGCAGGCCTTCTGGCCCCAACTACAGTGCTTGTTCCCCTACAACGCTGCCAGCTTAGTAACACCTGCCTGTAGATGGGCAGAGAAACTAGAAAACCAGGGATGAATAATGTAAATATGTTTGTTTATTCTCTGAAACTGACCAACCTTTCCACTTTCAACATGTTGGCATGTAATTAGATGAAGAAGATAAAGCATGGGTCACTAGGAAGGCAACTGCTGAAAAGTCCCTACTCATAAAATGCCATCAATGTGTCCATCTGTTCCATATTTAGATACACATTTTTCAAAATTAACATATTTGGACCCATTTAAGTGAAGAACATATGTTTCGAAAGGTATTAGAAAGTGCTGCTGAAGGCTGAGAAAGCCTGAGGTGTAAGAAAATATCGATAGTTGACATTTCCTTTTTCTGGAAAGATTTATTTAAGCTAGTAGAACAGTTCTCAGAGGGAAATGTCTCCAGTGTTGTCTAAAGGGATAAACTTGACCTGCATAATTTCATTGGCCAGGGCCTCTGAACATGAGCAGTGTACTTTTTTTTTTTTTCATCTTGAATAAATGGATACTAGAATTGAAATGATTTATCCAAGTCAGGCTGATGATTCACTTTCAAAAGAGCATAATCACCACTAACCAAAATAAAATATTTTCTCAGTGGCCTACAGTACCATGTTTCAAACTTCTTGACTTTAGTTTATCCACCGTTATTTTCTGTATTACTGTGTTTCCCCGAAAATAAGACCTACCCATAAAATAAGCCCTAGCAGGATTTCTAAGCATTTGCACAATGTAAGCCCTACCCCAAAAATAAGACCTAGTGATGGGCGTGGCTATGCAGCGTATCTGCACAACCCATGCATTTCGTCCCGGAGAGGTAAAGAAGATGAGCAGCCCTTCTCATCTGCCCCATAGTGGCAGCTACTATCCCAGAGGTGACCAGAAAGGTGCAGGCAGCCCCACCAACAAGGTGGGCTCCCCTGTCAGGTCCCGGCCATCCTGTGAGTGCTGCAAGCTGAGGCTTTGAGGGGAGAATAACACATCCCCTGAAAATAAGCCCTAGGGTGTCTTCTTGAAGAAATATAAGACTCTGTCTTATTTTCTGGGAAACACGGTAGTTCTCCATGACCAATCAACAACCATTTTTGCAATCTGCTTATGGAGATATAGGAGCTCTGAGTGATAGAATCACAAATGATAGACTTAATCTTTATGCTCCTGAATAATAATATTGATATAGGATAGATTATGAACTGCTTTGATACTAATGAATCTATTAGATAATCATCAAATTAGCACCTGTTTTTTAATGCAGCTGTGGGTCAGGCTACTGTGGAAAGCGTAAAGAATTGAATCCAGAGCTTTTGTTTGATGGAAAATAATAACTACATAAAAAAATGAAATGGTGACTATATTAAAAGACTAAAGTCAATGCAAAAATTAAAATACATGATGTGAAATATATAATAATATAATCTTATTGCTTAGATAATATATATATTAAAGGTATATTAATACATATAGTATAATAATATATTTAAAGTTATATATTTTAACCTTATTGCTAAGTGACTGATACATATTTTAAATATTGTGAGTTTTAGCAGAGACAAAACTCAGCTGCAATAAATGGGAAATTCCATGAAGAAGAAAAGATTTGAGATATTCCTTGAAGGAAAAATTAGTGTCTAATAATTATTAGTAAAGTAAAGGGATGAATACTATATGAATCTTGAGGGAGTGCAGAGTAATTCCAAAGCAGATTGAAGTTTTAATTATATTTTTGAAGAAAAAGATGCGAAAATAAGAATGCAGTAAGAGAGGAGATATATTAAGAACCAGAAGAAACAGTGTTTTGGCCCATGCCATTTCAGTATTTTCTTGAGGAAGAATTGGGGTTAAAGCTTTTTTCAAACATCTTCAACCTAGACTAGAGATCACTGCTGTTAAAATTTGCTGTAAATCAAATAGAAACCAATAAATAAGATGAGGCATAAACTATGGGCAAGAGAACTCACATCTCTTGTACTCTTTCCTTTCAACTTTCTTGCTTTAAAATTCTTAAGATAAATTTCCCACTCTTTTAAGCAGTAGTCATCTAATTTAGTTAGATACTATATTGGGCAAATTCAGAAAAATACTGAATGTGTTGATAAAATTTTATTTGCTCTTGCATTAACTTTAATAGTTGTGTCCTTAAAAGGAAACAGGATGGACCCTACTGATGCTGTAGATGATCCCTACCCAACTCTTCTGCAATTATGCAACTTTTGCCAAGGTCCTGTTTTTGTTTCATTTTGTTTCTAATTTTCTCAGAGTGGCTGTATAAGTTCCCATATATCCTATTATTCCTGCCTTCTTTTGCAATTCATTCCTCACTATCAGGCATATACTTAGTTTCTTCTACCCTTTAAGAGCATATTCATCATGAAATAATTAAAACAGAACTTCAGTCCATCTTTCTGCCTAATACTGCTCAGCTTAGATTACTTGGGGTTTGCTGTCATTGGCTACCAAATACAATCCTAATTCATACTCTGAGCCTCAGTGAAGAATGTCATTGGTATTTTGGTGGGGATTGCATTGAACGTAGATAGCTTTGGGTATAATGGACATTTTGACGATATTGATTCTTCCGATCCATGATCATGGGCTATCTTTCCATTAATTTGTGTTGTCTTTAATTTCTTTCATCAATGTTTTATCTTTTTCATTATGGAGATCTTTTACTTCTTTGGTTAACTTTATTTCTAGGTATTTTATTTTATTTGTAGCTATTATACATGCAATTACATTCTTGGTTTCTTTTTCAGATTGTTTACTGTTGGCATAGAGAAATACTACTGATTTTTGTATGTTGATTTTATATCCTGCTGCTTTACTGAATTTGTTTATCAGTTCTAACAGTTTTTTTTTTCATGGAATATTTTGGTTTCTGGTTTCTCCAGATATAAGATCATATCATCTACAAACAAGGATAATTTGAGTTCTTTCTTTCCACTTTGGATGCTCTTTATTTTTTTTCTCTTGTCTGATTGCTCTAGCTAGAACTTCCGGTTCTATGTTGAATAACAGTGGTGAAAATGGGCATCGTTGACTTGTTCTAGATCTTAAAGGAAAGTCTTTCAGTTGTTCCCCATTCAGTCTGATACTCACTGTGGGTCTGTCATATATGGCTTTTAATGTGTTGAGGTAAGTTCCTTCTTCTGTACCCAGTTTTTTTTTTTTTTGAGAGTTTTATTGTGAAGGATATTGAATTTTATCAAATACTTTTTCAGCATCAATTGAAATGATCTTATGCCATGTGCTATCTTCCCCTGTGCCTGGTCGGTCCTGAGTTTCAATGCAAAGCCTCACAATTACTTCACTCTACTTCTGCCAGGCACACAGATTCTCTCTCCACTGGTGTGCTGGTGCAGCACTGCTGGGAGGGGTGGTGTATGCAATGCAAGGTTGTCTTTTCTGCCCTCTTTAGTGTCTCTTTCCTTGATATAATGTTAAAATGAGGTAATACAATTGCTCACCTGACTTTTGGTTCTTCTGAAGGTGCTTACTTACCTGGGTAGTTGTTGAATTTTGTCTTTGTGCGGAGGGATGATTGCTTGAGGTTTCTATTCAGCCACCTTCTCCACATCCTCCCCATCTGTTATTACATTAACTTTTCACAGTAACTGTATGATATAAATATAATTAACTTTGGTTTTTCTAATTGGAGAAATAGAGCTTAAGAGCCATTGCCTAACTTTCCTCTGATCCCATGGCTACCAAGTAGCACAGTACAGGTTTGGGCCCCAAAGTGTCTGATGCCCAAGACCATTCTCTTCCCACCATGCTGCCTCTTTCCCTTTCATTACCTCCTAGGCTTTGTAGAGGTCGCAAACATATATACTGCTCATTCTCTATTCTTACAGAATATGTAAACCTGTATAAGAGACCTTCCCTAAAAAATATACAGGGCATAAAAATTAGAAAATTCTATCTGTCAAGAGGAAATAGCTTTAACAGTTTCAAGGAAGATCATGTTTAGAACTTCTTGAAGAAGGATGTGGTTAGAGTCAATCTCTACACCACTCTGGTAGTATGTTTAGACAGGATATCAGGCTTCATTGAATACTAAAGATGGCTTCAAAAAGAAAAGAAATGATTATGACAAGTGTCACCTCTCCTTTGAGTAGAAGTATTACAAAAGGAAAATGAAAAAAAAAATGACTACTCTGGTTTGCAGAATGTTAGGTGATTAGTTCAATAATGGATGTTCTGCTGCATTTTAGAAAAAGAATTAAAAACATTTTTTTAAACAAATAAATTTGATTTTGCTTCAAAATGCTTTGTGTTGACAGATAAAGCCTCATGACCTACATACAAAATTGTGTGATATATTCTATCACCGTGATGGCATTCAGCTGCATATCTTTAATAAAGACTTATTTATTTCTGTGAAAATTAGATGAAATGAGCATAACAAATATGTATCTTCCTGGGGAGAATGTCTTGCTGCTAGAAAAATAATGTAAGAAGATCTCATAGGCTTTTGTCTTTGGACAAACCAATAGTAAATGACTTTCTCACTCTTGGGTTACCTAAGTCAGTTAGAAAGATGTTAGTAAAGTACTGCAGTATGAAGTGTTAATAGCTAATTAATTACTTCGACAATCAACATTCAGTAAACAATTATAGATTATGCACTAGGTGTAATGTACTTTGCTTTTGAGCCCTGTGGAGAATGGAGAATGCAAAAGTGAAAAAAATCTGTATGTTAAGTTCCTATGTTTAAGGAGCTTAAAATCAATTAAAAACAATGAAAATAAAATATTGTTTGAATCTTTCAAAAATTAAGTTTATGCTGGGTACAGGGATAGGCTTTGGGGATATAGCGGTGACAGAATGCCTTCTCTCATGGAGATTACATTCTCTTGGGGGAGTCAGATAATAAATACCTGAATAAGTAAATAAACTACTCCAAAGAGAATAAAACAGATCAGAGAAGTTTTCTTGGCTGATGTGATATTTGTGCCAGCCATGTAAAACATTTGAGGGCAGTTTCTTCTTTTAGAAACAAAGAGCAAGGAGCAAACATAAGAGTGTTCAAGGCATATCAACATAGGCCAGCGTGCTACAGCTCTGTGGACAAGAGATCCATGGTGTAGGATGGTGCTATAGCTTGAATGTGTCCCCCAAAGTTCATGTGTTGGAAGATTAATTCCCAATGTAACAGTGTTGACAGGTGGGACCTTTAAGAGGTGATTAGATCACCTGTGGATTAATTGCCATTATCACAAGAATGGCTCAGTTATTGCATAAGTGAGTTAGTTATCATGAGTGAACGTGTTATAAAAGTGAGTCGCCTCCTCTTTCTCTCTTGCTTTCTTGTGCTCTCTGCCTTTCTGCCTTCACCATGGGACGATGCAACAAGAAGGCCCTCATCAGATGCAGGCACTTCGACCTTGGACCTCCTAGCCTTCAGAACTATGAGAAATAATTTTATTTCCTTTACAAACTACCCAGTCTATGGTATTCTGTTATAGCAAAACAAACTAAGACAGATGGGGTCCAAGAGGTATACAAGGGCCATTTCATGGAGGGCCTGTGGGTTCTGGTAAAAAATTTGGATTTTAATCCAGTTGCCATAGTAAGCCAGTAGAGAGCTTTTCAATGAGATGCAATATGATGTACACGAATTATAATATACATAAAATGTGATGCTCTTCATCCAAAGTGTATAATCTGAGAGCTGTGATTATTGAAAGACTAGACAATTACTTATTTTTGATAGGGAATTAAGGATAATTTCATTGAGAAGTTTGTCTTTGAGCTGAGTCTTGACGTATGCATAAAATTTCCTACGCTGAGAGAATGGTGTGAACAAAGCTCCTGGGCAAGAAATCTTAAGATGTTGACAACTGCCTGACAGATGCATTTGCTTCTCAAGAACAGAAACTACTTTAGCACAAAGAAATGACTAAAATGTGAAATTGTGGGCACCAGCAGTAGGCTGAAATGTTTGGGTGATCAGAGGTTGAGTGGGATGAGAGTGCTGGACTTCACCCCTCATGCTACATTTATGGCAGCTGTTTGCTCTTACACCCTGGAAGCTGACCTCCTTGTTCTGTTTTGACGTCCTGAGGGACAACATGATGCGGTAAATGTCAGGATAAAGGTGTTATGTTTCAGGAATCTGCTGAGGTCACAGGGAAAGGTTGGTACATTCTCAAAGTAGAAGAAATTCTCACTAGTGAATATGAATGGGCTGACCTCTGTTGCCTGTTGTGTTTCTGTTTCAGTGATTATGCAAGAATGCTGCCTGCATATAGAAAGGTGACTCTAGTGCTTGAGAAAAGGAACCGAAAGGCCACTTCTTGGGTTTGGGTTATGATAATTATTCAGAAATAATTGAGTCCAAGTTTAGTAGCTCTGTCTGGAAAGGGATCATGTGTTCTCTGACACTAATGCAGATTATAACATGCAGTCCTAGAATTATACAGTAGTCTTCATTTTGACAGGGCTATTTTGATTGTCCTGCTTTCCTTCTTTGAAAAACTTTGTCAGACACACAACTCTGCCTACCAATGTTTATTATTAATACTAATTGAATTGCCTAAATGCTGGGGTCTGCAAAATTTTTCTATAAAGAGTCGGGTAGGTAGTAAACGTCTTAGGCTTTTTGGGCCAAGAAAGTAAATCAAGAATATTATATAGGCACTTACACAACAAGACAGAAAAAAAATCTATAATTTTTTGCTGATGAGTTAAAAATGTAATAATAATTAAGTATAATTTTTTATGATACACATCTACTAATGAAAATAATGGAATTATTCTTTGGAAGATAAGATTTCACTTAATTTGAGTTCAAAATTAGTGTTCTCCATCATCAAATCAATTATAAATGTTCATCTATAAACCATTCTTAGCTTATAAGCTGTACTAAAACAGACAATGGGGCTGATTTGGCCCCTGGGGCATAGTCTACAACCCCTACCTTAAAGCATATCTTGATTAGTAACATAAACACTTTTCCAAATTAATAAGCATAATATTAATATAATAAATCATCATCCTTATATGCCACAATTTTTTAGATGTCCACATATAATATATAAGTGGTTAAAAACATGCACTTTGGAATCAGACTAATCTGGTACAATGGTTGGCCTCATTCTTTTCTGACTGTGTTACTTCAGGAAAGTTACCTAACATCCCTCTGTCTTGATTATCTCACCTGCAACCTATGATAATACTAGTATCTCTTCAGGGCCATGTTGAAGATTAACTGAGATAGTATTAATATGGTGCCTAACACACTATGGGCAATAAATAATAGCTATTAAATTTTTATGTGATGTCCAATAATTCATTGCAGGTATATAAGACAGGGATTATTATTTACACCATTAACATTATTCCTCATTGGGGAAATTGAGGCAGGGATCATGAAACTTATCTAATATCTATGAAGGCACTACAGCTAAAAGTCAGTTCTCTGTTCTCATTAACTCACTTACTAGTATTAAGTATGTATGTATGTATACGGGAGGCAGAATTCTAAGAGGGCCCTTGAGAAACCTGTCCCTTCTGTGCATACCCTCTGCTTGAGTGTGGACTTGGGTGAATTTGTGAATACCAGGGATAGCAACTGACTTGATTAGGCTACATCATATGGCAAAGGGGAAGGATAGTCATTTTCATGATGATGTTATGTTATATGTGACTCCATAATAGATACTGGAGAGAGATTCCCTGCTGGTTTTGAGGAAATAAACAACCATCTTGTGAGAGAGCCAAGTAGACAGGACTTGAGGTCAGCCTCTAGAAGCTAAGAGCAACCCCATGGACATCCAGCAAGAAAACAAAGACAAAAGTCTCACAACTGCAAAAAATTGAATTCTGCCAATAACCTGAATTAACTTGGAAGAGGACCCCAAGCTTCAAATAATAATGCAGCTCAGCCAACACCTTCATTTCTTATGAGAACTGAGCAGAGACCCAGTTAGGCTGTGTCTGAACTTCTGCCCTGCAGAAACTCTAAGATAATAAATGTATGTTTTATGAAGCAGCTAAATTTATCATAATTTACTACACAGCAAATAAAAATCTAATAAAATGTACCAGATAGGTGGCTAAATGTTGAGAATAAAATAGTGAAGAAAATAGACTTGGTTCTTATCCTGTTGGATTTATGTTTTACAGAACAAAGGGAATATTTTATTGTGTATGTTTCTATCATAGAAGTGGAAAGAAATTGTCATGGGAGAAGAAACAAGGTCATCTAACTGTCTTGGGTAAGCAGGAAAAGTTTTCTTGGGATCGGCTAGGAAGGGAAAATTTAGTAGGTTCATCCAGAGACTGGAGGGCCAGTGTGGGAGGAAGTGGAGGGAGTACTGCAGCCAGGGAAGTAGCAAGTACAAAGGTTCTGGGATGTGTGAGAGCACAGTGTATTCTGAGAATTCTAAAGCACTCACTGGCTAGAGGGAGTGTGGTGAGAGATGAGGCTGCAAGCAGGGGTGAGTTCATGAAAGGCCTCAAATACTGTGTCATAGAGTTTGGACTTTCTGCTGGGGGAAATGAGGAAACAGTGAATGACTCAAAGCAAAGGAGTGGCAGCTTCAGAGATGTCATCTTTGCACTCTGCATTAAACTGCAGGGTCAAGTCAAAGAGACTGATTCAGGGACAGAACCACGATCCAGAAGACAGATTATGGTAGCTGGACCTGGGACCATGACAGGTAGGGTGGAACAAAAGGATTCATGGCCTCCTACATTTCTCCAATGTGGGTATTGAGTTGCCTTAGCTTCTGACATAACAGATGCGATGGGCATAGCTAGAGATGTAAAAACTCATTCTCCCACCAAAACCTTTTTAAAAGTAGGCTATATGATCAGAATGTCTAGACTGTGGGAACAAAAGATTCAATAATTGTCTTCCTTATCACCTCCAATGAAAGGAAAAAATCTATGACTTTCTATTGGCTTACAACAGTTATTGTTTTTGTCAGGAGAAAGTACTGTCAGAAGAGTGGATGCTCACAGCTGTTTATTGATCCTTTCAGGGACTGAGAAATGTTAAAATATGCTCTGACCTTTTTTAGCCTTATTGCATTCCTCTGGCATTTTGATGAAAAGCAATTAGCCACTTCTCTGCCTCCAGTAATAGTGGTTCCAAATTCGGAACAAGCTGCTTAATTAGAAGATCATAAGCCAGTATGGAAAAGCAAATGGTCACATGACAAGCCAGAGTAAGATAAATGTTGGTGCTTTATGCAGAGGCTGCTGGACACCATCTGAGAAGGGTCATTGAAAGAGAATTTAAAATTAATCCTGGCCTGCAAAATGGTGTGGATGTCATAGTGAGTCTAGTCTTTGTTAATAATTCTGTAAATGCTGAAGAACACAATCATTTGTTTATGGTAACAAAGGAGCTGGAAAAGCTCATACAGTAAATTGATTGATGAAAAATAATACCATGGATTTGATTATCCTGTCATTGAGAGAGATGTGGGACGGATTCCATCAGTTTTGGTTTCACTGAAGGTATAATACAGACGCTTATTCTTATGCCCTAAATAGGATTTAGAGTGATTTTTTACAGCCCTGAATAGGAGAATTGTTGCAGCCTTGAGCTTCTTGTACAGCTATTTTGGTAAATGACAGAGGCAAAGCCTCCAACAAGCGTATCTAAAATAGGAGGTGGTTTGACAGCCAAGGGAGGCTTTGATCATGTGATAAAGGAGTCAATGGGAAGAAATCTCTAAGGTTAGAGAGCTATAGTTCTATCAATTATGTTGCTCTACAAATCAGGAGAATTGGGGAAAGAGCGAGAGGTTGGTTGCCTTTCAGCTTCCTGCCAGATGGATTTCTAGGAGAAAACTTCAGCTGTGTTCCAGAACTCTGTGTCGGAGGCGAACTCTCAGCTCAAGTATGTTAATGGAGGTAGCAGTAATATGGAAGTACTAACGTTTCCTTGATCTTCTACATAAAACAGTCTGTGGTGGACAGATGTTTCTGATGCAGACAGAACAAAGCAAATAAGGATACTGAGTAAGAAACCCTCTCCTTTTAAAGTCAGTTTAAAACCCATGGCCTAACTTTCAAATATGTTTTGTTGAACACTCCTCATACTGGTGTCATGCTCTGATGAAAGTTGACTATGATGGACCTGAAATTCTGGAAGCATGGTCTCTCTCACAGCAGCCTGTCTCCCTAACTATTCTCTATGGGTATTTTATCACTGAAATGAAAAACTTAGCCAGGGGTTGGTAAGGTATCCCTTTAGTAAACCCAGGAAAAGTGGAGGCACAGAAGCCTCTTTTTCTCACTCTTCCTGAATGGGTGGTTTCATCAAACTCCTGCTTCAAAGTCTAGGAAATCTCTCAGGAATGATTCCTCTTAGGAGATTTTTAACACTCAGATCAATCTAGGTAAACACCTAGGAGCATTTCCAATAGGGAATGCTAAACTGCTACAAGACAAGCCCCTGGTTTTCTAAGACGGGGCACATTCCCTCTGATACTTGACTGTCACTAGCTTCACTCATATCGTCATGGAAGGAATCCATTCTAAGATGCAGTAAAAAATATTGACTCCCTGACCTTTGTGATGTTTATAAATGTTAAAGTTCCACAGCCACCCCATCCCTAGCCCTTGCCCTATTTTTCTTTATTAGGTTTAAATAGGTGTCACATAAAGTAAATTAACTGGTGGTAGGATTCAAATAAAGGACCAAATCAAACGTGCTTTCCTCTGTACCCAACTAACCACAGAATGAAATGTTATCTGACACCTTATCTCAGTAGGCATATTATGAAATCTGATCTTAAATTGCTATTCTATACTGCTTTCCTAGAACTATTCATAACTGGATATCCTTTAATAAATAGAAAAAGGAGATTAAAGGTATGAGGCTTTTGGGGTGGTTAGAAATGCATTTGATTGGAAGCTACAAAAAACCCAACCATGGTGGCTTACAGAAATAAGCTTTCATTTTTTTCCCATGATGTGTGTCCAGATGCAGACAATGGCTGGCCTTGATTCAGTCAATATCAGGACCAACATCTTTGTGATTCTCTTGACCTTTCCTCATCTCAGAAGATGATTGCTTCTATTAATTTGCTAAGCATTGTCACAAAATGTCACAGACTGGGTGGTTTAAACAACATAAATTTATTTTCTCATAATTCTGGAGGCTAGAAGTCTAAAATCAAGGTATCAACAAGGGATGTTTTCTTATAAGGTCTCTCTCTTTGGCTTGCAGATGGCTGTCTTCTTCCAGTGTATTCACATGGTCTTCCCTCTGTGTGAGTC
Organism: Cheirogaleus medius; assembly: GCA_008086735.1. NCBI lineage: Eukaryota > Metazoa > Chordata > Mammalia > Primates > Cheirogaleidae > Cheirogaleus > Cheirogaleus medius. The sequence continues at coordinate 133,804,525 of VBSM01002608.1, forward strand.
TGTGTCCTAATCTCTCCTTTTTATAAGGACACCAGTCATAATTATTAGGGCCCACCCTAATGGTGTCATTTTATTTTAATTACCTCTTTAAGGACCCTATCTCCAAATACAGTATATTTTGAGATACTAGGGATTAGGACTTCAACACAGGAATTTGGGGAGGATGTAACTCAACCCATAACATTGCTGAAGCTTAAGCCAACATCACTGTATTCACGATGGAAGAAGGGACCATAGCAGCTGAGTCTTCCCTGTTAAAACCCTGCCTACCAGCATGCTCATTGACCAGAACTGGAACACATGACCTTCCTTAGACACAGACAGGGTAGGGGGGGAGGAAATGGGCTTGTTGTGATTACTTTAGCTCAACCACTATTCATTGCGGGTGGTGGTTAAGCACTTTGTTTATTTGAACAAAATCTAGCTTTGTTAGCAAACAAGAAGGGGGAAGGATGCATATTGCATATATAAACTAGAAACTTTGCTTTAGGGATAAAACGGAAATTGAGACATGAAGAAGCAGGAAAGGTTCTACTTTATGAACTTGTTTAATTTTAGCCTAGTCCAGGGTCAAGAAAGCAGGTAAGGCCAATACTAGACACCACTGTAAAGAGTCGCTAGTTTTTCCGCTGTTTCCCTTTCCTCTCCATGTTTTCACGCTTCCCTAGGCCTTACCAGGTGCTCTGTGTCAGAAGATTTTCTGCACATCCTTTGGTCGAAGCTTGCTCTGAGAAGAGCATCTTCTATCAGTGTGGACTCCCTGTGGTATTCAGTGTGAATAAATTTGAGTCATTGAAATTCCTTTCTGAAGGATATTTCCGTTTTAAGCTTTACTTTATAATGAAGGGCTTTGCTCACAGTTCAAGGGATTTCAGGCACTGGTGCACAAATGAGGGAGCTTTAGGACCAGCCATTCCAGTGCCCTACAAATCATACTGATTTTGTGGCTGACCTTATAGATGGCTATGACTCTACTTATTGAGAAGCCGGGCTTGAACTAGGACAGGCCTAGAATATAAAATCTAGATTGACTAGATTGACTCATGTTAGCTTTATATTTCTGTGTGTAATAAATTACCACGAATTTAGCAACTTGAAGCAACTTCCTTTTATTACCTCACAGTTCCGTAAAGAAGTGTGTGATGGGCTTGCCTGGATTCTCTACTCCAGGTCTCACGAGGCTGAAATTCAGATGTTGGCCAGGCTGTGCTTTTACATGGAGACTATAGGAAAGAATCTACTTCCAAGTTCTCTGGATGTGGGCAGAGTTCATTTCCTTGCCTGTAGGACCAAGGTCCACATTTACTTGCTGGCTGTTGCCCAGGAATTGCTCCCAGACCTGAGAGGCCACTTCCTGATCCTCATCAAGTACCCCTTTCCATCTTCAAGCCAGTTTTGAATGTCCATTGTGCTTCAATCTCTGACTTCCTCTTCTGCTACCAGCCAGAGAAAACTCTCTTACTTTTAAAGGGATCACATGATTTAATGTGATTAAATTTTAATAATAAAAATAAAGCATATGCATTATTAAAAATATTAAATAATACAGAAGGGTTCACAATAGAAACAAACCTTTTTTTTTTTTCCTACTATCCCACTTTTGGTCCAAAGAAGGATTAAATTTTAACTCTTTTAATTTTATTTGTCCTAAATTATTCTGGTGATAACCTCCACATCTCTATGTTTTACTAAGAGCATTAATTAATCAATTTTAGATATTATGTAATCCACTCCTGCTATGGCAAATGGGAATTTGGCTTATTCATATGATTGCCAACTTCCTTCTCCTCAATTGGTTGTTTACCACTTTTAATGATATATCATGTGCTCCTATGACTTTCTATAGCGTGCGCAAAACCTTATTTCTAGTTCCATCAAATGTAAACAATTTATCCTGGAGCCTCCGCACTAGACTGAAGACACTTCCCCTTTCTTCTCTTTCCTTCTCCTTCTAGCCTATCGACTGCCCACACACTGGCCTCTTTATTTTACCTCTTTATTATCAAGACACATAGTATATATATTCTGTCCTATAATTAATTTAATCTCCCTATTTTAAGGCTAACTAGTTAACCTGAATTAGACCTGAAAAATCCCTTTTGCTGTGTAATAGAACATAATAAGAGGAGTAACACCAGGGGGCAGGGTTCATAGGGAAGATCTCAGCATTCTGCTCACCACACTCATCCCTGGCTGTGGAAATGTACATGAAGAATTGTCTGCCTTATTTATTGTTTTGGAATTTTGGTAAGTAATAAGCCAGGAGAAGTAAAGACAAAAAACACTGTATACAAATTGGGCCAATTCAGTGGGTTAGTTCAGGGATGAGTTTTTTGACATAGTCAAGTCATGTGGAAGAGGACAGAAAGGAGTTAAAAGAGAACTTTAAGCTCTACGAAAATAGAAATGGAACCATGTTTGTTTTGTTTCCTCTCATATCTCCAATGTGTAATCTAGTAAGATTATAGAGTGAGCACTCGGTGAGTGTTTGTTAAATTTGGATGATTAGACTGTGTGCTAGTCAACTTTTGTTAAAAAACATCCTCCCCATCTTATTCACTAATAATAACAATTTATTTCTAATTACCTTAATTTTTGTATTTTCTTTTCCTAATGGATCTTGGTAAAAGAGACCAAGTCAATATACTCTATTGCACTAAAGCCTCTTAGAGATGGACATAGTTACATTCAAGTCACATGGTCAATCCCATATCAATGGGATGGGAAAGTTTGGTTCATCTACAGAAATGTACTACAACCTCATACAACAAAGGATAAGGATGTAGAATCCTAATTCAGGGAGAGGACACCATAGTTGGGAACAATGATACAATCTACCACAGACTACCTTTCTATAATGTATTGCCTAATACTTGTCCCTGCTTCTGTATTAGCAGCCTTTCTAAGGTTTGGTACCAAAGGGAGAATATTTAAGAGAGGAAGGTAGCTGGTTGAAGTTTTCTTACTCTACCACTCTGAGCTCCCTCTGCCTCTGGGTTCTCTTACGCTCCTTTGTGGATAAGCATAGTATGCACCAGGCAAAGTTTAAGGAGGGCATTTGAATGACCCATTTGGCCAGCCTCACTGCAACTCCTAGAGGCCCTCCATCCTAGAGTTTTGTTTTAAGAAAAGTATTTATTTTCCTTATTTCCTAGAGACACCCACATACTTACCCTGAAATTTTACACTTGAAGATCTGATTTCTCACTATTTAAATGTACTTCAAAAATAACCTGGTTGAAATAATGACATTAATTTTACCTCAAAGATTATAAGTATTGTTTTGTAAAGAAAACATACATGTAATCCAATTTATCTTTCTTTAAAGAAGTATATATCTTTCTCCTTCTTGCATTCGGGCAACATTAGTCTTAAATTATAGCAACATATAGTGAAAAAATATTGTTCTCTTACTTTTAATGCATGTTCATTTCTCAAGCTTAGAAGAAAAGTTGTTGTGGAAATAACATTTTAGTCAATAGATTACTAACATATTATATGCCTTGCACCTTGGGTAATGTGATATATGGAAAATTACTTAGCTATTTGTCTTCAGTGGAAGCCCAATGAATAATGAGAATTGGTAATTCATCTTATTTTCAAGGATATTCAATACTATCTGTGTCCTTGGGGCCACTTTCGCAAATGTTACACTTTACTATTTCCTGATCCAAAGCGACAGGAGGCTTTTTTTTTAGTTCTAAGATTTAAAAGAGGATTGAGGCTTGTCTGAGCTATGCATCCATAAAGACAGGCAGAAACATAACCATTTGTTTGTGTTTCATTTCAAACGTGACAGTCAGAACAATATCTGCCTTTTCCATCCATGTGAAGTTTTCAAAGCACCCGGGACAGCTGCAGTCACTCTATTATCAAATAAAATGCCGAGTGAGTGCCAGCTTCACATCTAGCCATTACTCTTAGTCCTTGGTCCTAAAGAACCACCTGCTGCCATAAAGAGAAAAGTAAGAATTCTCACCATCCTCTTATTTCTTTGATGGGCATGGCTGGGTTTCTCTGTTAACAGGTAAGTAATACTGTAAGTCTCTTCAAATCCTTGCTAAATAAATAAACAAAAAGTAATGGAGCAAATGGAGACACACTCATATGGATGGGTATCAGAACAGTCAGCAAGTATGTGCTTCTCCTGAACATCAAACCTGTCCTGATGGTATCACAGTTACCTCCAGAATAAAAGAAAATAGTCCCTTGATGGTTCCTCTCCTGAGGGTATTTTTTTTTTTTTTTGCCTTTAGGGTTCATTATAGTTAATGTGATTTTTTCTATTCTTAAAAACATTGAAACTGAAAGGTAAAGAGGAACTAAATTATGTAGAGAGATTGTCTGGAAGAAACTGGCTAGCTGTTTACTAAACCTTACTCTGATTCTTTCTAAGCACACAAATCACATTTTCCAGCCTTCCTTTACAATTAGGTATGGATCCTGAGTTCCAGAAAATGAAACATGAACAGAAATAAAGTGTTCCACTTTCCAGGAATGTGCCATAAAGCACATTAGTGACCCTGCCATTAGTGACCTCCACTAGGTGGATGAAGATAAGCAAGGTGATCTTGGCAACTATGTTGTAAAGGTGGTGGAGTTACAAGGCAGAAGGAGTCTGAGTACCTGAATCACTACCTGGACAAGTGTCCTCTGCTGATCAATAACTCCTATTTTGGACTTTGAAAAAAGAATAAACTTCTGTTATGTTTGATATTATGAACCATTATGTGTTTGGGGCTTTGTTATTACATCTATTATTTATTTAACTAAAACATATATAATTTTATCGTGCCCCCAAAATGTAGGGATAGGGTAAAAATATGATCCATTACATGAAATTCAGAGAAAGTGTAAGAATTGTCCTTGAGGAATTTTGAGACACAGGAATCATTTGATATGTGCAGTCCTTATAGAATATGATGAAGGAAATGGGACATAAGAAGCAGACAAAAATATACAATAGGGAAAAGATTCTTTCTTCAATAAATGGTGCTGGGAAAACTGGTTAGCTACATGCAGAAGAGCGAATCAGGATCCCCACTTCTCACAAAAATTCACTCAAGATGGATAACAGACTTAAACCTAAGGCATGAAACCTTACGAATCCTAGATGTTGGGAAAACCCTATCAGATATTGGTCTAGGCAAAGAATTTCTGAGGAAGACCCCCAAGGCAATCACTGCGCATCAAAAATAAACAAATGGGATCTGATCAAATTAAAATGTTTCTGCACAACTAAGGAAACTATCATTAGAGCAAATAGACAACCCACAGAATGG
>VBSM01002608.1:133809906-133875322 GCA_008086735.1 Cheirogaleus medius
GGGCAATATATGTATCCCCAACAATACTTGTACCCCCATAATAAAAAAAAAGAAGCATTAGGAATTATTATCAAGTGCTTAAGTACTTAAATCTGAACTCAAATCAGAGGACATGGGGGATTATTCATTGTTGCCCACTGAGGTTTAGAGATTCTTAATCAGTGAAGGCCCCGAAGCCTTGAGATGACTACTATCCTGACTAACCTTGATTCTGGAGGTATTTTGCTAAGCTGTGTACAGATTCCTGACCCACAAAAACTGTGAAGTAATATATATTGTTGGTTTAAGCCACTAACTTTGGGGTAATTTGTTACACAGCAATAGAAAACTACTACCATAGCTGAGTGTTTATACCCTACCACCCAGAAGTTCCACTCATAACCATCAGAAGTGCATGCATATATGTTCACAAGATATATCCAGGCATTTTCAAGCAGCAGGGCTATTTATAGTAATAGCCCATACTGGAAACTTTCCAAATGTCCACTGAATTAAATGTCTACCAAATGTAATGGGTAAGTAAATTGTGGTATATTTACAAAATGGAAAAATATATAGCACTGAGAATGCTCCTTATACAAATAAATACAACATAAATACCTTTCACAAAGAAGCTGGGTACTAAAGAGAACCTACTGTGTCACTTAATTTATATAAAGTGTTCTGTTTTCTAATCAGTATAACATCAATATAATGGTTGCCCTCTGTGGGGATGAAGATAGGGACTTTAAGCGGCATTGCATGATAGGTGATATTCTGTTTCTTGAAATGAACACCATTCATTAGTGTGTTCTTTTTATAAAAATTCATCCAGGGATACACTTTGATATATTTACATTTCCACATATGTATTACATATTAATTGAACATTTTTTAAAAGTTTAAAACATGTGTGCTTCTGTGATAGAAATTTATGTTCATGATATTGTTGAGAAAATATATAAAGACGCTTGTAATTTTTTATGTTAGTGCTGTGTGTTGTTTCAGAAGTTTGGAGACATCTACATGTCCACTAAAGTGATTGGTTTAATTAATTGTGGGACATTCCTCAAATGGCTTGCTACAAAGCCATTAGGATAAATGTGGGGATCTTGGTTTACTAATATAGAAAGATGCTCACAACATATTTCTCAATGAGAATAATAGATGATAAAACATACATGCAAGGCACTGGCAGAACCATAGAGAGTTAGGCCAATAGAAAAATAATTACTCAGACATTAATAATTATTTACTTGGATGGTAACTTCATGGCTGACTTTTTTCCTTTTTAATTATATGCATTTTTAATATATCAATGGGATGGGCTTGATTTGATTTTATGTTTTGTATTAATTTGATTTTAATATCTTAAAAAGCAGGAGTCATGCTTTTTATTCGACAGCTCATTCCACACACACTTAACTCATTTAACATGGACCTTGTACAAAGTCAGAACTCAATAAATATTCACTCACACCCTGACTGAATTTAAAAAAGCAATAATAAGAGATAATCTGTCATTCTCATTCATCTATTTTAATATATGTCTTAGGGAAGGGCATTTCTGTGTTCTAACAAGTTGTATAAATAGAGACAATGACTAAAAATGGTGTGCATTTGTGTGTGTGGTTTGTGGTGGAAAGTTACATGTTAGAACCTTGTTTAAAAGCATTTTGGACATTAAATGAGCAGGAGATATGTAATTGAGAAGGGACAATAAAGGTAATGCCTCCAGTTGGTTTATAGTCTGTGGACATTTTTTTAATCTATTGAACAATGTTTTAATTTGATTAGACATTTTATCTGATGTGTAGGCTCCTTGTCTTATTTTGTGAAGGTCACATAAATCCTAGCTCATCTACACTGAGGAAACAACCTGCCAGGGCCTTCACAGCCCAGGCAGGTGGCTGGTGACAGGATGCCTAGTGATCTGAAGCCTAAGATTGCAGTTGGTTGCTGATTCTGCATGCAAGGCTCAAGTTCTGAGTTTCATATTTCCTCTCTGGGAATGACTTTACAAAAATAAGGAACACTGGAAAAAATCCATATGGTTTTAAGCAATTCTTTCTTTTTCTTCCTTTTTTTTTTCTTTCTGACTTTCTTTTAAGTGTGTGCATGTGTATGATGGTATGTCCTAGACTACCCTTCAGCAGTTCTTATTTATCATTTTGTTGCAAAACAACATTGACAACTGTCCACTTAAATGTAGTAACATCAACTCAGCTGTCTCAGTAGAAACAAAATATTTGCAAATACCAAAATGTAAGAGATGAAGGAGGTTTAGGAGAAAGAAGGGAACAGTAAGAGAGCATTTAAAATTTTTTTGTGATATATAAGAACTAGGACTGTATATTACAAAACTAGCCATTTGATATTTTATGCAAATTAACCTATGTAATATAAGAGGAAGTAATATTTTTGGCATAGGAACAATATGGATTTAATTGAATAACAAAATATAGAAATGGAAAGACATAGTAAATGAATAATTACTATCTAGGTTAGATTATCAAAGCCTTTACCTTCTCTTCTTCTTTCTTAGTCTTTTGGGCATTTATCACATAACTACATGAATTCAGCCAAAACTTTTTAAAAATTGAAGCTCAAATGGGCTCCATTTATCTGCTAGCTTGGATCTATTTTAGAAAGTTAAGTGAAGAGTATCTCAAAGTTGTTGACTTAATTGGGGAATTATCCATAGATCTGTAATTTAGGTTATTTTTTTATTTTTTTTTTTGCTATTCATAGTCCCATTTAGAATAGATGCAGTTTTAAAATCATTATATGAAAAAGCTGACCACATCATTTACCATTATTTAGTTCAAACTATATAGCTCAGTAAATAAAAAAGAAAAAAGGAGGTGTAGATTTGGCCTAATGAAAGAGAGTCTTAGAAAAATAGTAAGTGATACAGAGGTATATTTGTTGAGTGCGATAGTGGCTACATTTGGCAGTGTGCTCACTGCAAGTTTAGGTGAGGGGTGTTGCTAGGCCTTAATGCCAGGGCAGAGCATATTCAAATGGGTACACCCGCAGAGCTCTGCAGTATGTGCTGGTAAGTATTCTGAGTGGCTTATAAATCTCTGTGTTTCAGAATACAACCAACCCACAAGATATAATAGCACTATATCTCCTTGGGGAGTGGAACTTCGGTACAAAGATCCAGGTACAGAGGCAGTTCAAGTGACAAGTGACAGGTTTTAGGCTACCAATTATAAACCTATGGTTTAGGAATAGGACCAAGGTGGCCCTGGTGGTCCTGACATTATGTAATGTCATGTGACAGGTGAAAGATAAGGTGCTGAGTGACAAGTGGTTAAGATCTTATCCTATCTTCTCTATTCCATATTATGTGTTTTCTTGGACAGAAGAAATTCTTAATCACTGGGTCAACTTTCTGGACTTCTTTTAAGAAACACAAAATCTTTGTCCTAAGAAACAAAGAAAAGAGAAAATAGGGAAATTAAATTGATCTACAGAATAAAAAGCTGAGACAGGAGAGAAGGAAAGAAGTGAAGTAAATATCTTTGAAGATTACGTCTAAGAGAGTGGTAAGGAGAACAATTTAAAGAATCAGAGAGGGAATTTGGGACAGTCATCTCCACAAGAGCTGCTGAAAATCAAAGAGCAATAGAAGACTATTTCCCTTCAGGTGAGGAGATTATTGGGACAAAAATGTATGGAAACTAAAGAAGAAGAGAGTTCAACAAGTAACAAGTAGGCAAACAGCTTATACCACTCAAAGAAATGAAACATCTGGAATTAGCTTAAAACAAACAAAAAAACATGGGATATTCAACATAACAGGGAAAGGTTTAAAGTTTGGGTTAGGATTAGAGTTAGGAAAACAAGAAAAAATAGGGAAAGAAACATGAAAATGTAGTTTTGAGTTCTACATTTGTGCTTATCATCATGTGAAATTAAAGTAATATATTTAACTCTGGGACCACCAATTTTCTCACTATTTAAGTAGAATAATTGCAATAACATAGGAAAGCAAGCACACTAACACAGTGCCTCATACATATTGGTTTAAACAAAAAGAAGAAAAAGAAAAAGCTGGAAGCCTGCTTGTATATAAGAATTTTGAGATAATCCATCATATACTCTTTTATAGGATTGTAGACTTTGATTTTGTTCCACGCAGAAAAAAATAGCTTTTATTATGTGCACCTAATACATAATTGTTAAGCACCCCAAGAAATTTTTAACATTGAGATTCTTATGAAATGCTGTATGGTAATTGTCAAGACACAATCATCTTTACAACACAGCAGAGCCAACCACTAAAAGGACAAGGTCTTAGCAACTGTAGTTTTGCAAATATAAGACAAATGACATGATTCTTTAAACAAATATTTTTGGCCTTATTTCTAGTCCATGTACCTATTTTTACCTATATTCTATTCTAAGTTAATTTGTGACTTTAAGTTTCAGAACTCTTAATTTTAGGAGTCCTAGAAAAGATAGTCTTGAACCATATTTTATGCATGAGAAAGAGATGACAAAAGCCAGTTGGCATAACTCTCAGCTTGAATGTAAACTCCGTAAGGTCAGAGTTTTTACTTTTTACTTTTTTACTTTTCTCTTCCAATCTATTTTTAGTGCCTCAAAGAGGATTTAGCCACAAATAGACACCTGATAAATATTTGTTAAGAGAATTAATGAATAAATGAGTTGGTTGTAAAATTGCCATGGTTTTCGAGTAAATGGATTATCCTGTAGTTAATCTATATTTTTCAAAATTTAGCTCTTTATAGAGTAGCACTGTTATACAGAAATGCTGTGTGAACCATATATGTAGTTTTAAATTTTTTGGTAACTGTATTTTAAAAAGTAAAAAGAAACTGGTAAGATTATTTTTAGTAATATATTTTATTTGTTCCAATATATCTAAAATATTATTTCAACAAGTAATCAATATAATAGTTATGAGATATTTTACATTCCGATTTTGTACCAAGTCTTTTAAATCCTTTGGGTCTTTTATATTTACAATACATTCAGGTGAGCTACATTGTGAGTACTGAGAATTTCATTAGCACATTGGGCAGTGAACTTACAGAGCAGTCAGAACCTGATTTGAAAGAGATGAAATTAAAGCAGAATCTTAGATTTAAAATAAGACCAATGGTTTATATGAAAAAGCACAGAATTTGCAGTTAGGTAGAGCTAGTGTTGAATCCCATTTACTAGTTGTGTGACTTTGAGTGAGATAATCTCAATGAGTCTGTTTCCTCATGTGTAAAATAGAAACAATTATTTGGACCTTGGTGGGTTGTTGATTATCTTAGAAAAAATATAAGTGAAAAGTCTCCTATAGATATTATACATAGTAGGTCCTCAATAAAGATTATTAATAGTTTTCATTATTTTATTATAATTATATGCTTTATGCTTTTCAATTGTTTGTGATTTTTAAAAATGAGATTACACTTCCCTTTTAAATGAAAATAAGGAAGGCATGAACCCCATCATTGGATTATATACCAGATATTAGACCTCGAAAAATTTTTTCTAGTTATTTCTGAGCTTTTATCTCAGACAAACTCATGTATGTCTCATACAAGGTCCTCATTTGCCTTATACATCACTGGCTTGGGACTGTCTCAACTACTGAGAAGTCTCTGGGTTTTCTGTTCTGCTGGGAGAGTTCTCTGCTGGCATTTTGCTTCTGTGACTGTTCTGATGCTGATTTCAGAGAAAGGAATTTGGATTTAGGATCATAAAGACAGTACAAATATCTTACACATGTGAGGGGAAAAAAAGATATTTTTTGGACATATCACTGTCTAGAAACTTACCACCTAATGGTTTATTTGAAAATTAAATTACTCAGGAATGTATTCCAGCAAACAGAAGACTGAGTTATAGTTTGAGAAAAACATAAAATACAAGAAATGATAAGCAAATAAACAATGAGGCTATGAAATTCTTTAATTGTTAGGTAAAGATTTAAAAATAAGGAGATAATGTAAAGTAAAAAAAAATGGGAAATGAAAAACCAAGAAGAGGAAGAAATAATTGTGTGTCAGTGGTATTATCTTAAATAAAAAAGGGATCTCTAGATCCTAATTACTTTTTTAATATTAATATGAAACTATATTTTCATATGTTAGCTATAAATTTGTATATAAATATCAGTAGAATATAAATAAAACTAAAACATCCCAATATACCAAAAGACAAAAAGCACATAATATATGAACATAGGCAATGATGAAGGAAAAAATGAAAACACATAGATATTGAAAAATAAGATGACTGTGCTAGAATTTCACCAAAATCTATGCCTATGTTTTTATGCTATTAGCTGTAGTCTGTAGTTGTGTGACTTCTAGCCAATAGGATATAAAAAAAGTACATATCACTTCCAGTACTGATCCCTAAATTTCCTTCATGGCAGCTTCTAGATGCTCTTTTTGTTTCCTCAGACTGGATGGAAATGACCATGATGAACTTGGACTTGATTTATTTAAGATGTCAAAACCTTTATTAATGGAAGTCCCTCATCAATTGTATGGAGCAGCATTCTGCTCCTTGCTACTCTGGACCACTCAAGATTACTATATGATGTCTTAGTTCATTTGTGCTGCTATAACATAATATCATGATTGGATAATTTATAAATAATATAAATTTATTTTTGCACCATTATGGAAGCTAGTAAGTCCAAGATCAAGGCACTGGCATTGGTGTCTAGTGAGCTCTGCTCTTTATTTCCAAGTTGGAGCCTTGTAGCTGCCTCCTCCAGAGGGGAGAAATGTTGAGTCCTCACAAGGCAGAAGGGCAGAAAGGGGCAAGCTATCTCTGAAGGCTCTTTTATAAACTCCTTAATCTATTCATGAGGGCAGAACCCTCATGACTTAATTACTTCCCCAAAGGCCTAATCTCTTAATATGACCACAATGGGGATTAAGTCTCAACAATAATTTTGAAGGGGACACACATTCAAACCAGAGCACATGATAAACTTCTAGTACATTTAAGTCATTATGTGTCTTTTGTCTCTATTTCATATATAGCTAGTATTTACTTCACTAATATGACTGAATAAAACCAAATATAATGGTGATTATAATAAATATGAATGGATTATATTCCTGAAATAAGCCAGATTTAGGAAAATGTACTGTTGCTTAATTTGATTGCTTTTTACGAATCAGGGGACCAGATCAGATCTTGAAGGTATATTTATGTGTAAGGGAGGCAAGTGGGTTTTCTCTGAAGGAAATGTACACTTCCACTATTAATCTTCTTGTAGCAGGAAATGATGTAGGACTAGACTTAGGAAGGCAAGAGTTTTTCCTTTTTCTTTTTATTGTTTCTTTCCTTTTGAATTGATATTAGATTGTCTTTTCTGAATCTATCCTCTGTGCTTCTTAAATGCTTTCAAAACATTCATATCTTTGTGTTTTTGCATAGAATTTGTCCCTTTGTCTTCAGCTGAATCAATTTGATTACTTATCCTATTGATTCATTATTATTCTTTTTTAGAGACAGATTTTTAATTTCTCAGAACTCTACTTCTCTTAACTAGCAGCCTGCTCTTGTTTTACATATGTTTCTGAGAATACTAATCACAATTATTTAAAAATTTGTATTTGTTTCCTACCTATAATCTCTTGTCTTGAGGGTTAGTTTTGGTTTTGATGCCTTTCTTTCATGCTGTTTTCTTTAAATGTTTCATGGAAAATCTTAATCATCTGTTCATAGTGTAAGGTTCTTAAAAGAGTAATATATTTTAATGGAATTTTTTTCATCACTTGTGAATATTCTCTGGTTGCCTGGCAGCAAATTCTGCCTGATAGAGTCTGATAGAGTTTTGAGCTTATGTGAAAGTACCAGGTGGGAACATGTGGTCAGTTTGTCTTTCCTTTTGGGTATGAAGTTAAGTATGCATTCTCAGTTTGAGACATCCCTTCACTTCAGTTTGGCTTTAGTGTTTACTTTGGCAATATACAACAGCAGATTCACTACTTTATTCAGAAAACTATTCTTGTGTGTTTAGCTTGAAGGAAAACATCAGAGCCAACAGCACTGAGAGCAGGGTATTGTTGCAGCTGTTCTGCAAACTGTTAATCAATTATCTCACTGACCATCTAGCTCTGGCTTTCTAGCCTCTGCTGCATCTGATTGGGATAATTCCAGGATTCTGTTAGAGAAACATTGTTTTAAGTGATCCTGTCTTTCATTATTTTTTGTAGCTTTTATCCTTTCCTTTTATTTTCCCACAGCTTTACTGAAGTATGATTAACAAATAATTATATACATTTAAGGTTTACAAAGGGGTGATTTGCTATAAATAACATACATACACATTGTGAAATGTTTATCACAACCAATCTAATAAACATCTCCATCATTTCACATGGTTACCCTTTGTATGTGTGTGGCCAGAACATTTAAGATCTATTCTCTTAGAAAATTTCAAATATACAGAATATTAACTATAGCCACCATACTATATATTAGGTCTCCAGAATTTACTCATCTTACAACTGAAAGCTTGCATCCTTTGACCAACATCTCCAAATTCCCTCCACCACAACCCCTCTCTGGTAACCACCATTCTACTCTCTGTTTTAAGAATTTGACTCTTTCAGATTTCACATATAAGTATGTGAACCCTATGTTAGGGTTAGGGTTAGGGTTAGGGTATATCTCAGAGATATTTGAGTTCAGTTCTAGACCACTGCAATAAAGCAAATATCACAATAAAGTGAGTCACATATTTTTTAAGTTTCCCAATTCATATAAAAGCTATATTTACGCTATATTGTAGTCTATTAAATATGCAATTTTTATGTCTGAAATGCCCATACTTTAATTAAAAAAACTTTTTTGCTAAAAAATGCTAATGATCATCTATCTGAGCCTTCAAGGTCATAATCTTTTAGTTGGTGAAGGGTGTTGCCTCAGTCTTGATGGCTGCTGACCGAAGAACAGTGTGGTGGTTGCTGAAGATCGGGGTGGCTGTGGCAATTTCTTAAAATAAGACAACAGTGAAGTTTGGTTCTTCAATAACTCTTCCTGTCATGAAAGATTTCTCTGTATCATGTGATGAATAATTAGCAGATCCAGAATTCAAAATCCAAATTTCTTGTTTTCTTTCCCTATGGAATTCTTTTTTTTTTTTTTGGAAGGGAGGGTCAAACTGATTTGGGCAACTATTGGTATAACTACTTACAATGTCTTTCTGGTTTGTGAGTTCCCAGGGTAAAGGGAGAATTAAATCCTCCATTTTCAGAGGTGTATGCCTCATTGGGAAATAAGGACTGTGGATATATTTTTCCAAACACTCACTTTTTAAATTTTTGTTTAGACCAGTAGACACAACCCACACCTTCATAACTCCTGTAATAAAATAAACTGCTTTATGAATGGAGAGGAAAGTCATTATCTACCAGGTAAGTTGATGGCTTACAGTCATAAATGTAAAAAATTAGCTATATTTCTAGTTTAGTTTGTAGTTTCTAGATAGTTCCTGAAATTTGATTGAAAACAAATTTCTGTGTGCACAGGTACTGTGTGTGCATGATTTCAATCCAGGACAAATTTATATGATTAAATTATAAAACTTGGGAATTATAGATTTGTGTTGCTTTTACATTCCCTGGCTTATATCACTGTGTTTCAGCTTCCTATAACTATTGAATAGTAAAATGTTTATTGCAATATGCCATAGTAAAAACTTATTTACAGTCTTAACATATGGTTCTATTTCACATTGTGACAGAAGAAAGAGAATACACAAAAATGTGTTATTTACCCTATGTCACTTTTAATTGGAAAGGAAAATAAATGAAGAAGTAAAAAAAAAAAATCTCATAAAGTACAGGTAGATCATTTGATGTTTTTACTTCTTAAGCAAAAATGATAGGCCTCTATTTTATGAATATAATTAAAATGGATATCTGGTAATTAAAGTATGCATGTCTGTCCCTCCTGAGTAAGCATATATATCATAATAGGCAAAAATGGATCATCATAGGTAAATGAATTCTCTGCATTCAAGCATATTATCTTCTTCTTTCATATGTTGTCATAGCAACGATTGACTTCATATGGCCTGACTTAGCTACTCAGCAACCAAAGAGAAAAGAAATGTACTGTTTTCTGTAATCTGCTGCTAGAAGTGATATCTTTAGATTGTGAAGTGATAAGAAGAGATGGTTAAAGCTACTGGATTTTCCTTCATGATTGCAACAAAATCAGTAATTATCTACCAGATGCAGGGCAGTTGTCAACTTGGGGTTTGAGTGGTAATGTCTATAGGTAAAGAAAAAAAGTGTTTTAAGAATGTCCAGAATTTCTGGGAGAAAATCAAAGCAGGATAACCCTTTAATAGATGTTTGTCCAAATGTTTTTATGTGTAACTTAGAAATGAGCAAAGACATACGGAATATGCGATTTTTGAATGGAGAAATACTTTAAGAACACCTAAAACTCAATTCTATTTTTCTGTATTCTCCTGTTTTATAACATTCTATAGTCCTTTACTATACTGATATAGTTCTTCCCTATGTGAATTAAATTTATAAAAATTGTTTTCTAAAATAAGGGATAAAATAGTACTTATTTCCAACTGAGTGTTGAGTATCTGCTATTAGTGTTCTTCACAATAACATAGTAATAGAATAGTAAAAATGTGCTAGTTATAGGTTTGTATAATTTTCTGTGTGGACGGTATAAAAAGAGACAAGGTATGCTAAATAAAATCCCAAAAGACTTTTTTTTTTTAAATGAGCTTGGACAAACTGAAAAATCAACAAATAAGCCTTTAAAGAATTAACTTAAAATGTTACTCAGTTCTAATTTCAGTTATTTGGTTTCTAATTCCTGAGTGAAATGGATTTAAATGTCTGTTTTTTAAAGTGATTTCCACTCCGCAGATACACAGTCATCCTAGACAGCTTTATGCCCTGCTGGACTACCAGCAAGCCCTGAGGGTGGTCCCTAGGTGAAAAAGACAAGGAAAAGCTATCTTTTTTATTTTTAATTTCCCATTTTATGATTATAGCTGTATTACTTGTTTTAGCTAGAAAATAAGTGCTTATGAGTGTGAAGATTTGTCCCTTAAAGGATGCAACTGTGAATAGAAACAAAAACCTGAGAGTAATGCAAGGGTGCTGTCTACGTGGCATGTGCAGCCCCAGAAACTTGTCCCCTGCCCAAGGCTGTCCTAACATGTACATAGAGACACCTTTACCTTTGAGTCCATGTTTCACCTAACAATTTAACAGAGTGACCCTGGAAACCACTGCTGAGATATTCCTACTACATCATTTTTAAAATTTTTATATTCATTTTATTTAATGAAAAAGAGCTAGGAAGGGAAATTAAACACTTAAAAAACCCAAAATTTGGCCAATCTTTCCCTCCCCTTCACATCACAATCTTGATTATATTTTCAGTCTTTCAGTCATTCAGCTAATTCAGGTGATTTGGTTTGTAGGTTAGAAATGATTTTCGAGACAAATATTTAGCCACTTCACTGCTATCTGTCTAAGTTCTATCATCCATGAGTTCTGTGTTTCAAGAGTACTGAATCACATTAGTATAATATCACATTCTTGGAGCTTCTTGGAATATGACCCTATGTTAATACAAGGCATTGCTATTCACTTTCAGAAAATGACTCAGTCCCTATGAGTCTTGTTTTCTCCACTACAAATTTGAAATGTTGGAAGTCACAGTATTGATCTCTGGTTTGAATTTATCAAACTGGTTTTCTTAGAAGTTAGAAGCTAGAGAGCAGGACCCAAATAATGCCAAATAAAATATTATTTCTTTAACTCCTCTCCTTTGTCTTAGAGAGTTTGTTCTTTTTATTTTCCCTACAGTTTTGCACATTTGGACATTCCACCAATGATAAAATTCAGAAAAGTAATTGATGCATTCCTTATAGCACCTTCTAAAGATGAAATGTCTCCAAGTTTCTGTTCTTTTCATTTAACTTGGCCTTACATTCTATTGCATCTAGGTTATCAGATGTTGTTGCCTGTATCTTCATTTGTGAAATAGAGAAAAGAGTGTCTATTTTATGATTATTGGGATGTTAAATATAATAGCATATATTAAAAGCCTGGAATACGGCATGAATAATAATTAATAAGTGCTGGTTTCCTCCCTGTTCTTCAGCCCCCAGGTGTGGGGAAGGTTTTTGTTGCTGTGACTTGATCTATGCATACTGCATTAATTAGCTATTATTACATTACAAAACACTCCCAACTCTTTAAATAGTATTTTTAAAATTTCTCATGAAGATAGAGTTGTGTTGTTCTGCTAATCTTGGCTAGGCTTGGCTAATCTCCCTTGGGCTTGATCACGCTGTCCGTGATGAGTCAGCTGAGGGAGACCAAGCCTAGAACAGCCTTAAATATGAGGACTGGGCTTTGCTCCATCTCTTGCTCCCATCCTTTCAGTAGTCTAGCCTGAAGGCAGGTTTCTAATAGCAAACAAGCTCAGCAGCGAAAGGTGTCAAGGAAAAAAGCATGTGCTTTTCAAGCTTGAATCCCTTTGCTAATATCTCACTGGTCAAAGTAAGTTACATGACTTAGCCCAGAATCAGAGTATAGAAGGTACTGTAAGTTACAGGACAGAGGGCATGAATGACCAGGGCCACTGGTACAATCTACTTACTACCTCTGCTAGAGTAGATTATGCAGTCCTCTCTGTCTTGTGTTCATTCTGAAGCCACTTTGACAGCTAGACTGCCGTTCAAAAGGAAAAATAGGATGTGGAGAGTCAACAACTAGAACTCATGAGGACAAATTGGACTTACATCTGTCTTTCTCCACCTTCCTTCTTGGTACAGTGGGTCCCCTGAGGGGGAAGGGTTGTGTCCTTCACCACAAGCTACACATACCCTTAACCCAAGAATCAAAGAGACCAAAGAAGGGGGTTAGGTGAGAGCTGAAGGAACTGCTGGTCTAGTTACATCCTTAGTCTATTGCTGAGCTGCTACAGTGCCTGATGCTCTGTGTCAGGCTTCAGAGTACAAAACTGTATGGCTATTGCTTCGCTTCTATCTTGTGAATTGAATGCAAATGTCTCTCATGGCCAACACTAATCTGGAGCTGCACAGAGAGGGGAAATGTGTTTTCAGCTTCGTCTGTTCTCCTGTTTGTTAAAGTCCCTTTTACCTCATACCGCTTGATATTTGGTTGTGCTAAATTCATCTTTTTAAGGGTTCTCATATTTGACCCCTCTCCCTAAAAGAGTTTAGATGGCTAATTCACTTAGTATGGGAGAAGTGATGTAAAAATTCAAGTTGTATGCTAGCATCTGAATATCTGGCATTTTTAAAAGCTATTTTGCCTGTTTTATATTTCTTGATAAAATACCTCTATGATAGCCATTTTGCTTCCAGATTAGAATATGTTTATGTAATATAATAAAAAGACAGTTTATAAATGCAAAGATGGAGAATGAGAATTTAATTTCTAAAATAATGATTGCAACTCTGTAACCAAGGGGACAGATAAACCAACAAAGTATAGTAGGGTGTCCTCCTATGGGTCAGATCACACTGCGCTGGCTGTCTGGGTGGACGCAGCCATCCTGTGCTCTCTTCCCTATTGTATATCTCAAACTCTCTAGTCTTTGTAATCGTATCTCATATTCACCTTTTTTTCCCTGCACTGCATGTCTCATACTGTTTCTCTGCAGATTCACAATGCTGTTCTTGGGGAGGGGGACGATCCACTTGTGTGTATCTGTCTGAGTTCTTCACCTCTTTCTCTGGGAGCAGAGAGCCAGGAGGTCACCACTAATCCACCATTTTTTCTCTCATAATTTGAAAGGTAATATCATATCTGTAGATAGTTGCTATAGGTGTTATACAGAAAGAGATAAATGAATTTCTTCTTTCTTTTCGTTAGGATACATGCTTCATGATGATGTAGCAGAATAAAGTATAGATGATTATTTTGTTGTTTATTTACACATTTTTAATTGTGGTTAAAAACAAAATTTCTCATTTTAACCATTTTTTAACTGTACAGTTCAATGGTGTTAACTACATTCACATTGTTGTGCAACAGACCTCTAGATTTTTTTATCTTGCAAAAATGAAAGTCTAAGCCTATTAAATAACTTCCTATTTCCCCCTCCCTCCAGTACCTAGCAAACACCCCTCTATTTTCTGTTTCTATGAGTTTGACTACTCTAGATAGTTCATATAAGTGGAATCTGACAGTATTTGTATTTTTGTGATTAACTTATTTCACTTAATATAATGTCTTCCAGGTTCATCCATGTTGTAGCATATGACAAAATTTTCTTCTCTTTCAAAGCTGAATAATATTCCCTTAGATGTATATATCACATTTTCTTTTTGGGGGGCTATGGATTTATTTTAATTCAAAATATTATGGGGGTACAAATGTTACATGCACACCTTGTATAATGCTTAAGTTGGGGCTTTTAGTGTGCCCATCAATGAATATTGTTCATTGTGCCCAATAGGTAAGTTTTTATACCTCACCCCTCTTCCTTCCTTCCCACTCCTTGTTTTCCAATGTTCTTTACATCTCCCTGTGCTTGTGTGTGCCCATTATTTAGCTCCAAATTATTAGTGAATACATATTTTGTTTGTCTTTCCATTCCTGAAATACTTCACATAGGATAATGGTCTCCAGTTCCATCCAAATTACTGTAAAAGATGTTATTTCATTCCTTTTTATGGCTGAGTAGTACTCCACGGTGTATACACACACACACACACACACACACACACCACATTTTCTATATCCATTCGTCCACTTGTGAATTGATAGGTGCTGTGGCCCGTTTATAGGACAGGGGATGAACACAGAACAAAGAAACACACAAAGAAAGACACAGACACAAAGACGTTACAAGACTGCAGTGCCGAGAGCACCAGTCATTTTATTTTTATACCCTAAAAACCACAGCTACTTCCTGGTACATGACCTTCCAGATGTCTCTGAGGAAAATGTGTCTAGGTTCATTCCGGACCATTTGTCTTTAGGAGACAAATGGTTACTGACCTCACAGCAACAAGGAGGGTCAGTGGGTTGCTTAAGGCGCCAGGGCCAGATTTCAGACAGAGATATGCATGGGAAACAAGGCAGCCAGGGGGGGTAGTTTCTATCCTCCAGTTCCTCTTTGCTGCGCCCCCCGCCCCCCTGCAGCTGTGCCTGTCTTAGGTTGTTCCTCCCTGAGGAATCTTACCCCTCTCTGGCTAACCAGCCATCTTACGGGGCCGAGCAGCATTCATGGGAACAACATGTTTTTCTTGTGGCCTCCAGACCTCCACTGTTGTGGGGCTGGGCAGCTCTTGTTTATGTGCAAACACTCCCGGGGCTATTATTGCGCACCTGGACAAACAACTTTGTTTGTTAAGTGAACCCTGTCCGGAACAATTCATCCTCGAGCCCACTGTTCAGGGCACGTCCATTTTCACTGACTCTGGGCCTAAAGCCAAACATATCCCAGTTGACTCCTACAGATGGGCACTTAGTTTGATTCCACATCTTTGCAATTGTGAATTATGTGGCAACATTCAGGTGCAGGTGTCATTTTATAAAACTACTTCCTTTCTTTTGGGTAGATATCTAGTAGTGGGATTGCTGGATTGAATGGTAAGTCTACATTTATTTATTTGAGGAATTTCCATACTGTTTCCCATAGAGGTTATACTAATATGCACTTCACCAACAATGTGTAAGCCTTCCTTTCTCTCTGCATCCACACCAGCATCTATTGTTTTTTCACTTTTTAATAATGGCCATTCTGAAAGGGGTAAGGTGGTATCTCCTTGTGGTTTTAATTTGCATTTCCATGATGCTTAGTAATGTTGAGCATTTTTTCATACTTGTTGGACATTTGTCTATCTTCTTTTGAAAAACTTCTCTTTATATCTTTTGCCCACTTTTTAATTGGTGTTTTTTCCTTGCTGATTTGTTTGAGTTCCTTATAGATTCTGGATATTAGCCCTTTATCAGATTTATAGTTTATGAATATTTTCTCCTATTCTATAGGTTATCTATTTACTCTGTTGATTATTTCCATTGATGTGCAGAAGTTTTTAATTTAATTAAGTCCCATTTATTTATTTTTGTTTCTGCTGTATTTGCCTTTGGGGTCTTTGTCATGAATTCTTTGTGTCAGCTGATGTCTGGAAAAGTTTATCCTACATTTTCTTCTAGAATATTTATGGTTTCATGCCTTATATTTAAGTTTTTTAAAATCAATCGAATTAATTTTTGTATATTGTGAAAAAAAGGGGTCTTGTCTCATTCTTCTGCATGTGCCTATCCAGTTTTCCCAGCATCATTTATTGAATAGGGCTTATTTTCCCCAGTGCATGTTGTTGTTTGGTTTGTCAAAGATCAGTTGGTTTTAGGTAGATGCTTTTATTTCTGAGTTCTCTATTCTGTTCTGTTGGTCTATGTCTCTACTTTTATACCAATTCCATGCTGTTTTGGTAGCTATAGCCTTGTAGTATAATTTGAAGTCTGATAATTTGATGCCTCCAGATTTGTTGTTTTTGCTCAAGATTGCTTTGGCTATTCAGGCTGTTTTTGGTTCCAAATGTATCTTAGAATTTTATTTTGTAGATCCATGAAATATGACATTGGCATTTTGATGGGGATTGTGTTGAATCTGTAAATCACTTGGGGCAGTGTGGACATTTTAACGATGCTGATTCTACCAATGCATGAGTATTGGATGTTTTTTTCCCATTGTTTGTGTGATCTATGATGAAAGATCATCAGTGTTTTATAATTCTCCTTATAGAGATGTTTCTGTAACACAACTTATTTCTGTACAATGTTTCTGTGTCTTAAAATATGCTGAATATATTTATTAGTTTGAACAGTTTTTTGATAAAATCTTTAGGGTTTTCTACCTATAAGATCATATCATCTACAAGCAGAGATAATTTTAATTCTTTCCAATTTGGTTCTTTTTATTTCTTTTCTTTCACCAATTGCTCTGGCTAGGGCTTCCAGTAGTGTGTTGATAGAAGTGGTGAGAGTATACATCATTGCCTTTTTCCTTGTCTTTGATGAATATGGATGACTATTCTTGGAAAAAGAATGTATTTAATTTAGACAATAGCTGGCAAGCATATTCCTTGTCTGTCATATTCTCTAGTATTAAGTAGAATGTTCTATGGTCTTTGTATCATTGTTTTGGCTGTGTCCCTTAGTTGTTTTTCTTTTTTTCGTCACCTCTTTCTGATTTACTTTCTTATGTCTGGGTGTATGATACATTGGATTTTTAAAAGTAAGTTTAAATTTATTTGTTTTGATATATTTTCCCAGCTTCCCATAGCTTGAGAACACTAATGTGATAATATTCTGCCTTTAGCACTGTTGTTTCATTATTTTTATATTTTCATTTATGTAGTTTAGTGCTTTAATGAAAAAAAGCCTTTCTATTTTCCTTCTCCCATATGAGCTTACTAAGGGGATATACATGTTAAATTTTGGTCTTCATTAGACTTTAATTTTTTTTTTTTTTTTTACTGTTAATTGGATAATCTTCTGAAACTCTACCTGTCATTAACTTTACTCAGATCACTTCATAGCATTACTTTGGAGGCAAAGTAGTAGTTTGCCATTTTTTCATTGTTCCAAAAAAGCATGTATTCAGTGCATCTTTTATGTCCTGTGTTGCAATCAGTATTGTGCTAGAGATCATGGCAGACTCTCTAGGATGTTTTATTAGACATCCAGTATTTTTCCAGCCCCTTATTCTTTGTCTGCTCCTACTCTATAGGCTGGAAGAATAATACATTGACACATTTATGGCTCACATGCATTTTCAAATGACCTTTGACAAGGACATCAAGACCCCACAATGGGGAAAGGGCAGTCTCTTTAAAAAATGGTGCTGGGAAAGCTGTATATCTATCCCATTACAAAAGAATTAAGTAGGCCAAGGGAAAGATTTTGATATTGTTATTTTTAAAAAATAGACAGACATGGTTGATACTGTCCTTTTTCCTCCATTGAATGAAGTTGTGATGGCTGAACCCACAGCAGCCACCTTGTGAACATGAGGAAAAGACTAAGATAACTAAAAAAAATGTTGCCCTTGACATTGTTAAGAAGTTAAATAAATACTAGAAATCCACTAACTTCACATATCTGTAAGGTGAGAAAGGTAAATTCCTATATGTTTAACCCATTTTAACTGTATATTTTGTTACTTGTAGCTAATTATTACACTAATTTTTATACACACATACACATACAAACACAGAGATGCTCCTTGACTCTTGATGGTATTACATCCTGATAAACCTATTATAAGTTCAAAATATTCCAAGTCAAAAATATAGCCCAAAAAGTCTTTAGTGAGAGAATCACTGATATTAATGTCTGAAACATTATAGTTATATATCACTTTTGCACCACATAACCTTGAAAAACTTGTAAGTTGAACCATTTTAAGTCAGAGACTATTTGTATATGCACATACACATTATCATATAAAGTAGGGTTTTTATGTGACGAATAAAAATAAAAAGGAATTCACAATATGATAGAGTATTTAAGGAAGGCATTGAAGAGGAGATGGGATTTGAGTTGGACTTGAAAGAAATAAAAGAATACCCAAACAAGGTGGTGGAAAACAACTACTATGTTCCTTATGATTCCAAGGATCAGGTATTTGGATGACAATTAACAGGAAATGCTGATCTCTTCTCCACATGGTGTCACCTGGAATGGCGTTGCTGCAGGCTCGCAGATCAGAGATGGCCTCATTCGCATGTCTGGTGCCTTGGCTACAGTAGCTTAAAAGTCTGGGGGCTGGCTGGGATGGCTGGTCCTCTCTCTTATTAGGTTGCTGGATGGGCTCAGTCATGTCTGGGACTTTAGTTATTTTCCATGTGGTCTCTATTTCTCCCTCTATTACAGCGGTCTTTATCTTTAGCTAGACAGCCCAAACTTCTTTGCATGGCGGCCACCATCCCAGAAGGCAAAGACAGGAGCTGCAGGGTCTTTCATGTGTGAGAACCAGAAATTCTGGAATGTCATTTCTGTCATGGTTTTTTGATGAAAACAAGTCAAAGTGCCAACACAGATAAAGGGAAGTAAAAAAATTAGGTGAAAGTAGTAACTAAGTTGGATTGCAAAAAGGACATGCAGGATGGAAGGAATTGCTTCAACAATTTTTAGAAATAATCTTCTGTCATGACTTTATGTCATGGTTTTGGAGTTCTACTTTCCTCCTCTAGTTCTGGTATTGATGTAGATCATCTTAACTCAAAATTCCTATTCACGTGGTCTCTCTAATTCTCATATTTCTCTATAATACACATTTTCTTTACAATACACAAATATAGTTAGCAAATAGATAATATATTGAAAAGGGGATGGGTTTGGGGTCTATTAAAACTTGCTAGTTTTTCTCTACTCTTCTTATTGTTACCATTTGGAAATAATGACACTTAATGGTGGTGAAGAGATTGGATTTCATTTTCTTTTCAAGACATATGTATTTACTATATTACTCTTCTAAATTTGAAGAATGGCTGAAGTGGAAGTAATTGTAATATGTCTTATAAATAACCAGAGGAAAAAAATCTGTATTCATAGATATAAGACTTCTTCATTACCAGCCTTTTTATCTTTTTATTTCAGAAATGTATTAGAAAAGAACTTGTCCTTATTGTTGAAAGGCCTAAAAGGGAGCGCATAGCTTAAGTGGGTGTTAGGACTGCTCAGGTGGGGAAAGATGAAAGGGAAGGCAGGATTTTGTCTTGGAAAGAGCAAAAACTCTTACATCAGAAACTCTAGCTCTGCACTTACTGCCTGAGTAATCTCAATCAAATTATTTAAGCTCTCTGAACCTACATTTATTCCTGTGTGGAATGGGGTAAGAATACCTATCTTTTAGGGAGGTTACCTCAGCATTATCATAGGAGTTACTTAAGGTAATCAGTGTAAATTGCCTAAAACCATGCCTCACGCACATTAGACACCGAATCATAGTAGGTATTTTTCTTCCTCAATGGGTGGGATTCAGGTAGTGTATTAGCATCATGGAAGTTTGGCAAATGGGACACAGCATGGTGTCACATGGTGGCAAATGGTGTCACAGAATACAGCAAGTAGGAAACAAATAATATGCAGTCGTTAGCCAGACTATGGTTGCCATCCAGAAGGACAGAATGAAGAGAAGAAACCTTAAGGAAAGTTGCTTATTAGAAGAAAATATTAGGTTGTCCTTTGTCTTCATGTGGAAAGGAAAAGATGTCCATTTATCCTCATTGGTCAGTGAAATCAGTACAGGATTGTAAGAACATATTCTTTGGTGCTGAGATGCCCCAGCACTCACCTTGAGATTTTTAAGTGAGTCTAACATCTTGATTGATCCCAGAGTCTCAATAGTATCTCAGAATGTGGTCTGAAAACCAGAAACACCTGGGGAGCTTATTTAAAAATACAGGTTCATGGACCCCAATTCAGACCTGCCTTCATGCCCTTGTTTACTTTCTGTGCATTAGAATTCACTGTGGCTTCACATCATCCTGGCAAAATATACTTATGGATTATACTATCAGGTTTTAATTAAGCCAAAATTAGTTTCTGCAAAGAAGCCTTTATTGAACATTAAAGAACGATGCACACACAAGTAAACAGAAGGAAAATGGTAGAGACGGCACTTCTATTCCTCATGTAGGACCTCTTTCAAGCCAAGTGAGAAATAAGTGAGATGCTAATCTGATCAGGCATGACATAGGCAATCACACTGCACAATCACAATGTTCTCACCAACTGTGAGGACAAAAACCCTTGTACCATTAACATATAAAAATCAAATACATATTTAAAAATATTTTTTGTATTCTTTAAATTTTCTGTTCCTGTTCTTTTTATAACAGAATGTTAATAGAGTGGTAAATGTATATAATTTATAAATAAATGTAAACTGATGAGTTGTGAGATTAGAGCTAATTAGAGCTGAGGCACAAAGAAGACTGTAGAGTAGGGAGTTGGTGTGTAATTACCCACTTTACTATTGAAATAGTCACATGAAAAGTTAAATAGGGTGTCATGTATTATTTCTCTTGACAATGCCCAAAATGTGCATATTTGGAAATATCCTAATATTTTGGTGTTATATAAAATGCAACCATAGACTTGTGCATATTATTTCATGGTACTACAGGAGATACAGAATCATCCTCTTAGTTATTGAGCTAAAAATCAAACCACATCTTCATTTCCTCTTGAGAAAATGTGCACTAATTCTTCTGTCACAACAGCTAAGTGCACAGCATGCCAAATAGTTCTAAATGATCTGTACATGTATAACTGTTCATTGAATAATTATGAATAAAAGTAATTTTGCTGTTTGAAACAGAGAATTGGATTGTGATAGTTACAACTTTTAATAACAGTATCTATTTAACATGCTTCTAAAAATTGTGCAATATTAACATGAAAAATCTAATATACTTTTATTGGAACTTTTCATTGAATTAACATTATGGACTTTTAACAAATGCCCTAATTAGTTAGAATATCTAATGGGAATATTGCCTAAATTAAAATCAAGGAAAATGTTCAATATGCTTACTAATCCTCCAGGGAAAATTTGGAAGGCTCCTGCCATACTTTTATAAAATCCTTAGTGTTACTTGATCTATTAATATTTGAACCAAATTTGTTGCTTTTTTATTGCATATTCTCTACTGTTGATTTTCTCTTGAGTAAAATGACATAATCTATAGAAATGATAGAGATATAAAAAAGAAAGATCCTGGAGAGGTAATGACTATAAAATGAAATGCTTATTATTCTCTAAACTTGATTTGCAAACAACCACAAAGATTTGAAAATATCTTTATCTTATATAATGCCCACTGTGGAGTGTGTAGATGTATAAGGCATGTTAGCCAAATTTAATTGGAAATTTTACTTTTTATAGAGTAAATTAGTGTGAGTGAAAGCTTCTTAAAATGGATAGAGAAAAATATACAATTATCCTAACTTTGTTTGTCTCTACTCAGTGATAAATCAGTAAGCAAACAGCAGAGTGTAACAGGATGATGAGAGATTAGAGAGCTATGCTCTTCGAGGAATGGTTAGTAGAAGGAATGGAGCTGTCTACCTTACAGAAATAAGGAATTATGGGGAATTTGCAGCTATCTTCAAAAATTAGGAAGATTTTCATAGAGGAAGAGTAATAGTCTCTGTTGTTCCAGTAGGCAAGGACTAATTGATATAAATTTCAGGAAAGCAGGATTTACCACAGTATGAGGAAAGGCTGTCTCACAATTAGCACACAGCTGTGCTTTTTCACTATCAAAACTAGGGGCTACCACATGAATGTGGTGAAATTGTCCCTGAAAGTTTAATATATAAGCAGATGGGAATGATCATTTGCCTGTGTCTTAGTCTGTGTGGGCTGCTACAACAAAATATCATAAACTAGATAGCTTATAAACACAGAAATTTATTTCTCTCAGAGTTAATATTCACTACCTCCTAATACCTTATCTATAGGGCTTGGTGCCACCTACCATTTCAAATGCAAACCCTGAGACACAATACCTGGCAGGTCATTTTCCAAAATGAGTATTTGGTCTAGCAAAAATCCATGGAAAATGGAGGAGGAGCATCTGTGGCATATTTCAAGGAGGCTTTGGTAGTTCAGGTCTATTGAGATTCACCACTAAAATGTAGATATGCTATTTAGCCTGCAATGAGTGTTTATCAAGAAATGCATGTCTGAAAAACAGACTTTACTTGTGACTGCATGTGTACAAGCTTCCGCACACACAGATATACACACAGCATATCTGTGCACACACACACACTTTCCAAAGAATAAATCTTAATCTTAAAAATTGTACTATTTGGATACATACTAAGAGAAAGAAATATTTCTGTAAATTTTGTAAATGTATCTATACTCTTACAAAAGTGATAAAATTTGACATTATTATGCCTCTTGTCATCCTCTGCCTTTACACTATGTCCAGAAGTCTATGGGTGCTTGTGATATGGGGAGCTTTAATAAGCCTATTTTAAGTTATGGAATTTTCCACCTTTGGAAGTTACCCTCTGGTTACACAGATAAAGAGTTAAAACTTTGAAATAATGTTTTGTTTCTGAAGCCACAATGACTTTTAAAAAATGAAATAATGCTTTTTTTGCCTTTGGTCAGGATGCATCCTTAGGTCCATGGTTTCCAGATTATCCAGTTTATTATCCATACATCCATGTGGTGACCCAGGGTTCAATCACAAGGTCTCTAGATGTATTTTTATGGTCTGTAGTAAAGAGAATTGAACCAATAAGGCTAATTAAAATATTACAGAACATATGAATGAAAACATATGGTATTTACCTTTCTATGCCTGGCTTATTTTTCTTAACAATATCTTCCATGCTCAAAAAAGTGATCTTATAAATGTAAAGAGTAGAACAGTGCTTACTAGAGGCTGGTGAGGAAAGGGGAGAGGGGCAAGTATGGAGATGTTGGTTAATGAATGCAAAATTACAACTAGATAGGAGGAATAAGTTCTAGTGTTCTATATTACTGTGGGGTAACTGCAGTTAACAAGAATTTATTGTACATTTTCAAATAGAAGAGAGGATTTTGAACGTCCCCAATACAAAGAAATGATAAATGTTTGGGATGATATATATGCTAATTACTCTTATTTGATCATTACATACTGTATACATATATTGAAATATCACTGTACCCATAAATATGTACAATTATTACTTATCAATTAAAAATAAAACAAGCAAAGAAAAACATAGAACAAAGGAAAATAGTATTATCCTGAAGAATTATAAAGAAAACAAAGACCTTTGAGTACAAAACTGAACTTTGAAAACAATCTATTTTGGGAATTAGAAAACTTATGGAGGTTCCTGGTCAGAACACTGATCAGAGAGAAGAGACATGGAGGCTAAAAGAAGGTATAAGTAACCATAAGGAAAGAAGACATTGAGATGAAAATACTGAAAAATGCAAGTGAAATAAAAAGTGATATGCAAGATTGAAAAGAAAGAAGAATATCACCTTCTGAATGTGGATTAGAAATAAAAGTAATACAAAGTAACTGCCATTCTTAACTATTTGTTGTCACAGTTCAGGTGGAATTTCTTCCCATATTTGATATTTAGGTTAGTGCAAAAGTAATTGTGGTTTCCGACCATGAATTTTAAATCATTATAAGTAGGCTCAAACACATTTTTATTAATCAAAGTAGGAACTGGAACCATTACAAACAACACACTTTTGCCAATGAGAAATAAGTTTGTTCATTCCTGTAGCATAAAAATCCATGCTTCGAGATTTGAGGGACTCTTGGAAAGCATTTTCTGTATCCTGCTGGTTGTGGAAGCATTTTGTCTGCAAAAAGTTGTCTAGATGCTTAAAGACATGGTAGTCAGTTGGTGAGAGGTCAGGTGAATATGGCAGATGAGGCAAAACTTCATAGGCCAATTTGCTCAACTTGTGAAGCATTGGTTGTGTGATGTGTGGACAGGCATTGTTGTGGAGAAGAATTCGGCCCTTTCTGTTGACCAGTGCTGGCTGCAGGTGTTGCAGTTTTCGTTGCATCTCATCAATTTGCTGATTATACTTCTCAGATGTGAATGGTTTTACAAGGATTCAGAAAACTGTGGTGGATCAGACCAGCAGCAGACCACCAAACAGTGACCATATCCTTCTTTTGGTGCAAGTTTGGCTATGGGAAGTGCTTTGGAGATTCTTCTCTGTCCAACCACTATGCTGGTCATAGCTGGTTGTAGTATAAAATCCACTTTTCTTCACATGTCACAATCCGATCAAGAAGTAGTTCACTGTTGTTGCATACAATAAGAGAAGATGACACTTCAAAGCAACATTTTTTTTGATTTTGAGTCAGCCCATGAGGCACCCACTTATCAAGCTTTTACACCTATCCAATTTGCTTCAAATGCAAATGACCCTGTATAGAATGGTCCACATGAAGTTCTTTGGCAACTTCTTATGTAGTTGTAAGAGGATCAGCTTCAATGATAACTCTCAATTGGTCATTGCCAACTTGTGATGGCTGGCCACTGTGCTTCTCTTCTCTAATGCTCTCATCTCCTTTGGAAAACTTCTTAACCACCATTGCTCTGCATGTTTGCTAAAACCACAATTACTTTTGCACAACCTAATATTGTTGAAATTTGCCATTTGATATTGGAATACATTCTTAAATAATTAAATACTTAAATACATTCTTCATTAGCAGTTCCTGGGCTGAATGCATTGTTGATGTTGTGAGTTGTTTCTCCTGCTTTATGACTGATTTTGAACTCAAATAAGAAAATTGCTCAAATTTGCTTCTTGTCTAGTATCATTTCCATAGTCTAAAATAAATAAAAAATAAACAGCAAGTAATAAGTCATTAGCAAAAAACCATAAAACAATAAATTTGCATTAAAATGACATATAACATAACCACATTTATTTAAGAATGTCTTCCAGTATCAAACTGCAAATTTCAGCAATGCTAAAACCTCAATTACTTTTGCACCAAGCTAATAGTCACTTAAAACAATGACCAGGGATATTCTGTTTCACCCCCCTCAAAACTAAACTATTTACACAATGGGATCGTATAATGAAAAGAAATATGTCCATTGTGTCATAAAATGGACAAATCTAATACCACGCTTCATAAAGTTAAACTGCACAAAGCTATATATTGAACATTTTTCTAGTTAAGGAATATGAATATTGGTTTTACACGTCTTTGTGCTCCAGTTTCCTGATCTGTAAAAACATTTTTAATAATGATTATACGTGATAATGTATATAAAGCACTTAGGACAGCGCCTCTGCAAGGTGGATATTCAGTAAGTAATATAAATTATATTAGAATGAGTGATTTGCAGATTTCCCATTGACAGATATTATCAGCAAACCTTTTAAAATATTCTTTACACTAGTGAATGCTTCTTGATAATTATGTATAATTTGATGCATATAGTACAGATAACACATTTAACAAGTGTGTTAAAAATTTATAGAAAATGAAAAATATGGCAATGTATACCAAAACACTATCTGATATTATTTTTTTGTAGGTGAGTTATGTGCTTTTTATCCTCTGTTTTATTCTTTTCTGCATTTTCTGAATGTTTTACAATAATCATGCAACATGTTCACTTTACTGTCAGCAATTATATATTTTTTATTTATGATTATCAGTATATGCATGTCTTAATTGGTACTCTAATAATGTAAAAATTATTGTATAACAAGAAACTGCAGAGAAATCACTAATATAACTATGGAGTGGGACTCTTTCTTCCTTCTCCTTTTCCAGGTTGTTTCATAATAGTATGTACTATATTTTAAATGAAAAAAAAAACTGGACTATGTAAGGCAATCTGAAATATCTCTTTCACTCAATCATATTTATTTTCTCTAACCCAAAGTTTTCTGCTCCTCTTTTGAACTCTGATAATTCTTTCCCCTTCTGTTGGTTACTCATGATTATCTGTCTTATAATTATTTATGTAACTTCCTGATCTTTTTGTATTATAATGTCATTCCAGTGGGTTTATTATATAATTCTATATAATGCTTAATTCAAAATGGCATAACTATGATATATGCAACACATTCTCTTGTACTGAAAATCTTGTGACATTTATGTTAGATGAGTGTTATGATTTCTAACCTGCTATGAGTACCCATGAAGACATACATTTTTCACAGGGGGAAATGGAAAAAAGTTATAGAACAATATAAAGATTTCCTTTTCTCAGATATAAAATGTTAAGCTATACAGAGCATCTGTTGAATAAATAAACACTGAGTTAGTAAGAAGGAGACCTATGTCCTAACTCTTGTTTTAACCTTAAAGAGCTTAGCATTTTTCTGAAGCACTAGTTGTCATTTTTGGAAAAGGAAAGGCTTGGGATTGGATCAATAATCCTATAAAATTTCCATGAATCAAATTACAGTATATTCGCTCTCTGTTTTGCAGGGAGGAGTGGTCTGGCTTCTTTCACTTCATGTTGTTGTATGTTCCAATAGTTTACCACTTTATATTGTTGAGTAGATTTCATTGTATGAGTATACCAAATTTGTTTTTCAATTCCACCTATTGGTGGATATTTGGGTTGATTCCAATTTGGGACTCCAATAAATATAGCTGCTAAAAATATGCATGCACAAGTTTTTGTAGGTACATATGCTTTCATAATCGTGAATAAATACCTAAAGCAGTATGGCTGCATCATTTGATAGGTATACATTTAACGTAGTGGGAAACTGCCAAACTGTTTTTCAAAGTGGCTGTACCATTTACATTCTCATTAACAGTGTGTGGGGTGACAGATCCTTCACATCCATACCAGACTTTCTTTGGTCAATATGTAATGTTAACCATTCTAATAGGGGTGTTTGCACTATCTCATTGTGGTTTCAATTTGTATTTCCTTAATAATTAAGACTGTTTAGCATCTATTATTGTGCTTTTGGCCATTCATATATCTACTTTGTTGAAGTGTTTATTCAAATCTTTTGCCCAGTTTAAAGAAAATGTTTTATTTTTTTGTTACTAAATTTTGAGAGTGCTTTAGATATTCTGGATATTAGTCCTTGATCAAATAGGTGATTCGTAAAGATTTTCTTCTTCCTTTCTGTGAATTGCCATATCATTCTTTTAATAGTTTCTTTCAAAAAGAATAATTTAAGTTTTATAAAGTTCAGTTTACCTTTTTTTTTTTTAGGGATTGTGTTATACCTAAGAAATATTTTCCTAAATTCAAATCAGACAGGTTTTGGCCTATGTTTTCTCAAAATGTCAAGCAATAATTGTAGATTTGTCTATTTTTCCTTGCAGTTCTATCAGATTTTGTTTCATGAATTTTCGAGCTTTGTTCCTAGATACATAAACATCTGAGGCAAAAAATATTATGTTTTGTCTTTTTTAGAAAATCAAATCTGATTATCTCTACCTTTTAATTGGAGTTTTAAATTTATTACATTTTATGTGATTATTTATAGGTTTAGGATTAAAATTGCCATTATGCAATTAATATTTTACTTGCGCTATTTGTTCTTTGCTCACTTTTTCTCCTTTTCTGCCTTCTTTAATTATTTCTATAATTTTGATTATTCCTTACTATCTCCTCTAGTGGCTTATTAGCTTCATCCATTTATTTTGTTATTTTGATTATTGCTTTCAGGTTTATAGTTACCTATTTAACTTAAGATAGTCTATCTTCAAGTGACATACCAATTCACGTGCGATATAAAAGTCTTAACAATAGTTTACTTGTCTTACTCCTCTCTGGGCCTTTAGGTTAGTTTTATGCATTTTATTTCTGCATATTTTATAAAGCCCACACTATATTGTTATTTTGTGTAAACAATCTTTTATCTTTTGAAGAGATTTAAATAATGAGAAAATATTCTATATATTTGCCTACATAGTAACCATTTCCAGTATTCTTTATTTTTTGTCTAGATCCATAATTCCATCTGATACCATTTTACTACTTTAAGAGTTTCTTTTAATATTTCTTCGGTCTTCTGATAATGAATTCTGTCAGCTTTTACACTTTCTTATTTTAGAATAATATGGGAATACAAACATTTTGATTACATGAATTTCTTTTGTACAGTTTGAGTCAAAGTTATAAGTACGCCCATTACCCAGATAGGGTGCATCATACCTGTTAGATGTGTATTTACCCATCCTTTCCTCCCCCTCCCACCTGCTTGATTTCCATTGAATTTTATTACCACATGTGCACGAGAGTATTGATCGATTAATTCCAATTTAATAGTAAGTAAGTGTGGTATTTGATTTTTCATTCTGTGATATTTCACTTAGAAGAATGGTCTCCAGTTCCATCCAGGTTGTTACAAAGTATATTAGTTCACCATTTTCTTAATGACTGAATAGTACTCCATTGTATACATATGCCACATTTTATTAATCCACTCATGTATCGATGGGCACTTGGTTTGAATCCACATCTTTGCAACTGTGAATTGTGCCACAATAAACATTCAAGTGTAAGTGTCATTTGGATAAAATGACTTTTTTTCCCTTTGAGTAAATAATAATCCCAATAATGGGATTACTGAATCAAATGGTAGGTCAACTTTCAGTTCATTGAGGTGTCTCCATTACTGCTTTCCATAGAGATTGTACTAGTTTGCAGTCCCACCAGCAGTGTAGGAGTGTTCCTATCTCTACACATCCATGTCAACATGTGTTGTTTAGGAACTTTTTGATAAAAGCCATTCTCACTGGAGTTAGGTGATATCTCATTGTGGTTTTGATTTGCATTTCCCTGATAATAACAGATATTGAGCATTTTTTCATATGTTTATTGGCCCTTAGTCTATCTTCTTTTAAAAAATTTCTGTTCCTTTCTTTTGCCCACTTTTTAATGGGCTTGTATGATTTTTTCTTGTTGTTTTGCTTGAGTTCTTTGTAAATTATGGTTATTAGCCCTTTATGTGATATATCGCATGCAAATATTTTTTTCCCATTCTGTAGGTTGTCTATTTGTTTTATTGATTGTTTCCTTAGCTGTGCCAAAGCTGTTTAATTTAATCAGGTCCCATTTATTTATTTGTGCTATTGCTGTGATTGTCTTTGTGGTCTTCTTCATAAATTCTTTCCCTAGGCCCATGTCTATAAGGGTTTTTCCAACATTTTCTTCTAGAATTCTTATAGTTTCATGCCTTAGGTTTAAGTCTGTTATCCACCATGAGTTGATTTTTGTGAAAGGTATGGATCCTATTTCAGTGTTCTACATGTGGCTATCCAATTTTCCCAGCATCACTTATTGAATAGGGATTCTTTTCCCCAGTGTATATTTTTGTTTGCTTTGTCAAAGATCAGACGGCTATATGAGGATGGTCTTATATTTGGGTTTTCTGTTCTGATCCATTGGTCTATGTCTCTGCTTTTGGGCCAGTACTATGTTGTTTTGGATACTCGAGCCTTGTAGTATAGCTTGAAGTCTGGTAAAGTGATGCTTCCTGAATGTTCTTTTTGCTTAAGGTTGCTTTGGATATTCAGGTTCTTTTCTGGATTCAAAGCATAAAATTATTTTTTCTGAAAAAAATGATGTTGGTATTTTAATGGGGATTGCATTGATTCTGTAGATCACTTTGAGTAGTATAGACATTTTAACAATGTTGATTCTGCCAATCCATGAGCATGGTATGTTTTCCCATTTGTTTACATCTTGTGCGATTTACTTTTTTAATGTTTCTTAGTTCTTCCTGTAGTGGTCTTTCACCTCCTTGGTTAAAATATTCCTAGGTATTTTATTTTCTTTTTTGCTGTTGTAAAAGGTATTGAGTCTTTGATTTGATTCTGAGCTTGAGTTTTGTTGGTGTAAAGGAATGTTACTGATTTGTGCACATTGATTTTGTAACCTGAGACTTTGTTGAATTTGTTTATCAATTCCAGGAGTTTCTTGGCAGAATCTTTGGGATTTCTAAATATAAGATCATATCATCAGCAAAGAGTGATAGTTTGACCTCTTCTTTCCCCATATGAATACCCTTGATTTCCTTCTTTTGCCTGATTGCTCTGGCTAGGACCTCCAGCATGATATTCAGTAGGAATGGTGACAGTGGGCAAACTTGTCTGGTGTCAGTTCTAAGCAGAAATGCTTTCAGTTTTTCCCCATTTAGTTGATGCTGGCTGTGGGTTTGTTGTGCATGGCTTTTATGATTTTGAGGTATGTTCCACCTATGCCTATTTTGTTAAGATTTATTGTCATAAAGGGGTGCTGAATTTTGTCAAATGCTTTTTCTAAGTCTATTGAGAGGATCATATGGTCTTTGTGTTTGCTTCTATTTATGTGGTGAATCCCATTTATAGGGTACCAGTTCTTCTTTGTAGTTCTGGTAAAATTTGTGTCTGGGACTATTTTCCGTGGGAGGATTTTTATTGCTGTTTCAGTTTCGTTACTTGATATTGATCTGCTCATGAATTCTGTTTCTTCCTGATTTGAGCCTAGGAAGGTTGTGTGTTTCCTAGAATTTGTCCATTTCCTCAACATTTTGAAGTTTATGTGTATAGAGATTTTTATATTATTCAGAGATGATATTATGTATTTCTGTGGTATCAGTAGTAAAATCTCCTTTTTCATTTCTGATTGAGATTATTAGGTCTTTTCTTTTCTGTTTCTAGTTAGTCTAGGTAAAGTCCTGTCAATTTTGTATATCTTTTCAAATAACCAACTTTTTGTATCAATCTTCTGTATAATTCTTTTGTTATCAATTTCATTTAGTTCTGCTCTGACCTTAGTTATTCCTTTTCTTCATTGTGTTTGGTATTGGTTTGCTCTTTCTTTTCCAGTTCCTTGAGATGATTCATTAGATTGTTAATTTCTGATGTTTCTGTCTTTTGGATGTGGCATTTAAAGCTATGAATTTTTCTCTTAAGGCTGCTTTTGCTGAATCCCACATGTTTTGATTGATTTCCATCTTAATTTCCTCCTTGCTCCAGTAATCATTCAGCATTAGGTTGTTTTATTTCCATGACTTTATGTAGGGTTGAATGTTTCTATTGGAATTGATTTCTAATTTTATTTCATTGTGGTCTGAGAAGATACATGGTATAATTTCTATTTTTTAAAATATTTTGAGACCTGTTTTGTGGCATAGGATGTGATCAATCTTAGCGAATGTTCCATGAGCTGATGAGAAGAATGTGTATTCAGCAGTGTTTGGGTAGAATGTTCTGTAAATGTCTGTTGGGCCCATTTTTTCTAGAGTCCTATTTAAGTTAATTGTTTCTTTGTTTATTTTCTGCTTGGAGGATCTGTCCCATTCTTGTCAGTCGGTTGTTGAAGTCCCTGGCTATTAAGATGCTATTGTTTATTATTTTGTTTAGACCAAGTTGGGCTGCTTTATGAATCTGGGAGCACCTGTGTTAGGTACATAAATATTTAGAATTGTTCTCATTGAACTGTTTCCTTCATCATTATATAATGATCATTTTTATCTCTTTTGTTGATTTGAAGTCTGTGTTATCTGATATTAGAATGGCTACACCAGCTTTCTTTTGGTTTCCATTTGCATGGAATACTGTTTTTCATCCCTTCATCTTGAGTCTAAATGAGTCCTTGTGGGTTATATGTGTTTCCTGGAGATAGCAGATACTTGGCATATATATATATATATATTTTTTATCAATTTAGCCAGCCTATGTTTTTGAGTGAGGAGTTCAAACCATTCACATTTTGTGAAAGAATTGGTAAGTGGGGTGGATTTCTATTCATCCTATTGAGTAGAACTTTATTGCTGTTTTTACCTGTTAAGCCATTGTGGTATCTGGGCTCTGACCTTTAGTTATTGGGTGATTTTACACTGGTGGGTGTCTATTGTGCTGATCCATGCATAATGCAGTTCTGAGTACTTCCTGCAGGGCAGGCCTTTTTTTGACAAATTGCCTCGGTGTGTGTTTGTCTGAGAAAATCTTTATTTCTCCCTCATATAAGAACCTTAGATTTGCAGTTTGCAAAATTCTTAAGTTTTGCAGTATATAACATTTTCTAGTCTGGCTTCAGAGAGCCAGCACTATTCTTGGCATTGCAAAAGCTCTCGGTACTCATTCCTTTAATGCTTTTAAGTAGTCTTTCCCCTAGCCTCAAGTAGATGTCTCACATGCATTCCCTCATAAATACAATAGTCCCCACTTATTCGCAGTGGATATGTTCTAAGACTACCAGTGGATGACCAAAACCACAGATAGTACCAAACTTTATATATACTATGTTTTTTCTTACACATATATACCTTTTATAAAGTTTAATTTATAAATTAGGCACAGTAAAGGATTAAAAAGAATAGTTAATAAGACAATTATAACAATAGACTGTATTAAAAGTTGTATGAATGTTCTCTCTCTCTCTCTCTCTGTCTCTTTCTAAATATCTTATACTGTACTTACCCATTTTCACACCATGGTTGCCAGTGGGCAACTAAAACTGAGGATAAGGGCAGACTACTGTACTCTGAAGAGTATTCAAGGGGAGGCAGCTCTGAAAGTCTCTGGTGTGCTCTCAGTGTTAGAGGTTGGTGAACCTTTCCTGTATATTGTTAGGTAGTAAATATTTTATATATTGCAGGTCATATACAGACTCTGTCACATATTTTTATTTTGCCTTTTTTCTTTACATTCTTTGAAGAATGAACTCTAGCCACCTTGGTCTCCCTGCACTTTCACTTTCTCTCCTCAATTGGGGAGTTTGTAAGCTTTCTCCTGGAGTCACCCTCTCTCTCTGCTGTGTCTTGAAAACACTGTAAAGTCATTCAGTAGGAAAATTGTTGGACTCTCCTCAATTTTTTTTTAATCTCAAGCACTTCTGTTTTGTTGTTAAATGTTTTAAAAACCATTGTTTTATATATTTTGCCCTGTTTTTTAGTTGTTTCAAGATGGAAGATAAATATGGTCCCTGTTACAACATTGTTATTGGAAGTGAAGTTCCAGCATAAATTTTAAATAATTTTTTCAAGTTATTCTTGTTACTAGTTCTTCTATAAATGGTTGTTGATAATCAAAATGCATAAATATTTAAGTGATTCTAAAAGTGACCTTTAAGTTACCTTCATCAAACTACAAGTTGAAATCAAAAGTAACAAGTCCCACTAGTCTTCTATATTTAATGTTTTTGTTTGTTTCATTTTCTCCTTGCCATTTATCCTTTTGTTTTATTTTCTTAACTTTTCATCTTATATTAATCAATTTGTCTTTCCCAGAAAATTTTGAGTTCTACTCCTACAAAAATTAACTAATGGGATGTCAAGTGTTTAAAAATCAAAACAAAACAAAGAACTTCTGCCTCTATAAAGAGATAGAGGGAGAAGAAAGGGGAAACGAGGGAGAGAGGAAAGGAAAGAAAAAAATATAATTTTCTATCAACTCTTGAGCAATACTACTTTATTGGCTTCTTGAATCATGTATGGCTGTTGAGAAGTCAGACATTCATCTGATTCTCTTCCTTCTAAGTAATCTGGTTATATTTAATTGCAGAAAAATTTTAAATCATGTCTCCTTTTGTCTTGATGTTCTGAAACATTACTATTAATACATTGTTTTAGCTGTGTTGTTTTTATTCATTTAGAACAATGCTTTAATATAAAAGGACTCCTGCCTTCTCTCAGTTCTAGGAAATTTTTCTCATTATGTCCTCCTATTAAATAGATACTAGAAATTCCAAGTTTATCCTCAATTGCTCAAAATATTTATTTTAGAC
Source organism: Cheirogaleus medius (assembly GCA_008086735.1). Lineage (NCBI taxonomy): Eukaryota > Metazoa > Chordata > Mammalia > Primates > Cheirogaleidae > Cheirogaleus > Cheirogaleus medius. The sequence goes on from VBSM01002608.1 coordinate 133,844,127, forward strand.
CTTCCATGTCTTTGTGCCTTATGTTTCATGAGCTCTTCGAGCTCTTGAAATTGCTTATTTGTTTTGCCCAGTATACTCTCCAGCCAATCTACTGATATCTTTATTTTAAATTTTCCATTTTTTATGCAAAATTTCTCACTTTAAAAATATTAATAATGGCTTATGTTTTTTTTACATGTGATATTCTCTCAACCCTCTGAGCATATTAATTTTTCTTATTATCAGTGATATCTGAGGTGTTTGTTTTCTCTGCCACAATGTTGCCATTTATTAATGTGTCCTTATTTTTGACCACGTGCTCATCTTTAACCACTTCGGTACCAGCATTGACTATAGTCGACAGCCACAATGGGAGCGTCGACTTTAGCCGACAGCCAAAAGCTTTTACTTTTATCTCTGCAGTTGCAGTGTGTATGTTCAGCTAATAAGTTACTAGGAATCTGTGACCTTTTAATAAGTCCTTAGTAGGAGTTATTATAGTTATTTTCCTAAAGTTGCCTGTAAAGTAAAACAAGCTTTCAGTGCTTTAAAGCTTTCCTCATCACACAAGAGCAAAACGGATTCGTCGTCAATGCACAGCACAAACTATCGTGCGGACTATGAGTGCCGGCTGTGGGCAAGGTTTCGTGGCTGGTGAGCGTGGTACTGAAGTGGTTAATGAATATTTCCTATTAAATGATCTGCTGTACATATGCAACTTGCTTGTGAGCTTGTTCTGTAACCTGATCTGAGAGAGAATGAGATTTGTGGATGGGTGAGATATGATATGTGCACAACCACTGTAGGTTATGGCTGCTCCACAGGACTTTCATTATCACACAGTCCATATTTTCCACTTGAGAATAATTAGTCCCATGATTGCTGCTTTGCCAAAGAGAAAGAAGGGAGATCTGAAGAGGTTGACATTTTCATCTGAAATTTCTATTTTTTTTCATCAAATTATATTGTGATATGATCTAGGTCTCCTGTCTATTTCTATCTATCACCACTTCTGAGCATGGAATACTTTAGGTATCACTTCTTTGTATGTTTTAAAAACAGTTTCCTTTATGTTTATCCCATCTGCTTTGTATCTTTTAGAGGTTTCTCAAAGTTTCTGGTTGGCTTCTCTTTGTCAGCATTATAATGTATGGGAGTATACAGATTTTAATGAGTCCTCTATCACTTCAGAGGATTTGACATGAAAATAGAAGACAGTGCATATGATTATGTCTACCATCTTGAACCAGTAGTATATTTTATTATACTCATGTTTCCAAATCTCATTTTTATTTTTCCTTATGAATCTAGTGCAAATCATTCTATAATAATTGCTTTATTCATCAATAGCCCTGGAATTTAGAGCATCTGAATAATATAGGATTCTACCAACAACTCTGCAAGTTCAGGCTTTGAAATTCATTTACTATCAATGTTTTGCTTAAAGAGAAGAATATTACCTCATCTGTTAGACTTTTTTTATTACCTATAAAGCTTCTATTCAAATAATTGAAAGAGTGAGAGATTAGACCAGACTGCTTTTAGACACAATAAATTTACTGTTGCTCTCTGATTCAAAGTCCCCAAATCCCTCTCTAGTTTATAGCTGTACTGTTGATTCCATTAATATAGCATGGAACGGTCAGTAGACTAATCACCAGGCAACAAAGTATATAAGGGTGCTTATTGAGCAAAGGAGGGACAACACTCAGGAACACTCTTAGACATTACATTAGCCTCAATAGAGAACTGTTTACTTAGCAGCACCTTGTGTCCATGTACAGTTCATTAATTATGATAGTAACTAGTAGTTTATTTTTTCTATATTCTAAAAAAAACAAAAAATATGTGTAAGTATATTTAGTACCAAGAAAAACTAACTAATTTCTCTATTACCTTAGAGTTTTGAGTCAACTAAAATATTTCCAAATATAAAATATGACCATATATGACAAGTGCGAGTTCCAAATTTCTCTGTTCATACTAAACAGATTTCCCAATTAGTGCTGCCAAAATGTTCCCATGTGAATAAATCATTTACAGAAACACTGAATATTTTTGAACTCCTACAGTGTACAAGACATTTTAGGGGAAACAGAGAAAAACAGGAAAAATTATTCTCAAGTTGTGATGGGGTACCTGTGGAGAAACAATGAAGATATGATTATTTTAATAGCATTATAAGACAAAATTAAAAAAAATTAAAGTGATCCAAAGTAGTAGATAAAAAATTCCTAAAAGAACACAGCATTACATAATTCATAACAATTAAAAGAAAGGGTATGACCACTGAACACTTATAAGTCTGGAAATTTCCTAGAGGAGACTTGAGCTGCAGCTCAATGGGCACATCAGTATAGAAGCGCACTCTAGGTAGAGGTTATCTCTGTGAGATAGCTTGGTGGTCAGAAACCACCAAACCTGTTTGACGATGAAGGAGTAGACCGACCTAGATGAACTCCATAGCTTCTATTAGGAAATAGTACAAAACAGGGCAGAAATGAGAGTATAGGAGTCTGATATAAGAGGAACTTAAATGCTAGACTAAACATGACTTAATTTTGTAAATTGATGACGTGATTAACTGTATAGGGAAGGAATGTAACTTCATGTCCAGATCAAGTCATGTTTTAGAAGTTTAGAAGAAGAAGCATAAGTATATTGGAATTCATGCATTCATTTATTCATCAACATAATCTCAGGCAGGTGCTGGTTTCTGCAGATATAGCGGTTAATAAGACAAAAAAAGATCTCATGAAACATACACTCAAAAATTAAAATTATAAGTGATTTAAAGAGAGAAAACAGAACTTTACTAGACAGTAGTAGGGCCAAGCAGGATATCTTTTTAGCTACAGTGAAGGAAAGAGAAGTCTGTGTGGTGGTATTTAAACTGAGACTTGAAGAAAAAGAAAGAACCAGGCATGAAGAAAGCATAGGCAGAGGTCACAGCACCTGTGAAGGCACAGAGACTGAATGGAATTTGGCAAGTTTGTCTGGTGAACTGTTTGTGTGCACATGTGGAGCTGAGGTTGAAGAGCAAAAGCAGGAGGACAGATCATGTAGGTCACATTTTACAATCCTTGGAAGGAGGCTACGTTAGAGTTTGAATGCCATGGAGAGTGATTCAAAGGTTTGAAGCAGCACAGGGCAGTAACATGGTCAGGATTATAATAGACCAAGGCATGTAGGAAGAACTGTGGAGTCGCCCTCACTCTCCAAACACAATTAATAATCTAATTAAAGATATTTTTAACCTTTTCCATGTGAGTTTTTATGAAAATCTGCATGGATTTAGTTTAAAGTCTGGAGCTAAACCTGTAGGTGGCTGCTCAGTGGCCTCAGCTGTGGAGGTCCACAGGATGAAAAGCCAAGCATATTGTGAGGTTAGGCCATGAAGAAGAGGGAAGTGTCAGGATTCAAGGAACATGTTAGTTTGTTCCAGCAGCTGTGAGCTAGACAGAGTGGTGAGAGACTAGAGGCAGAGACGTTTCACAATGGGAACCATAACACCATGTTGTTTCCTAAGAAATTATAAAATGAAATTACACAAAGTCAAAGCTGCTGGTATGTTTTTGTTTTTCAATGCATTTTTAAAAATTTACATTAGGTCTCACTGAAGAATCAATTCAAAGGGGATAAGAAACATATAAAAAACTGTCTTCAGCTGGTAGAACATGGATTCCTTAGAGCTTTCCCCTGGGGTTTAGAGTCCTGTCTCATTTGAAATGTTTGTCATAAGAAAACATGTTATTATGACTACAGAGAATTAATCTTCTTAATATCAACCTATTGTTATAACTTATGTGATATAAAGTATGATGTGATTCTTTCCCACACATAAACATAATCTCTCACACTTTTAATCATCTTTGATTCTTAGCACATTTGTTTCTTAGAAAATAGATTGTCAAGCTACCTTCAAAATTATATATTTGACATAAGAAAATATTTTCTAAAGTACTGTGACACTAGCATTTTTATTTTTATGAGCTGTCCTAGTTGGAGGAGAGGAGTGTAATGCTTAGTGTGGATTATGTTTGTTTCTCTGGCTAGCTGTCATCTGTATCCAGGTGAATAATGGTTTCAAATGTTGATCAAGGGCAGCCTTAATGGGAAAAATGAGTTACAAAAGGATAACTATCCCACCAAGGATTTAAAGCTGAGAAAGCCATGCAGTGGTGATGGTGGGAGGGATTTGGGCTGTGAACCCCAAATCTATCTGTGAACCCCAGGGAACAAAACTGGAAGAGCTGCTTTCTTTTTTACTGAATGTTCTCTCAGATAATGTCCTGTTGGGTCACACTGGGTATTAGCTTGTGCCATTTTGCCTCAATCATAGAATGGATTGAAATCCAGTAGAAAGCCAAGTAGTAGGAACATAGTAAAGTTTCATATGGGTGGAAATTGTGGAATTTCAAACAAGGCTGACAGGCTTGAAATTTTAAATAACATTTCAGATGACTGCAGCTTCTACATGTTACATGTGTCATAGGGAAGATAGTTGTCGCTTTAGTAGGCTGAGAGAATTGTGGGAGTGGGGAGTATAGAGAGTAGGTAAAGTCTACAGCCATACCACCCTGAATGCACCCAGTCTCATCTGATCTCAGAAGCTAAGCAGGGTCAGATCTGGTTAGTACTTGGGTGGGAGAGTAGGTAGAATATGCTAGCTTTTTAAAAGTTCACTATTCATTGATTCTCCACTAGTTCATTTCAAGCTGTCCCCTTTAATACTGGTTACAAGTAGGTAGTTATTAAAGCTGCTTGCTCTCCCTTTGTAACATCAAATATTGGTCAGAAAAGAGAGTCTCTCTCTCTCACCCAAAAGTCCATGATGTGACTCTTAAGCCATTCCTTTATCTTTCTCTCCCTCCTTCATAGCTAGCACTGAATCAACTTATCACAATTGCAGTTAAAACTCCTGCTTTGGCTGGTCGTCTCCATATATGCCCTCATGAGAACCTCATCTGGCCTTTATAGCTGTTCATATCATTTTAGTTAAAATGGTACCAATATGAGATATAATAGTGCCTAGGTCCAAAGTAATCACATATTTGAACACCATTAGCATTGAATTTTCTATTTTATAATTCCTATGTTACACGGACTATGCTCACCAAGGCAAAACATGACGGCTACTATAAATAATACCTGCCCAGCAAATGTTTCTTATCTTTTAACATTTTTCATTTTAAATATGTGCTGCTAGTTGATAATATACCCACAGTACTTTTCCTCCCTTATACTCAATTAATGAGAAAATTGTTTATTGAGAGCTTGTGGCTTGCTACATGTGTTTTTCCCCCAAGAATTTGTAAGGCGGAGTGTTCTTCTCCTGCAAGTTACTGGGTAAACATCTTTCCAACTATCTTTCTCTCTTTCACCCACTCTGTTACTCACTTATTTGATCACTCAGTTTTAATGAGCTCCATGTATGATGAACATTTAAAGACAAAACCACAATCTAAAAGCAGTTCACAGTTTATAGGGGAGACAAATGTTTAATGGGATTTTTTTCTGGAAAAAGGATAAGAAATATTTGGCTGCAAAGCCAAGGTTATGATCCCCATTTCTTGGCTCTTCATTACAAGGAAAATTATCATTTATGGCTTTCCCATTGCTAGTAATGGTTGAAACAGTTCACATCTACCTCGTTATGATGATGATAATAATACAATTTGTAAGTACAAAGCAAATCTTTAATTCTAAGATTTTTCCTAATAAAATTCCAATCTCACAACAGTAAGCACAATGTTATTAGCACAATGTTATCATAATTAGCATTCAGAAAGCATTTTAAGTGACCAACATATTGAATGAACAAATGAAATAATAAATAGTGATTATAGAATAGAATAGTAAAATAATGTTAAAATGTTTAGATTTCCATTTGAAATACTTTTTGGGTAGTAGAATAGCACTCAGATATGATCTATCCAATGGGGGAATTCTTAGAATCAGAGCATTATTGGGGACTTTAAGAGCTGATATCAACTGTTTATTCAAATCATATCTTTTCATAGATGAAAATTAAAAGAAAAAAATAAGATTCAATGACAATATTTCACATAAGACAGAGCTACAGCCTATTATATGACTTTTTAATGAATGTTCTTTCTTCATACCACCCTGGAAAAAACTCATAATTTGCTCCAGTTATAAATGATAAAACAAAATGACTATGATGACTGAAAAAATACACCTTCATATAGTCTGTGTGCTCAAATCATAGCATATTATTTTTAAAACATAATCTAAATATTTCCATATAACAGAATTATAAAACATTTTATTTTAATGTTTCATGTACCAGAAGTTCTGTTTATCAGTGGGAATTGGCTCAATTATCATTAATTCCTAAAAATTTATGCCTTTGATGACATAGTGTCATTTTGCCCTTAGCCACAGCACTGGAGTTGCAGTAATTGACCTAATAAAAGAAATAAAAGTAGTTACAACCTCAAGGAACATTTAGATATGGTTAAATGACAAAGGGGCAAGATTTAATTGTAAATAATTGCCTTCTTTGGCAGAATTAACAATGATGGAGCTGCAATTCATTTGGCCCTGAGAGAGGGTTAACGCAACAAAGATGATCATTACGCCTCTACCTAAATGTTAGTCTTAAAGACCTTGTGGTAGGCCCTCCTATTTAGAGGCATGTCCATTTAGTCTATTTGTAACTAATGTCTTTGCCCCTTGTCCTTGCCGCCTGAGAAGGAGGTTTGACCACAGAACATTCAGAGCCACAGATTTCATATAAGGCCATTTCTCCCTGAAGTCTCTCTGTGACTGTCAACTTGTAAGTAGCACTCCAAAAATAATGGCTGGTTTTACATGCTTTAATAGTTGTCCCACATAGGCCTAAAACTTTCAGTCCACTGCTCCTACCCAATTCCTTTGCATCATCCACTTTTACATATAGACAAACCCAAACCCAGACATTTGGCAAGTGCCATTTCAACAAGCCTGCCTTTCACATAGTGAGTCATGCCTGACCTAAGTTCTTATTCACATCATAGACCTGACATCAATACTGGTCCTTAAGAATTTCTTTCTCAACTCTGATTTGGACTATCTCTTCAGTTCCTGGTGGACACCTTGTCTAATCCAGCCTGCTCTGAGGACACTGTCTCAGCACAGGACTTTCCTGGCAGCATCACACACACACACACACACACACACACACATACACATACACATAGTTACACCATATATTTTTTTTACATACTAGGTTATTGTATAAAATGACATACTCCTTGAGAGCAGAGATTATATATGTTTATTATAACACCCCTGAGAGCACATATATATGACAACATCAGTGGTAATTACCAAGTGGAACACCTTCTCTGTGCCAGACAGTTTTAGGGAATGCTTTTCCATACATCCTTCTATTTAATCCCTACAAGAATTCTGGGAGAGTCATAGGTTGTCAGTACTCCATGGAGACTAGCTGATGGACTTACTGACCCAAATTCAAACACAAACAATGTTGCCAACCCCTACCATTGTTAATTGAGTGCCCATGGTCAGTCAGATACCCTGTTGTATAATTTATGGACACTGCATTTTTGTTCCTGTCAACCTTGTAATGGATTCTCATCATCATTTTGCATTTGAGGAAGCTGAAATGCAAACAGATTAAGGAAAGGATGCACAGTTGTGCCAACAAGGGCAGGCAGAGACAGGATCCAAACATAGGTTACTCTGACTTCAAAGTCAGTGTTCCTTTCCTCACATGGGACTGTTTCTGTAAGGTCAGAAGGCACTTTCTTGCTCATCATTAAATGTCTAATCACTCTTCCCTATTCATATGTAAATGACTAATTATTAGCTAGGACTTGGACCACACTGTGCTTTTGTGTACGCTATCCCCTGCTGAGAATGTGCTTTCTCCATTCAAGGCATTCACCTTTGGCCTGGTTCATGACCTGAAACCTTTCCCAGCTATTCCCACTCATAGTGATTTCTCTCCTTCCAGATTGCAGTAATAGCCATTGCTGTCTCTTCTTTCCATTTGGGTGCTTAATCACATACCTCACTTTGTCAATTAATAATTTTATATGAATATATCATATCTGCCCAGAGAGACTTATAAATTCCTGAACAATGAGTATTGCGTGCCATGCTTTTCTTTTGCATATTTTCAGCTATGACAATGAGTCTTCACTGGAAAACTTTTCATTAAATTCAAAGGTGTAGATGAATGTGTGAATGGTCAGAACTGTTTCAGCTACTAGGAACAATAGGGCTCATTCTAAAGAATTTTCAGAGTCAGTTGAGGATGGATAGGAAAAACATGTACATTTAGAGGCTGGTCTGTTGAGGCTGATGTTTGTGACAAAAGCCTGGATGGTTTGAATCTGACTAAACGTTGTGAATTTCTTGGGGAAAATCTAAGAAAACATAAGACTCTTTAAAACAAAAGGGTTCATTCCTCAAGTTATTGCCATAAAAAAGTTTTAAAAATAAAGGGGATTTAAGACAGTGACCTACTTACACAGGTGATATAATCACCAAGAAACCAAAACAGAGCAGTGAGGTGACCCAGAGATTAGCAACAATAGGAAAAGGGTTACCAGAGTCTAGGGGTTGATATCAGATAAAAGAAGCTGGAATCATGGTCAGTCTTCCTGGTGGGAGCTAACCTGGAATCATGGAAGAGAATCAATCACTTCCAGAGATGCTGCCCAAGATCAGGGGTAGGAAGGGTGGAGAGAGAGGAGTGAACACAGGAGACATTTCACGCTGTCTTGCAATCAGTGACTTCTATGGGATGAAGCCAGCCAGCAACAGTTATGCTGGGCCTAGGAAATACAATCTGCAGGGGACAACACCTCTGTGATGTTGATGAGCAAGAAATGGATCTCTGAACAAATGGGCCACAGAGCAGTGTGTGTGGTGCTGCCTCAACACCTACTAATCAAAGTGAAGGGAAGGGAGTACTTAGGAAAGAAAACCTGCTCACATCAAAGGGGTATCAGACAGCTGAGGAGGTCATCAGAAGGTTCTATAATAACACATCTTATGAAACTCAAGGCTAACTTTTATATTTTACAGGTGTTTTTTGTAATTCTTATCCTGGGACTATTAATAATAATTCCACTCATGGTACTGTGGGGAACAAGATATTCGTGTAATTTAATGATAGAGAATAGTTCTCTGGCATTATTTCTTGGTAAACCAGTGATGATTTCATTTTGCTCTTCTAGTTATTTCTCTGAAATCCCTTTCCTGAGTGGCATTTGGAAAATCTTTTTTGGCATTAATGGATATCATGCTTTCTATAGCAAACTGTGACTTTATCTTTGCTGTGTGAATTGGCAAAGCAGCTAGACATGCACAAAGTTATAGGTGGGAAACACCATGGCTGTCACTTAGTACAAAGCCCTCCTTTGTAGATGAGGGAGCTGAGCATCAGGGAGGTGACATTATTTCCCTAAAGTCACAATAAAACCCTGTGAGGCTATCTAGGATTGTGGCATAGACACTTCCCAAATTCTAGGCTCTGCATCCTACTCTGTGATCATTGGAAAATTACCTAACCTTTTGAATTTTAATTTACTTATTTATATGAGAATAATAATGGTACCTACATCATAGAATTCTCACAAGAATTAATTGAGATAATCTATATCAAGGGTCAGCAAATTTTTTTCTGTAAGGGGCCAGATAGTAAGTATTTTAGGATTTATGGAGCTTATGTTCTCTATCGCAACCATTATATCTCTGCCATTGTAGAAGGAAAGCAGCCATAAACAATGCATAAACAAACGACCGTGCCTGTGGTCCAATAAAACTTTATTTACAAAAAGGATTGGCAAGCCCATGGACCATAGCTCACCTCCCCCAATCAATATCTTTGATATAATCAATGGCACAGAGTAAGGATTTAATAAATTTTACCTGACATTATAGTTATTATTACCAACATCATTTCTATTATTACTTAGTTTATGAATAAAAGAAGTCATTCCCTTATTGAGTTTTTTAAAAATTAAACTTCTGTTGGATTCCCTGGGACTATAACCTGACTTTTCTTTACCACAACTTGCAAGGGAATTTCCCCCATGTCTGGGCCGTTCCTCTCTTGGACGCTGTAAGGTATTCCCAGAAAGGCAGACAGGACTCCTTTTGAAGACGAAATGCTCAGTAACAGATTTGGAGACTCCCTGCAAATTCCCCAGAACAGGTCTCAACGCTTCAGTTCCTGCTCAAGATCAGAGGTGCTAAATGTGTAAAATGAAAATCTTGTTTGCTCCTCATGCAAACAATACCATAAGTTTGTACAGCCAGTACAGAGAAATGCCAACCCAGATCTGTCACTGAGAAGCCAGGGCAGCAGTGTAGCAGTGTGTGGGCAGAATCCACGTAGAGATCTTACTCTCCTAAGATCCAAATATAGGGCAGACTAAAAATGTGTGGGTGATGGAAAAAATGTGTTAGAGCAATGTCTGAATTATCCTTTAGGGCAAATAGAATTTTCTATAGAGTCTATTTCATGATACAGCATTTCTGATGTACCACTATTACAATAAAAAATTAATAGAATATATGAGGAAGAGATGAAAGTCTGGCTCTAGCAAGAATAATTTAGGTCATAGGTAGGGATCCTTGAAAAGTCAAAGCCATGGCATGTAGTAAACTCCATCTCAGTGGGCCCCTTTTGGGTCCCGTGGTTCAAATCGTTCCCCTGAGTTCTTAGGACAATTATAATTACTAATGAGACCCTAAAAATAATGGCCAGCATCATAATAATGTCCACAAAATGACTGCAATATTGCTGTCATCACGGAGTCAGTCTGTGAGAGTCAGCTGCCATGCTTCAACCAACGGACAGTTAAAGAAGACAATGAGGAAATGATCTCTCTGGAATTTAGTACTTCAAAACTTTGTGAGGTAATTAATGAATATCAAGTTGTAAAATAATATTTTTTGATTAGACATTAATTTTTAATGCAGCTCAAACATTTTTGAAGCAATGAGAAAAGGCTTTGCTTGCAACACAGTTTCAGAAAGAAGGCATTGTTCATATTTAGTGGCTCTTCTTTTATAAAGCCTAGACTCTTTCTGCTCATTAAGAAATACATTATCCAAAAGGGAGCACAGTACTTATGTTGTTGTTTTTATATTGTGTTGAATCTTGACATGTTGAGTAAGTTTATAATATATACATATATATTAAAATTTTCCTTTACCCTATTGATGTGATCTATTTTAGTACTTTTATGTTATGAAATGGGTTTCTAGAAATAAAGCTCCATTTATTGCATGGTTTCTGTAGTAGAAGAATTGGCAAATTTTTGTAAAGTACCAGATAGTAAATGTATCTAGTGTCGCAAACCATATAATCTCTGTCACAACTACTCAACTCTGCCATTAGGGAGGAGAGCATACATCGACAATATGTAAATTAATGGGCATGCACTGTGTTGCAATAAAACTTTATTTACAAAAACAAGCTTTGGGCTAGATTTGGCCTTCAAGCTACAGTCTGCTTAGGCTTACTACAGTTGTTAAGAACTTTTTACCTTAAGAGAATTCAAATAATTCTGTTGTCTAGGAGCCAGTTAGTCATGTAAAGGACCATCGGTATTAAATATAGTTTTTTCTAAAAGGAGGGCAAAATTTACTAATGCATCAGTGAGGGGAGTGATCTTGGGGACCCTCAACACACCATCTCACCTTGACATGCCATGTTTTCTTTATGTATGAGGCTGAATTAGAGGAAGGTGTAGCCACAATGTAATCTTTCCTAGGAAGATGATTTATGTTCAGGGCAGTGGGAAAATTAATTTATACAGAAACTAAACACTTTAATACACTCCAGAGTACATTACTTTTGGGGTCTTTTTTACGATGGCAGTATATCAACTGTCATTGGTTTCATTAAAAACAATAATTTTATGGAAAATCAGTGCCTCGTATATATTAGGTTCTCAGATAAATATTTGTTGAATAAATGAGTGTTGATCACACTAGCCTTTGAGTCTTGGTGTGTTTCTCCACACTAACAAATTGCTTTCTAGAAAGTCACCTCAAGGTAACCAATGATAGCCCTGTGTATTCTTTATTAGACATTCGTATTTTGATAAACACAGTAGCAAAACCTCCTAGAACCAAAACAGGCTGGGCACATTTAAAATAAACACTGCAAACTCATTTTGACATTTCTTTTCTGGTATGGTAGTTATAATTCTTTCACCTCTTCAGGTTTAAGCGTCTACAGCATTTTGACTTCACAACCAGCAACCCTTCTTTTACAATACTGCCTGTGACACATGTCAGTTCCAATAAATGAACGTTCTCATTTTTACTTGCTCCTTCACTCATGTTCATTCAGCACAGGCAGTGAGGCTGGTGAGGTGCCAGGTGTTGCACTGGACACTGAAGAGTAAAAGACAAAAAACTCAAGCTCTTTATTTAGATAGACAGTAGACATTTAAATAGATCATTATATACCGCTATTGTGGACTTATTTACAAGTAGCTTACGATTATAAGGGATTATGCAGTTGACCCTGGTAGAATCTTTTCAGTTGAATTCAAGGAGTGATTTAGGTTCAACAATTCAATAACAAAAAAGGAAAAGCATTTAAAAAGAAATAGCATGTACAAAGGCCCAGAGGTTTAAGCAAGTGTGACACATTCAGAAATGAACAACTAATGGCCGCATGCCTGTTGAGAAATGGCAGAAAAATGACAGTCAGGTAAGGCCTATAAAGATTGTGTAAATTCCATGCATTGGAGTGGAAAATCATGCTACAGACAGAGGGGAGTCATTGAATTATTTCAAGGAGGGCAAGTATGTGATCATATTTATAATTCAAAAGATTAGGAGAAATGGGAGGGTGGATTTGAAAGGGTAGAGACTAGAGGCAGGAAGACCAGTAAAAACTGCAATAATACTGAAGAGAGATTATGGATACCTGTACTAAGACAGTGGCCATGAAATCAGGGAGGGAAAGAAAACTATGAAAGTCATTCTGAAGTGGACCCCAGATGATTCAGCAACTGACTGAATGTACTATAAGGAGAAGGAGCAACCACTGGTGATTCATGAATATTGGTCATGAGGTGTTATTCTCAAGGACAAGTGGGTTGGAAGGGAGATGACAGGCTCATGTTTGGCCATGGTGAGTTTGAAGATGTGGTTGAGCATCCAGGTGAGGCTGTCCCTTAGCACTGGACAGTGACTTATTTGGCAGTGAAAGCAGCAGTTACCATGTGTCATGTTTGATGTTTTTTATTTGCTTTCTTGTTTAATTCTCCTAAGAACTTTAAAAACCATGCAGTATTATAACCATTTTCAATTAAGATAGTTGACATTCAGGCAAGTTTATGTAACTTACCCAATGTCACAAAGAGAGTAAGTGGCAGACCCAAGATTTTAATCTATGTCTCCTTGATCTCATTTTATCTTACTCTACTGTACTGACTCACGTTTTTGGTGGAAATAAAAGTTTATGTGTTAATATATGAGCTGACTCATATGATTGCATAGATATTTTATCTCACTGTGTTTTTGTACAAAAAGGATTAAGTAACTGGAAGCATGTTTTTCTTATTTTCATGGCATTGCCTGTTGACTACAGAATACATAACATTCTATGTAATGTAAATGTGCAGAAGATGGGAATAGTTTAAATGGGAGAGAAAGTGCAAAAATAAAAAATAAAATAGGTGCGGAAATAAATGTAAGCTTTTTCACTTTTCCCCCCCAAATTATAATAATACAAACAAAATCATCCCTCCTCCATCCAGTGGCTAGGACTCAGAGGGCTCTGCATGTGTGTACTTCTTTCATTCCTCCCAGGTTGTAATTTCAACCATTAGCTGAATCTTTGTGACTGTAATGGAGAAGATATTAGGAGGCTTTCTAAAGTTTGTTTTATTGGTTTCTTATCCTTTGCAGGTTTAAGGGCACACGCTGTGAAAGTAGGCAGGATAGGGAAACACTGACATGATTCAGCACAAGATTTGTAGCATGCCGCCTCTACTGTGGGCACCACGAGCATTGCCAATTGCAAAGCAGTTAGAAATACGTTTTTCTCCCTCTTTTTGAATCTAGATTGTGCTATTTTTGAGAACTGTTGATTGTCTTGGAATAGTTTTGTATACATGTGCACATGCCTGTGGAGATGTATTCCAACAATTATTTACCAGGTACTTAGAAAAACAATAAATTCACGTTAATAAGAAGTCCTCAAAGGGGACTAGGTTTAGCACACCCAAACCCATTGTGCACTAAGCCGCTGGGCTATTCAGCCTCCACAGTACTCCTTCTTTGCTTCATCCTCAAATGATCATTTTGTGATATATTACGTAAATCAGACTTGGGAAAATGCACAAATGGGCATTACTCTATTTATTGAGAACTTATAGGAAAAGAGAGATGGGCCCTGGAGTAAGACTGTCTCCTGTGAGCAGGTGGAGTCTGGCCCTGTAGAAAGTTCAGAGTGTTCTCAGGGGGGTTGTGCAAGGTGGAGGGGCCAGGATGTCTGTGCAGTACTGTCTCATTATGGTAACCTGGTTGGAAGAGGAGCCCCAGGGACCTGCTTTAAAGTCGTGTCTGCATTTCATTTATGATAAATAAACTATTTTCATTAATATTGTGTGTATATTTAGAATAACTTGGTAAGAGGAAATGATGGAGACTGATCCCATTCCCACTCACACGTGTGTATTGCACACATGTACACACAAAGCCACCACAATAGGCCGCACAGTGTGGGCTTAAGGTCAGGGGAGCAAAATTAGAAACTGGGGTGTATCCCTAAAAAATTATTCAGCAATTTCTTTTTCCCTAGGACTATTAGGAAAACCATATGCAGTATTTCATTTTAAATTCTGTACCTTACACATTGTTCTTTTAAAATTTTTCCAATATGTCAGTAAAACCTGATATATCATGACAGATTTGCATGGTGGTGTCTTAGGTAGAAGTGAGGAATGGCATTATAAAGGGGGATTATAAAGTAGGATGACCACATACGTCTTTTTTCCCAAGCAGGTCCACTTTTACAGAGTAAAAAGAGGTGTAATTAATAAATACGCCAAGACAACTGGCAAAAAGCAGATTGCCTCAGGCAAACCAACATATATGGGCTTCCTAAAAATGAGGCCTGCCTGCTTGGGGGCCCCAGACCTACACAGACAGGCCTTTCTCTTGTGACAGCACTGTCGACAGGGATGCTGGGTCCTGAGTTCTAGGCTTGACTGAGCAGAGGACAATGACAGGAATGTGGGATCCTGTGGTCGTCTGTTCTACCCCTCTCTCATCCATTTTCCCTCATCTTTCCCAAATATATCAAAAGAAAGCAATCTCTACATGGATGACAATGGAAAGATCTATGGCAAAAACTCTGAAATAAGTGTCCAGGGCAGTAAGTTAAGTCAGAAAAAAACATTCATACAGAAATCCTCATTGCACTGTGCACAGAGGCTAAAAAGAGGATGGAGGAAAATCATTCCTTACACAAGCTTTCTTTTATTGCTTGCTCCCCAGAGAGAGAAAATAAGCTGTGGTTTTCGAGAAGTTGGTAATTTAGTGGAGAAGTCGGTAAACCGTGCACAAAGCTCCTCCTCTCTGTTCTCAATAGGTGCCTGGGGCATCGGTGCATCTGGCCGGGTGGGCCTCGCCATCTGCTGCCCCTGTTTGAGCACGATCACCCTCCACTTGCTACTCTGAAGGAAAATACTTGTAACTTTCTCTTTCGAGAAGACAGTTCCACTTAATATGCTCAGAGGTGGAAGCCGTCTCAGCAAGATAGCATTATTTTGTTTCCTTGAGTTTAGATTCCAGAAATGGCTATAAAACTATCATTTATGCGAACATGCCACCATGATTTATATAGACAGAGGCCATTATAGTGATTCAGTGTTCCAATCATCTGGATAATGGACCCTAATTATTACACTCTTCTAGTACCTAAAAACAATTGCAAACTCTAATGAAAACCATTTGAAGAACAAGAATCTTATATTTCTATTTTCATCACAACTCTGATTTCTGAAGAAAAAAATAAATTAGAGCTGTTAATTATGCAAATCTCAGATGACCTTGAGGCTGAAGGATGGACTGTGGAGACAAGGCTGTTGTTAGCAATTTAAGGTTTATAGCTGTGAGATTCTATTGGGAGAACAAGTCCTGGCTGCCAAAATCAGAGATTAAGGAGTGATTAGGTTTCCTTAATCTTTGAAAGCTGAAATTCAAATTCAGCCCTCCTACTTGTTCTTAAGGGAGCATTCACCCACTGGACCTTACTAGCTTATTGTCTCTACAATATCAGTGCTCTGGTTAGAGACTTGAAGATAAGAACATGTGAAATGGGCTGCTAATTCCCCTGTCACCTGCTAATAAGAGAGTAGACACTTGTGTTAATAACTTTGGCCTCTCATAAAGGAGAGAGGGCAGACTTCCCATCCTAATGAAAATCTCCTCCTGATGCAAGAAGAGTGATTTCTTACCCAGACTACCACGTACCTACTTTCCTTTGATTTTTTAAGTTCACATTTTTAGCACTCAGCCTTCAACTCCTTTATCTCATTCTTTCTCATTGCTTGGTCTACTGATCTTCTTCATTATTCTTGCTGCTGTTGTGTTTGTTGTTTCTGAGTATCTTTAAACTTTTTTTTCCTACTGCTTCAAGTACTTCATAGTCAAATTTCCTTCTAAATTCACGGGGGTATTCAGGATGAAAGTATAATTTGTCAAAAATAGAACTTGAAATGTTTGGTGTAGCCACACATTAAATATTCATTCATAAGACCATTCTTCAACACCTGCCAAATTTCTCTGACTCTGTCCCTGTCTACAGCCACATCCACATCCACAGCCACAGCCACAGTTATATCCATAGCCATAGCCATGGCCACAGCCACATCCATATCGACATCCACATCCATAGCCACAGCCACAGCCACATCCACCTCCACGTCCACTTCCACCTCCACGTCCACATTCACAGCCATATCCACAGCCACAGCCACAGCCACGGCCACAGCCATATCCACAGCCACAGCCACAGGCACAGCCATATCCACAGCCATAGCCACAGCCATAGCCATATCCACATCCACAGCCATATCCACAGCCACAGCCACATGCATGGCCACAGCTACAGCCACATCCACAGTCACAGCCACATATACAGCCACATTCACATCAACAGTCACATTCACATCCCCATCTACATCTTTATCTCACTCTGAATATATAAATTATCAGCTCATGCAGCTTATCAACTCATGCAGGTTTTAAACTTTTTAATACTGATTTTGCTTTTGTCATAAGCTAGCTCCCCACTGGATTTTGAGGAAATTTAAACTTTGAAATTAATAATTTGATAGTCTTTCTTAGTTTATTCATTTTCTATCAAATTTACAGTCAGTCCTATGATCATGTTCCTATCAGGGCTGGTTTAAACAGTTGTTGTTTATATGGTTCATTCTCATTTAGAGAAGCCTTTGTCATTCAGATGTCCTTCTGCTCACTGACCATTCTCCAAGAGAGTGACACCGGGCCTTCCTACCACATTAGAATTACATAGCTGGGGAGCTTTTAATATTCTGATACTCAGGTAAATTCCACATCAGTTATATCAGAATTTCTGAGATTGGGACCAAAGAATCACTTTTTCTACAGCTCCCCAACTAACTTCCAAGTGCAGCCAAAGTGGAGAGCCTTGTATGGGGTAAGACTTTATAGCCAACAACTGCCTCGGCCACTTAACATGTTCCTAAACACAACTGGGGCCTATTAAGGCCAGAGAGCCTGGCCTCATCAAAGAATCAGAGATCAATCCTATCTCATTCACTGTGATTGGAGTAATGTCAAGAGCACTGAGGCAAAACAAATAAAAGTTAATATTTATTGTGTACTTACTATATGCCAGTTATATTGTAAAGTGCTTATGCAGATTTTTTATTAAAATCCCAAGTGCAAGTGCAAGTATTAGCCCATTTGCAGATAAGGAAATTGAGGCTTGGAGAAGTAACACCGAGAGATCACAGAGGTAATACATGGAAGAGCTTACTGTCCTGCTGATGCTAAAATCTCTGCTCTAATAACAATATACTGAATTGACTATGTATATTTATGATACTTAGAATAAAGTCACTCTGCTCAATGGCTAAGGAATTAACTAGTTAGTCATTATAGCTCCCTGGTCCTTTCTGCTTTCTCCACTGGACATCTTCCAACCCTTTAGACTTGCCTAGTTTAGGGTTTGACCATATCCAGTCCTGTTGCTTTTCACATTCCACACCTAGATCCTGCCACAATATTTGACCCTTACACCTGACTACCTATAAGTTACTCAGCTTTCATAGGTCAGTCCTCATTTCTTTGGAAGATTCACTGGATACTGATCCTACTGCTGATGTTGTCTCACACTATCACAGGGTCTTTTTTATTGCCCTTGTGCAAATATGCACATTCACTAAAACTTGTCACACTGGTTTTAATAACAAACTCCTCAGAGAGCAAGCACTTGGCAATTTCTTCTGCCTCAGGAACACATGATTCTCTCCTTCCTCTGTATTCTTTGTCATTAGCCCAAATGAACAATTTCAGACTCTACATTAGGAACTCTTAAGATTGAGATGGTCTGTTTATGAGAGAGAATATTTTAAGGCAGCATTTACCCTGCTCCAAATAAAATGGACTTGCAAGAAAATAAGATTCCATCAAATCACTTGTTCTAAGCTTCTCTGATCTCATGACATTTTAATGCAAACTATAACAATATTTTCTCCAAACTCTTTACAGTTAATGTTGTTTAAATTATTCTCCATTATGTAGTTTATGGAAATATATTCTCCAATATAAAAATGAGAGTAATTTTTAGCAGCAGACTGCATTTAATATGTTAGATTTAATAAACAAAGTCACATTTGGATGTGGGACATTTTCCCAGAACATAATCAAGTATGGCAGGATGGTTATGAGAAGCTCAGTTCCTTGATGTATGTATCAGCTTAAGAGCTTGTCACCTACCTTGACTCATTAATTCCAGTACTTTGTGCAAGTGAAACTTCCTGTTGTCTGCAAAACATTGTGAGCCATTTAACACATGACAAGGCTTTAGATCACGTTGCTTCTATGACTGCACATTCTGAATGCAAATATACCTCTACAGTGGTTGCTGGAATCAGAATATTAAAATAGGAAATGCTTTCTGCACTATCATGTCAGGCTGTGTCTGGGAAATGTACTTGATGCTAATAATTTCAACTTCCACTAAGTTTTTAATGGATTTACTGGATCCCAAGATGAATTTTAGAAAAATGACTTCATACCCAAGGTCAGATTGCTTTGTAACCAATAAATGATGAGTGAACTGGCATTTTACAAAAACCTTCTTTAGATAATGGGTTCTCTCTGCCCTGCTAACTGCTATGGTTAGATAATTAGACTTTGTGGTTAAGGTCAGAGTCAAGGAAAAGAATTTATACTGCATTGTCTGAATCTGGTCTAAACTCTTTGTAATGCTAATAAATAGTAATTACCTGATGTGCCTCTAATGTGCACCTGTTTGGGGAGTGACTAGGAAATTTTAAATTAAGGACAATTTTATGAGGTTAACTTAGGAACAAATTTATGAGGACTCAAAATCTATTTTTCTTTAAATTCAGAAGGCTGTTTCAATAATTTCTTATGGATTTATTATTTATAAACCTTGCTTGATGCCTTGTCACCTCAGAAAGACCAGGCAGTATATCTCTTCCCAAGGCTCACCCTTTACTACTTTGTCCAGTATGACAAATTTATTTCTATGTTTTCTTTTACCTTCTTCCTACTAGATCCCCTCCCTACACCCAGAAATCTTCATTCCATCTCCTTCCTGTGTGTCTGCTAATTCCAGACAAGACTTTAGCTGATACTAGTTTAAGTTAATTGACCCTGGAAATTATTGGTCTAAACTCAACAAATGTTTAAGAATAACCCTGATTTTTCTTCTGTTGTTTGTGAAAAATAGATGAATATTTGACAAAATTCCTGCCCAGCAAACACATTTATAAGCTATTTAGAGAGTCCTAATTTGCACATATAAAAAATTCATATGAAAATGCAAGACTATAACTTAATATAATAAAATTATGCCAATTAGATTAGTTACCTGTGACATAGAATATACTAGTTATTTTACAGTGATTGAACACTCTTCTCAAATCCCCATCAGTACACTTTGGTATCCCTTGAATGTCTAAGCCTGTTGACCAGGCTTTGGCAAAAGAGATTTATTAAAACAGGCCATCAGATGATATCAGATCTCTGAAGCAGACATATACAATGATCTATAGCCCTATGGTGTCTTTTAATTTCCCACAAGGAATCATCTCTCCAGCATTGTGCACATTCTTTGGATGAATTCTCTACTGATTGGGGTCATTTTCTCTTACATCACTTATGGCTCAAGTAGGAACTGTTGACATTGTCTCAGATCACTTGTCCCCACTGGTGATGCTTACAACTCCCTTGGATATGACATGTATTAATAGAAAGATGCTTGCAACTCCCTTGGACATGACATGTATTAAGAGAAAGTATCTTGTGACCAGTGAGTGGGAATCTTTGAACATATCTAAAGGATATAATACAAAAATAATTCCAGTCATTTTAAAGAAAGGACAGTTGGAAAATGTATACAACTAAATTGAAAAAAAATATACTTACAGATGTAGATGTCAAAATAGTATTGTCCTATTTTTCTTATTCTATCTCAGACCAGTTAAAATCTATGAGAGATTGGTATTGTTCTAATCATGTACACCTGGAAAAATCTGTTTTATTATATCCCCAGGAATTTAGCTTGAACTTATAATATGTTGAGAGTCATCACAATTTTTACCTGATTACTGTTACACATAAGTGTATAAGTACATTTAATCTTTGATTTGTAAATATGACTGTGGTGGCAGCTTATCACTTGGAAAGGATGGGCAAAGAAGGGGCAATCTAGAAGCAGAGAAAAGAGTTTGAAATGCTAAGTAATGGTCCATTGAAGACTGAAAAGACCTGAACAATATCAATGGTGATATAGCAGAGGACACATATTCAAGAGACATTTTTCAAGTAAAATCCACATGGCTAGGTGTTAGACTGGATATGGTATGTAAAAAAAAGATAGAGGAGTCAAAGATGACTGTAACATTTTCAACTTGGGTCACTAGGAGTTAGGTCATGAGACAGGGATAAGAAACCCTGGAGAAAGAGCTTTGAAAAGGGCTTCAGTTTACAATCATGATTTCCATACTCTGAGTCTCGGGTAGATCTTTGTGTCTCTAGAGTAGCTAGCTGGACCCTATCTCTTCTTTGGGGGGTCAACTTTGCCCTAGTAGGACTGGGTAAATCTTCTATCAGTAAATTGCACCACACCACTGTCTACTCAGTCAAAAACACAAAAATGATTTTCATTTCTCTTTTTCTTTCATATTCATATCCAAGCAAATACAAAGTCCTATCAGTTCTAGCTCTTAAAAACATTTTGAGTTTTTCCACTTCTCTCCACTTTTACCATCTTAGATGGTGCAACCATCTTTTGGACCACTGCGATAGCTTCTTAACAATAGCCTACTTATTTCTTCTCTGAATCGTTTTTTTTTTTTTTTCAAGTAAAAGTCAAAGTACTGTTTGATGTACAAATAAGATTATATCAAACCTCTGCTGAAACCTCTTAGTGGTATCCCATTTCAGGTAGGATAATATTCAGACCATTTATCATAGCCTGTGCAGCCTTTCAAAAAATAATTTTCTTTCATTCTTTTGCCCTTATCTAGTGCCTTTCCACCTCATTCACTCTTCCTCAAGCACATTACCCTTCTTGCAAGCTCTTTGCTGTGCCCCAGTCACATTGCAAGTTCATTCCTGCCTTGGAATCTTAGTTTCTGTCATTACTCTCACCTTCTACATCCATTGATATGCATTAGTTCTCAGTCACATTTGAACTTATCAGAGCAGTCTTCTCGGACCTCTCAATTTAAGCAGTCCCTTTCCACCTCCACATTAGCCTTGTTAATGTTTTTTTAATTTATTATTTTAATTTATAAAAAATAGATATATTTTTCTTTTTGTGTGTATGTGTAATCATTTAGGATCTCTTTTCTGCATTCTAGAATATGAATTTCAATAAATGTAGGTATCTTGCTTCCTTGTTTACTATTATATTCCCAGCACATTGAACAGAGTGCAGCATAGGGTCAGCACTCTATATTTGCTGAATAAATGTGTGATAAAATGCATTCGTTAGGGAAAAATCTAACTAAAAGGAAAGGACACTGAGAAAGTACCCAGAGCCTTCTCGAAATTAACTTCAGACATCTGTATTGATTTCTAACTACAGTGAGAGGTCCTTCTGAGCCTGGAAGAACCTAAAGGACTGTGTGTTCCCAACTGCTGGGCCGTGGACTGGTACTTGTCCATGGCCTGTTAGGAACCAGGCTGCACAGTGGGAGCTGGGCAGTGGGCGAGTGTGTGAAGCTTCATCTGTATTTACACCCATTTCCCATTTCTCACCATCCCTCCTCTCCCCGCAGTCTGGGGTAAAATTGTCTTCCATGAAACTGGTTGCTGGTGCCAAAAGAGTTGGGGACTGCTGCATACAAGATAACAATGACCAGCTGCCTGGTAGAGGAAGACAGGGACAGATCCAAGCAAATATTTTTCCTGGATAATGTACCAGACCCAGTTCATTATCTGCCTGAATATCATCCAGCTTTTCCATTGACATTCTGATCAAAGAACCTCAAAGCCTCAATTCCACATTTAAGCAGAATGAATTGTGCTCCACTGGGTCCCCACCTGTCCTCCTCCAGGCCTCTGTGGCTGTTGCCTTCCTCTTGTGGATTCCCACAGCCACTCTCACCAGCACCCTCAAATCCTTCAGAGCCGTGGCATTTGCACTGCCAAGGCCCAAACTAAACATTTTAAAACATCGCCAATTTATGTTATTAAAGATTTAAGAGTTCTATCTTCAGCTGGGCCCTTGTGCTGCTTTTAACTTTTTTTTTTTCCCTCCACCTGATCTATTCTCTCATTTGGTCCACTTATTGGATCTTTATGGGAAGCTAGCATTTCTGTATAGGAAGAGCACAAGATTGATATCTTGTTGGAAGAGGAGCCTAGAAGACTTGCCTTGAATTTACATAAGTACATAATAGCATTTTTAAAATTTAGTTAGTATATTACAGATTCAAGAAAATAGGGAAAATTTCTGAAGATATTTCCAGTCATGCTTACCCTAAGATTGAGAAACAGACAGTTCATAGTCCATGTTTATTATTATCATTATTACTATTATTACTTAAACTTTTAGGGGGTACTTTACAGATATCATGGAAGGCTAAGCTTTATTTTACCCAAGCCACCTCTTAGCTGTACCATTTAATTCTCCAAATCTTTCTGATTCTCTTAAGTTCTCATTCTCCAATAGTGAGCCCTTCTCTTTCGAAAGATAGTTAACATACATCCAGCAAATGTTTATTGAACTATTTATTATATGCCAGGCAATGAAACAAACAATAAAGATATCAGGGATAAATGCTCAAATCTCATTTTTTCTACTTCTGAACTTACCTGTTTCTTCATTCTGTAATGTACTTCATTATTACCTGTTTGAAAACTGCTCTCCAAAATAAATCTCTCCAAATAGGTTTTGATCCTGTTCTTCATCTCTTTTGGGATCTTTTCCCATCAATTATCCCAACTTTGTTATATTTTCAGTCTTTATCTTTCTACTACTTTCTTCTTCTCCATCTTATAAATATGGTCAAATGATAAATATTGTACAGAAGATCTCTTTTGCTATTTCTTTGTTATAATTTACTATATAATCCACCATAGTCTCTAGAGAAATTATTATTGCAAAGATCATTAATAATGTCTACTCTAATTCTGCTTGACCTTTTTGTATAAAATGACTGTTGACTGAGTCTCACATTCTTGAAATTCTCTCGTCTTTGAATTAAATATTATCATTCATTTATTTATTCCTTCATATATTGATCCTTTGCTGTGGACCGGGAACTGTTGCTAGGTCCTGGTGACATAGTAATAAACTAGATGGAGTTTTTAGAATTAAGAGATAAAAGAGAAATCTAAAAAAATATATAATTAATGTGATAAGTGTTTTTGTTAACGTGCCTATAGAGCGCTGTTTGAACAGAGAGGAAGGAGAAGTTAACCCTGTGTGTTAGTTGGGGCAGGAGGTTCTAGAAAATACTCCCCAGTAGCCTTTTCTAAGCTGAGTCTTTGAAGAAGAGTACTAGTTTTCAAGGAGATACAGGGGTGAGAGAAAAGACTTCCTCAAGTTTGGAGGAGCAGCTCATGGTAAACAGAGGCATGAGAGCACACTGACTTCAGGGGCTGCTGACTGGAGTCCCTCATTACTGAACTAGAAAGAGACCAAGGGCCAGGTCATAGAGCGCTATGTACAGTGTGCTGGAACATGTGGCCTAGAGCAGGTCGGAGCAACAGAGACTGAGTGCCAGGATCAGATTTGCACCCAAACATATCATTCTGCCCATGGGTGGAAGATTGAATATGGGTAAGGGAAGGAAAGAAGAAAGCAAATGACTAGTATAAAGACAGAAAAACCAGTCAAAAAACTCATTCTGGGAACTGATAATACCCCACTATGGTTTTAGTGTGGAAATAGACAGGTCTGGGACAGTTCCAGAAGAACATGACCAAGGAAAGTTTGCAACTGGTTGTAAGTAGTCCCAGATTCCTTTTCAAGCTTCTATCCTGCATTTTCCCTTCCTATATAGCTGCTTTGATTACTCTTCCCCCAAAAGACCTTGCTCTATTCTATATTTGAATTATATTCCCCTTAAGTACTCTTATACATCTTGCATCCTAAGGGAAATTTTCATCTTCTGGATTAAAATTAACTGCTTCTAGGGAGGCTTCCATAATTCTATACCTCCTTGTATATCTATTACAGCACTGGACACTTTCAGAATAATCTATGGTCAGTGTATCTATGTGTGTTTGCAATATTCAGCATTTTTGCTTTTGTTGTATTTTGTTTTGCAATCACTGATCCTCTAAGATAGTGCCTAGAACATAGTAGCACCTTAGTAAGTGTTTATTGAATTGAATTTCACTTGTCTTGAATAAGATGATATTGTATTGGTAAATATTTTAGGGAAAGATGAAAAAGTAAAAACCTTGCAAAAATTTTAAATAAAGAAGAGAAAAGGGGAAAGAAAATGTCATATAGATTACAACCATATAGCTAATATTGTACAATAATATTATAGCAGATGCTTCAGCCAACCAAAATTTGGCTAGCCTTACAAAAGATATAAACTTCTTCTATAGCCTGGCAGGTGACATTACTCAGTCTATAAATGGCAGACTAAGTCACAGAGGGATTGAGAATTGCACATTGGCCATCATAAAAGCTTTAGAAAGAAATCTGCAATTAGTAGCATGGATGCCTCCAAGTCACGTAATATAGAAACTTAGGATGATTAATGGGCTGACAATTGGACTTTAATAATCTCTGGAGCTTTCAGAAGTACACATTTAATCAGGTCTTCAGCTTTCAGTGAGATGATAAACACCAAGCCAGAATAGTTAGACAAATGATTGAGAGGCCCAGGAAATCATTACTTTGCAGTTAAAAATCAATCAGCCCTCACATATCCTTTATGAGTGTGTTGGGTACAGAAGATACTCTATGTACCTATGTATACCCCTGTATGGCCCTGTATACCCTTCAGCCACAGAGCATGTTGCTATCACTCTTAATCTATTGGATGGAAGTATTTTCTTTAGCATATTTTTTAAAAAGATAGCAATTTGGTGCCGATGTATTTTGAATTCAATACTTAACAACTAGAATAAAAATATCCCGACTGTTATAATTACTTACATAGAAAATTCATTAGTGGTAAAGCCCTTAAATTTTCAAACAAGATATCAAACTTCAGAAATAGGGTGCTGTACCAACATTTAAATTCCATTCCTAGTGCCTAAGCACTTTATGCTTAGATGTGTTAGCTGCCACTCCATATTAGAGTAGGCTGTGACCTTACTCCTATTCTTGATTACTCTTTGAACAGAAACATGTTTCCTGAGATAAATAATTGTCATCTCCGTAAATATGTCTGGAACATGTGATAAAGAAATGAACACAGACAGGTATCAGTGATTAAATTCTGTTTTTAATTGCCTTCTGAGAAACTTGTGAGATTTTGCTGAAAACACAGTAAAGCCAAGGAAAATGTTAAATAAAAATACATCTGAGTAGGCAGAATTACTAGTATTACATAGAAATATAGCTACCTGAGAGCATCCACTTTCTGAAGTTCTACTTGGTTTTACATACAGAACCAGTGGTTGCAAGAGTTTCTCCTTTAGAACAAATGACTTCACAAAGGAAAACCAAATGCCATATGTTGGCAGGAACACAAATTTTCATACATGGTTTTCATTGTAAGACATTTGCCAAGGTGTCCAAGTGAGGTATACAAAGATATGCCTAGAAATTGTTATATTATTATAAACTTCATACAAATAAATGGGCCAGGGATGGTGAGTGGCTGGGATGGCTCTGGGAGGGAAGGCATTGTGTGTTGATAACACTAGTTCATAACCATGATCCTCATACCATATGTTCCTGTCCAGAGACTTTTGCTAGCTAGCCAGCAAAAATACTCTTCTGTCCTTCATATTCCAAAGGCTAGCAATTGCTTTCTTGTGACTTCTTTTGCCTTGAAGAGTTACTTGGTTGGTCGATTTTAACTTTTCAAAAAGCCAATCTTTTGTTTCATTAACCTCTGTATTTTTTTAAACCTCAATTTCATTTACTTCTGCTATGATCTTTATTATTTCTTTCCATCCACTAATTTTGGGTTTGATTTATTCTAGCTTTTCTTGTTCCTTGAGGTGCACCACTTAGACTGTTTATTTGAAGTCTTTCTACTTTTTTGATATAGGCAATAATTGCTATAAACTTCCTTCCCTCTTGGTACTGCTTTTGCTATATCTCCTAGATTTGGGCATATTGTATTTTTGTTTTTATTTGTACCAAGGAATTTTTAAATCTCCTTAATTTTTTTATTGACCCATTATGTTAAATGAAATAAGCCAAACACGTTAAGACAAATATCGCACATTTCACTCTTATGAGGGAGCTAAAAGGTTGAAGAGAAGTGAAATGAAATCAGGAAGATAGAAAGTAGCTTGGTGGTTACCAGAAGCTGGGAAGGGGAGGGGCAAGAGAGGGATAAAGAGGAAGAAAAAAGAACATAAATGTATTTATTACCACTGAACTGTATACTCAAAAATGATAAATATGGTAAATTATATATGT
Organism: Cheirogaleus medius; assembly: GCA_008086735.1. Taxonomy (NCBI): domain Eukaryota; kingdom Metazoa; phylum Chordata; class Mammalia; order Primates; family Cheirogaleidae; genus Cheirogaleus; species Cheirogaleus medius. The sequence goes on from VBSM01002608.1 coordinate 133,871,434, forward strand.
ATACTTTATCTCAATAAAAAATTTTAAAAAGGTTTACTTGGATTTTTTAATGAAGTTTTATATTCAAGATTATATTGGGAAATAAAAATGCTTAATGTGAATGTTCTTGAACTTGCTTATCCTGGAGGATCACTTAATACAAATGAAGGAGAAATTTTTATTTTTTATTTATTTTTATTTTTTAGTATATATATATATAGCTTTTACAGACTCTATTTCCTACCTGACAAAGGAAACAAACAGGAAAAGTGGGTATTGTCACAGCATGGACTCAATTGTGCATGACTTGTGAACTTGGATGGTAAAAATTCAATTATTTGTACAGAAGGAGATGGAGCTTCCCTCACTAAATCAGAGCTATAAAAAGAAAGAACTTATTAATTGGAGCAACATGTATGGCTTTTTCTTCTTTGTTCATTTAAGATATCTCCTCCCCCCTCTGCCAAAAAAAAAAACTATTCCTCTACCTTTTAGACCCAAACCGAAATGGATGAAATAAGGCTCTAGAGAAACCTAGGACTTTTCCTTAAACACTATTAAATTCAAGTTTGTTTCTTTTCAGACAGCAGGCCCACACAGCATTTTAAGCTAGAAATAAAAACTTTTGAAGAAAGTTGTAAGCTTTTTTCATATCCAACTAGTTGGATTTTTTCTTATGTTTCTTCAGATGTAATTTCTAAGAATCAAAAATTAAATTGAAGTGGATAAAACTCAACAAAACATATGTGTTCATCTCCAAAGTTTATTTACTCTGGTGGAATCCCTCAATCTGCTTAGAGCAATAAGGACATCATTGAACTGACATACTTTACCTCAGCACCAGTGAGAAAGGTGTTTCTGATGAACATAGTTTTGGGCCACTGCAAGCTTAAGTAATGAGGTAGCTGGGTGGTTTATATATGGGACACCCAGTCTTTGCTAGTCCTTTTAAGATTTCTCTGATCTCTAGAAAACCAACGGATGCTTTCTGCAATGTCTCTTTTCTTCTCATGATCCATGCACGGCACTTACAACGCCAGTTCTAGGCAGAATAAACCTATGGGAGCTATGAAAGTAGATTAAGAGGATTATAGCCTTGGATTTAAAACACACCCTTCATTCACAATAAAGGTTAGCAATTGTCAGTGCTTTAAATGGTGTTTCCAGATGCTGACCGAGAAGCAAATAAATATTATGGGATATTGGAATTTAAAGTAACTAGAGCTTCTCTAGGAGAGGTATGTTTCTACCCTACAAAGAAATAAAATCTGGGGATTTGGGGAAACCACATGGGAAAGCTTGCTGGGACATTCTCTGCTATTTGAATAGTTTTGTAATTTGAATTTATTGGTTGGTGGTTTGGGTCAGGTTGCTATATGGATGAGGATTCAGTATACATTAAAGTATCTACAATCTTTGTGAGGATTTGAGAGGTAAGAAAAATGGTTAAGACCACTTGGGTTAAGGTGCTTGATATGTGCATAACTGTGGTGGGAATATGAGTATAATATATATTTGTTAACAGTGAGCACAATAATTCTGTCAGAGAGTCTACCACATTTTAACGTGTTTCCAGAGTCAACATATATCAAGCTCTTTCTGCTCTCCAGTGCTTACTGAGCACCTTTACTGTGTGTGAGGAATTTCCCACCGTATGAGTTTTGCCTGTCTAGGGCAGCAGTCCCCAACCTTTTGGCACCAGGGACTGGTTTCATGGAAGACAATTTTTTCACGTACCAGAGGAGGAGGGTGGTTTGGGGATGATTCAAGTGCATTACATTTATTGTACACTCAAACCTCTCTGCTAATGGTAATCTGTATTTACAGCCACTCCATAGTGCTAGCATCACTGCCTCAGCTCCACCTCAGATCATCAGGCATTAGATTCTCCTAAGGAACACTCAATCTAGATCCCTCACATGTACAGTTTACAGTAGGGTTTGACTCTTATGAGAATCTAATGCCCTGCTGATCTGACAGGAGGCAGAGCTTATTGGGGCGATGCGAGCAATTGGAAGTGGCTATAAATACAGATGAAGCTTCGCTTGCTGGCCTGCCACTCACCTCCTGCTCTGAGGCCTGCTTCCTAACAGGCCATGGACTGGTACCAGTCTGCAGCCTGGGGGTTGGGGACCACAAGGCTAGGGTAAAAGCCAAAGACTTGCTTTTCCAGTTTTCCTTGGAGTTAAGAGATAATAATATGACCTGGGCAACACCAATTAGACATAATTAGGGATTTCAGTTTAGAGAAGAGTGATATAAAGGAGGAGGTTGTGCACAGAATCCACCCTGGTGAGGATGATAGAGGGTGGTAGAGGAACATGGAACATTCGGAGGCAGCAATGGCAGTGTCTGTGAGGTGACCTATTCCCAGCATTGGCCATAATGAGCTGCAGAGCTTTCACTCAGTGGCAATGGCACCGTGGTCTTCACTCGGCAGTCCTAATGGTGAGTTTTAGGACTGTTCCTGGCTCTGTAGCCTCCAAACCTTATTCTCCAGCTCCCTTGGATTTCCTGTAAGCTACCTAGCATCTTTGCAGTCTTTTTGGCTTAATGGAATAAGATGGATTCTACTGATTAGAGCTCAGAACATTGACTAATGCTATCTTTCTAATAGTTGTAGCATTGTTTCACATTACTCTCATCGGATCCCTATGAACATACCCTCACAAATGGAAGGAACTTTAATAGTTACCTGGTTTAGAACCACTCCTACCATATTTCTTTTATTTCTTCACATTTAAAAAAATGGAAAATTGAGGTTCAGGGAGCCTGAGCACAGTGACAGTATAGTGAAACTCACTGGTTTGGGAAACTAAGGAACAGGGTCCAAAACCTGAGTGACTTTGGGTAAGTTACCAAACTCCGTGCCTCAGCTTCTCCCCATGTAGAGTTGTCAGATTTAGCAGATAAAATGCAGCCTATTCCATGCTTGGGACATACTTATACTGAGAAAATTGTTTTTATAAAATTAAAATTTAAATGGATATTCTGCATTTTATCTGACAAAGGCAGATAAAATTTGTGAAAAGGCAAAGATAATGAATACAAAAGCATTTTTATGCCACAAAACATATTGCAGTTGTTACATCTATTATTATTGTCTAAGGTCAAACATCTAGTTAGCATCTAGTTAGTGGCATAGCAATTGTTACTTTTAGACTGAGGTTCAAAGAGGCTAAATAACCTACATGAGTCGCAGCTATTTAGCTCAACAATATTAAAATATTTGTTGAAAGAGTTAATGCTTATTCTGAAATTCTAGTTTATTTAAAATAACTTACAAGCCAGGCTGGACTGAAAACTTATTCTCTTTTTAATTGATGCCACCCCAAGTATCATTTATATAAACATTTGACTCTGTCACTGACACCAGTTTTAGACAGTAAATTCTGGTATGTATCCTCAGCTTTAAAAAAGATTATTCTGCAGACTATAAACCAAACGGTCAAACTTTATGGCAGGCAGATCTATTTTAAATCTATTAACATAGGTATTATAAAAAAACCACAGAAATACTGGATAATGGGCAGAAAAGGTTTTAAATATTATCCAAACTTGCTGAGAAATATTTTTCCTAAGGCATAACAAATTAATAACTGTCATTTAGAAGTGGTTTGCAAAATCTGCATGCATGAGTTATTTGCATTCTGAAGATATACAGAAATAAAAAAATAAAAGTAAATAAAAATATGAAGTGTCAGCTCAATTGAAAAAAGAAAAATTCAGATATTCCTCTCCAAATACACTATGCTCTCCCTCCCATCTCACCTGTGTTTTTGGAGGTATACTACCTGCCATTATAGAATTGAGAGCTTGTGAATTCAGGAATGTCATTAAATTCCAACTACTTTTAGGAAAAAAAAGTAAAACAGTCTTCTTCAAGCAAAAGAAATGCATTTTTTTTTTT
>VBSM01002608.1:133875422-133939610 GCA_008086735.1 Cheirogaleus medius
AGAATTGAATAATATTCCATTGTGAGCATATACCACACTTTAGTTATCCACTCAAGAAATGCATTTTTAATGTAATAGACCATGCTTTGAAACCTAGAAAGGAAGGAGGGAAGAAAAAAGACAATAGTGCTCCTTCTGTGGTGACATTGTTGCGTGATTCACATAAACAAATTTGACAACGACAAATACACTTTCTTTTGAAATACTTGCCAGACAATGCTGTCTGAAGTTCAAAGAGTAGCATTAGAGAATTTATTATTATTATTTTAAGAAATTGATATTGCTACCCAAGACAAAAGGACAGAAGGTCGTTTGGGTGTGAGGCTTGTGAGTGTGTGTGTGTGTGTGTGTGTGTGTGTGTATGCTTTGGAAAGAGACTAATATCCTACTTCTCTGTCAAGCATAGTCTATTGGAAGTGGGAGGGAAGTGAAACAATCTGTTGCAATCTCTGAGCAGTCTTGGATTTTTTTTCATGGCTCATCTTTACAGGAAGTCTTACAGCCTTGACTGAGTCCTAGAAAGCATGTAATTGTGGTTGTCATAATAAAGCCCTGAAGGAAAGAGCAAGTATATGAGCTTGCCCGGCTTTTGACGTGGTGGCCAACTCTTTCCATCAGGTATTCATAGACTTGCTCTATCCTTTTAAACAGAGTGCTGGATTTTGATGAACAAGGACTATATTTGCCTTCGCTGCTGACATGTATTTAAGCTGTCATTCTTCAATGCTTCATTTTGGTTATGTCTTCACTTTAGCAGGGTTATTACCTACCAATGAAAAACTCAGAATGTGTGTTACAGAGGCTTTTATTTCAAAGACATTCAAAAAATATCCTAGTTTATATTATACTGTTTCAGCCACTGATTTTATATGGATAGAAATAAATAGAGATAGGTATAGATATAGATATGTAGGGAGAGATTTTTGATGCAGGTAATGGCAAAGAGTATGCAGCAATGGCTGTTGGTTATCACAGCATCAAACATTAAAGAAAGACAACAGGTATTTAAGGATCTCTGATGGGATCATGACATTCTATGGCAGACCTATCTCCAAAACAAGAAGCCAAAGGTAGTCACATGTGGTGTTCAATCAGTTATTATTTTTATTTGGGCCATTCAGAAAGTTTAGAGGAGTATCTGCAGCTAGTTTGAGCTAACATGAAATTCTGGTCTGATTTCTTTCCTTATTGTAGGACAACTGACAATAGTTCTCAAAGTGTGATCTGAAGACCTCTGGGGGCCTTGGAGCAATTTCAGGGAGTCCATGAGACACTTTTAAGGGGTCTATGAAGTCCTCCCTTTTCCAACTACTACCATGAGAGTCCAAATTTTTTTCATATGCATCAATCAAAACAACAGATTGAGTATATAAGTGGATATGAAAATCCAGCTATCTTCTATTAAGACAGATTTTAAAAAGATTTGCAAAAATTTACACAATGCAACTTTTCTCATTTTGTTTTTGTTTTGGAAAATGTATTAATAGTTACTTTTCATAAACTATGTTATTTGTATTAATGTAGAATTTATTATTAATTTAAAATATATCAGTAACATATTTTGCAGTTTCTTAGTTTTAATTTCTACCATGGTAAATGTCAATAGATATAACCCACATAAAGAAAAACTTTTTGAGGTGCTCAATAATTTTTAATAGATCCTGAGAACAAAAAGTTTGAGGATTGCTATTCTGGGACAATAGTCTATGGCAGAAAGTGAAGATTATCTGAGAAAAGGCTAACTATAGCATTTGGCCTGAATAGTATATATAGTCTGTCTTTCTATGTAATATACATTTAATGTATGCATATGTATATAACTATAAATATGTATATTAGTCATACATAGCTTAATGACAGGGATACACCCTAAGAAATGTGTCATTAGGCAATTTTATCATTATGTGAGCATCACAGAGTGCATTTACACAAACCTAGATGGTATAGCCTATTTATTACACACCTTGGCTATATGATGTAGCCTATCACTCCTAGGCTACAAACCTGCACAGTATGTTACTGCTGCAGTCCCCAATCCCAGGACCCTTGACTAGTACTGGTCCCTGGCTTGTTAGGAACCGGCCTGCACAGCAGGAGGTGAGTAGTGGGCCAGCAAGTGAAGCTTCATCTGTATTTACAGCCACTCCCCATCACTTGCATCACTTCAATGAGCTCTGCCTCCTGTCAGATCAGCAGTGGCATTAGATTCTTAGAGGAGTGCAAACTCTACTGTAAGCTGCACATGCGAGGGATCTAGGTTGCGTGTTCCTTATGAGAATCTAATGCCTGATGATCTGAGGTGGAGCTGAGGCAGTGATGCTAGTGCTGGGGAGCAGCTGCAAATACAGATTATCATTAGCAGAGAGGTCTGACTGTATAATAAATGTAATGTGCTTAAATCATCCTGAAACCGTCCCTCCTCCCCAGTCCATGGAAAAATTGTCTTCCATGAAACCAGTCCCTGATGCCAAAAAGCTTGGGGATCACTGTATTACTGTATTGAAGACTGTAGGCAACTGTAACACAATGGTAAGTATTTGTGTATCTAAACATAGAAAAGGTATAGTAAAAATACAATTTAAAAATTAAAAAAAAAACCCAGTGTGCTTGTATAGGGGATTACTACAAATAGAGATTGCAGAACTGAAAGTTGCTCTGAGTGTGGCAGTGAGTGAGCACTGAGTGAATGTGAAGGCCAAGGACATTACTGTACACTACTGTAGACTTTATAAACACTGTACACTTAGATTACACTAAATTTGCAAAAATATTTACTTTCTTTAATAATAAATTAACCTTAGCTTAACTTTTTTACTTTATAACTTTTAAATTTTTCAACACTTTTTGACTCTTTTTAAATAATACAAACAAAAAACATTGTGCAGCTATATAAAAATATTTTATGTCCTTATTCTATAAGCTTCTTTATATTTTTAAAAATTTGTTTATGTTTTACTTTTTAAATATTTTTGCTAAACATTAAGACACAAACACACACACAGGGTCAGGATCATCAAGACATCACTAGGAAATAGGAATTTTTCAGCTTCATTATAATCTTATGGGCCCACTGCTGTCTATGCAATCAGTCATTGACTGAAGCATTGCTATGTGGGTAATGACTGTATATGTATACACACACACATACACAAACATATACAGTATATTTAATGACATTGAGTATATTTTACATGGCCATACACTCTTTAGATGCTAAGGTCCCATCACTTTTTCCTTTCTTTCAATTGGCATTACTACATATTTATTTTTAACTCTGTGGCCTGATAGACATTTGAATTTGTCAACCCCTTGAGAGAGGTCACCTGCCTCAGTTTCTTGTGTAAACTGAAGATAAGAGACCTTCTGTTAGTGATCTCACAAGATATTTTGGAGGCTAGAATCAAGTGATGGATGCAAGAGACATGAATACATGGAGGAAGCACAATGTTGTTGTATCAATACAATAGTAAATAAATAAATAGTAAAAACCATTACTATTACTATTGTGATCACCTCACTTTTCCAATGAAATGTGGACATGCAATTCAGGAGGTCGAGCTGTACAGAGGGGATGCATGATAATACTGCTGCACGTTTCCAGTCTCTTTCAGTGTAGATATTTTCTCACGGTAGATTTTTTTTTCCTTGTCAATAGAGCTAAGTATAATCTTATGAACTAAAATGACAGCTGATTATAAACTAAAATGAGGACTTCTAATTGGGAAAGGTCATAAGATTGGGAGTCATGAGATACTGATATGGTCCTTTCTGTTACTAACTAGCTGTTAAAACATAGATAAATTATTCAACTTCCCTTGGCTAGTTCCCTTATCTGTAAAATAAAGTTATTGGGCTAGGATAGTTTCTAAAGTTTCTTCCAGATTTATGATTCTACAAGTCTAGGAGAATATTTCTGCTTTCTTAACAACAAGCTTTGTGCATGCTTTCAGAATTGGTTCACATTGTCTGGAAATTTAGGCTATATCTGGAAAATTGCAAGTGGTTTCCATTTCAGATGTGTAAATCTATTAAGAAAGCATCATTATACAATGGATGTCTTCAATAAACCAACCAGTGAGTACAGTAACACTTCATTTATCCCATATTGGTAAGGAATGAAGAGTTTCACAAGCATGCATTTTCCAAATAATTGACACATACCCCTTTAAGAACCCTAAATCTGTATTTTTTCAGTTTTGATAGAATTATTTCTCAAAAACACGTTCTATATTCCTGTTTCCTTTAAAAAAGAAATGTAAACTCCTCTTTATCATTCTGGTCAGAGCTCTTTACTGCCCAAAGGCTTTTTTGTACATTGAGGAGAACCTTCCACAGACACTTTGCACCTTGATTTATGGTCAATGAATTTGGCTTGTAGATTCAGTTAACAATAGTTTAATTATTAAAATGTGTTAATTATACAGCTAATGAATCAATTTTTCTTAAATATTTAAACTGATTATTAAATTAACTAATTAAATTTTATTAATACTAAATTAAACTCAGAAGTCTATCAGACTTTTTCAAACTCTTGAGAACCTCAAAAGTCAACTTCAATTTAATCATGGATATTTAAATATACTTCATAAAGTTAATAGATTAGTCTTATAAAACTAGTAAACTACATTCTTTAAGTATCTCATATACTTGAAAAGAAAACATAGAAATTTGATAATAATTTCAAAAGCATTTGCAAAATTCTAGAACAAAAATATTATTGCCATTAGATTGGTTGTGTGTGTGTGTAAGCTTAGTTTTATAGTAATCTTATCAGTTCCCAAAGACAAAAAATTCTTTTTATCTCAGGCTGGCTGATGTTAGATCAAGGATAATTGCAAGATGATTGATTATATACCTGAATTCCCTACTTAATGGCAAAATAATTTTGCTCTAAAATGTAAGTTTTGATTTGATGACCTTATGTTGGGGCTTCCCAATCTCAGCCAATCACATAAGTTACTTTTTCTTGAAATGATGTATTTTTAGATTTTACTTTATCGGTGTTATATGTCACAGGGTCTTATAATTTATTTATAACTCTGACCTAATGTTTAATGTGTATTTTTAAACCTTTAGGTTGAATTATACAACTATGATTATAGATGTAGGGTATTAACCAAAATAAAATGAATAGGATATACTAATAAATTGAATTGCATATCATTCATGATTTTCTGTATAATATATTTTGGACACTTTAACCTGATCTTCCTTTACTTACCACTTTGGTAGCTTTTATCCAGATAACTACTCTAATTCAATATATGTTCAAATTGTCAAGTTGGCCAGTGGGTTTCCATTTATTTTAGTTTCTTTTTCATTTTGGCACCTCTCCAAACATATTTCATATCATACCTTGTCTTATGACAATAAGCAGGCACTCCAGGATCATCTTGATTTTTCTTTTTACCAGGACATGGAAACAACTGCTCTCCAAGGGTCACTGATTTCTTTTAGTAGAAAATAGAATTAAAGAATAAAACTTTATGGAAGTATATGTATGAATGTTGGCACTAGACAAAATAATGTGCTGTTGGGCAAATTTAATAATATAATTAGAAAAAAACATTTCTTTTAGGTCATAATTTGACATTGATATTTATGATTTATTATAAATATATTAAGTTCTTTATATAACATGCAATGTTTATTAAGACCATGCTTATATTATAAACATTTAAAACCTAAATGTTTTAGAACATAAGTTGATTTGGAGCCAACATTTCAGCTACAATACTCTCTAATTTCATAATTTGTATGTCTTATAACCTTATTTTGAAGTCACATTATTGTTAAAGTGTTATTTTGCTGTTCTGTGTTACTATTAATATAATATCCTCAAGTTCTTTTGGTGTAGGAGCTCTATTTGTTCTGAAATCAAGTGGTCCAAGGCTGCTTTGCTTTTTAAGTTGATATATCTCTCTTTTCTCTTATTTTTTTCCATGCTTACTTTCACAGGTTAAGTCTCACTTCTTTCTTGAGTCTATTCTAATCAGGCATTATCTAAGGAGGATCTGACTTTAATCAAGCAGCCATAGATTGTGGTGGAAGGAGTTTATGATGAGTTGTAGGAATCTGACTTGCTCTCTGCTTGTGGATGAAGCCATACAATTCACATTACTGCCGAGTTCTTTTGCTCTGAATTCTACTTCATTGGAACTAAAACTCTGATTTGACCCTCATCACCGTGGATTGTAGGTTTGCTGAATCTTGTCAGATATAAGGGAATGTTGTTCTGCTAACTAGGAGAAAACTTAGAACAGACAAGGTTGGGCACAGGACTAAAAATCTCCTAAATCAGGGTCATTCACTTTGTGACACCTGCCTTTTTGAATTTTGACTTTGTTGTAAAGTTTGTGACACAATTTTTCTCTGACTACCACACTGGCCCCACATGGTGAGGCCCATTATTATATTGTGGTTCTTAGTTCTCTTTGGCATGTTGAAGACAGGCTGAACTTTCAAAATAATATTTCAGGTGCTAGTGGACCCTTAATTGGAGGTAAATACAGATTTTCAAGGACTGTAATCATCTAGTTTGCAAATAGAGAGACTTAATTTCCCCTAATTAGTTTGCCCTCCAGAGCCTCAGTCCTTGTGGCTTTTTAAGAAATGGGTCTTCTGCTTCCCTTTCTGCCTCTGAAGCCCCTCTTTCTGTTTCACTTGGTGGGGTTCCAGCCAGGATTGCATGGGGAGACATTGGCTTCAGTTTTAATCCACTTTGTAGATTATTATGCAGAGATAACTGCAAGCCAGTCAATAATTTCTCAAGCCAGATGATTTTCTGATCTTCACCTCTGTCCTCAATCAAGTTTCATAATAGAAGTCAATGGTCATTGAGTGGTGCTCAAACTTGAATCCGCCTCGTTCACCTGGGAGGCTTGTTCTACCTCCAGCTGTCTTGAAACAGTATAGCTCAGATGGAGCCTGAGAAGTTCTATCAAATTCTCAGGTGACTATGTTGCTTCTGGTTCAAAATCCATGCTGAGAACCACAAAGGGCAATTCATATCTATACTGAGCTCACAGTGAAGCTATTATTAGGAGTTTCCAGCTGTCTTGTGCATTTTGATTGAAAAGAGATTTACCCAGAATACCCAAACTGAAGAAGTAAAATTGGAGGATGAATGTCAGACCATTTGAAAATATTAGTGTCTTAATTTACAATGTGAAGATAATTCAGATTCTGTTTTGATAGTCAGCCCTTTTTGTATTTGTTCAAAGCAAACTGATCTCCTGGACAATGGAAGATTTTCTCATTCCTTTCACCTATTATCCACAGGGCTGCTGCCAGAGAATATAATGTCAATTCCAGTGGTCCACATTGTAGTGAGTCACCTTTAATCAATTTTATTTGGATACTAGCAATTGCTTTTGAAACTTCAAGGAAAGGATATCCAGGAAAATAGAGACCTGTATTGTCTTTTTAACTGAGTTGTTATTCCAAAATGAGCCATGCTACGTTTTAACAAGTCAGTAAATAGGACACTTTGAGGATCTAAAAAGCATTGGAAGCTATGTTTTGATGAGAATGTTGAACACTGCTTACTTTTTAAAATGCACAGGCCTTCTTCGGGACTGTATTTTCCAGGTGAGATTTCACAGCACTGTAATCTGTGGATCTGGAGGACAGCACACTTGCTTCTCAGATGTATCTGAAAGGGAGAGCTCACCCTCAAAGATCTCTTCTTTTCCTTTCAGCAAGAAGGGTGCACTGCCCAGTTAGCAACCCCTGTCCTCCACTGACAGCCCTGAGCTCCTTTTTATTCACAGAGCAATGCCAGTGTCATTACCTCTCAGTTTCTGTCTTCTGTGAGCACTGGGGATCCTCCTGAGACATGCCATCCCCATCACCACAAGTCAATATTCATTTGCTTTCTTCAAGGTCCACGGCGCCGGGCTATGATGCTCATCAGAGACATTCTCATTGTCAAAGTGGTTAAGTAGGAAGTATAATTCCTGGCCTAAGAATCATTTGGCGTGTGCTCCCTGTGTATCTTCAACCTAAAGAAAATACATAGCAATTTTTCAAATGACAATTTGCCACTTAAAAAAAACATCAGCAATTGACAATAAACCAATTCAACACAAGCCATCTGAAATTAAAAATTGTAAGTTAATATTAAGAAGGTGGTTAATATTTGTCTGAATTTTTGAATAATATTTTTGGTAGCTTGACAAATCATTATAAAGGATTTGTCAGGATAAATTATCTCTGGATTACAACTTATTTTACAATTATTAAAAAAATCTAACATAGAGTTTATTGAATATTTTTCTCTGAATACTCTTATTCTTTAAAATAATTTTATTAGCTAAATGAAGAGCTCAAGAATTTCAAATAATGTGTAGTATATATCCAAAACCTCTCACCTGAAACTGTTGGGACTGAATGTGTTTTAAAATTCAGAAATTTTCAGATTTTAGAAAACTATTATGGACATAAACTGTGTATTATATAACAGCTCCTGTGGGTTCTGGGGCAACATCCCACAATCTAATATTAATATTTTTACAACAAAATGAATGACAAGTTCCACGAAGGAGGATGTTTACAAAAGGCTATAAATATCAGTTCAGGTTAAATTATTTTTGCCAAAAGAGTTGTGAGGCACCTTTGTTATTTAGAACTTTTTGGATTTTATAAGCGCAGATAAGAAATTGTGAATTTTTACCACTCTTATATAAAATATTATCATCAATTCACTGATGTTGAGTCTGTGCTTGGTAGATCTTCAGTAAATTGAGGGAGTCACTTCTTAATTGGTATCAAAGTGGAAATGAATATTTCCCTTAGGGCAGAAACATGGCTCTCCGTGTCACATCATTAGTGTCAACTCTTTCCCCTTTCTGTGTCAGCCCTGAAGCAAATGGAGAAGATGTAGGTTCTGTTTAATCTTTAAAAATTTGCACGGACAACAAAAGGGTGTAATTTGGTACCATGCAGACCAGAGATGTTCAATAAGTGGCCATTTCATTTCATTTTCTTACTGGCAATTTTATTGATACTGAAAGGTATAGAATTTGGGATGTCTTTGCCCATATATGTAGTTATGATGTTGATTTGCAAAAATATGCAGATCAACTGAGTAGTGTGGCTTAAAAATGGTCACTGAGAAGCATGTTTTCCCATGTGCTTGTGCCATTTTTCACACAGGGGAAGATACTTTGCTAAGAATTCAAAGACTGTTTCAAGCATTGCCCTTTTAGCCTGTTTTTATCTGCTGTGTATGAGGCTGTCTATGTATAGACATGGATCAATCTCCATGAATCCACATATATCTGTATTCGTATGGTTATATATGCTGCAATACTACTCACCAATTTCAGAGTTCTTCAACACAACCCCCATGACAATACATTCGATCACCTTATTTCTGCAGGTTTTCCAAGGCAGAGTAACTCCTTTGTTTTTGAATTTTTTTAATACAGTGTAAGTAAATAGGTATTTGTCTAGATAGCCTTTACTTATACAGAGTTCAGTACTTATAAATTTATTAGTAGTAATGGGCAGCTGCCAGGAGGCAGAAATTAATTTCTAGCTGATGAATCTCTTTGCTAAAAAAGAAATTTCACTTTACTTTTTTCCTTTCCATTTCCTTCTTTCCATTTTTTTGCCTTTTCTTTGTCCTAAATAAATAAGATCTTCTGCTTTATGGAGCATAAGCACTTATAGCTCAAAGAGGATTACTTTAAGATTAATTACCACAATTTCCTAGCATAACCTAGGAAGTATTTACAAATGTGTATGTATGTGTGTGTGTGATTATGAATAAACCATTACCTACATAGTATTTTATGTACACCCTTTTAGCTTTTTTCCTCTATAAATATCTGTGACTTAATGATGTCTGCAGCCAGAGGCCACATACCACTTAACCTCCGATATAGTTCCTAGCACTAGGTCTATTAAGAGCTACGGATGTTTTGCATCCATGTAAACTGAATCAATCCATCTGTATCATGCTGCTTAGACTAGATTTCCTTGAATATGGTAAAGGCACAGATGTTTCTGCTTTCAGTGACTTTCTAATAAGAATGGCTTTGACTTTGTTAATGTATGCCACTTACTACCCCAAAACACCTGCACACTTTTGGTTTACTTTTGAGTTTCTCATTCCTCAGTTTGCTTATTTATGTCCATTTCCTTGACTTTTATTGTGTCCAGTATATGTAAGATATTTTGCAAAGGCAACGTATGTATGAAATTATAGAGGTATATTTTTTAATTATATAAATTCCTTTGGAAAAATATCAAGTAAATTTATCATAGGCTTATTTTCTATAAGAAATAGCCATTCTTTTTTAAGTGACACATAACTGTACATATTTATGGATTACATAGGAATGTTTTGATAAGGCCAATGTGAAGTCAGTGATCAGATCAGGATAATTAGTTGCTCCGTCATCTCAAATATTAATCATTTCTTTATATTGGGAATATTCAATATCCTCTCTTCCAGCTATTTGAAATATACTTTTGTTAATTATAGTCATCCTACAGTGCTATGGAACACTACAACTTATTCCTCCTGCCTATCTGTAATTTCATATCCTTTAACAAATCTCTCCCTATGCTCCTCTTCCCCCCTACCCTTCCCAGATTCTAGTAACCTCTTTCCTACTTTTTACTTCTATGAGGTCAATTTTTTTTCTTTTTTGGCTTCTGCATTTGAGTAACAACATGCAGTATTTAACTTTCTGTTCTTGGTTTATTTCACTTAACATAATATCCTTTTGATAGGATTTCAGTCATTTTTATGGCTGAATAGTATTCCTTTGTGTATAGATACTATATTATCCACTCATCTGCTGTTGGACACTTGGGTTGACTCCATATCTTTGCTATTGTGAATAGTGCTGTAATAAACATGGGGGTGTAGATATGTCTTCGATATACTGATTTCCTTCCCTTTGGATAAATGCCTTGTAGTAGACTTGCTGGATCATATGGTAGTTCTATTTTTAGTTTTCTGAGAAATCTCTATACTGTTCTCCATAGTGGCTATACTAATTGACATTCCCACCAACAGTGTATGAGTTCCCTTTCTCCACATCCTCACCAACGTCTGTTATTTTTTGTCTTTTTCATAATAGTAATCCCAACTGGGGTAAAATTATATCTCATTGTGGTTTTGATTAACATTTCCCTGATGATTAGTGATATGGAGCATTATTTCATATACGTGTTGATTGTTTATATGTCTTCTTTTGAGAAATGACTGTTCAGATCATTTGCCTATTTTTAAATTGGATTATTCGTTGTATTGCAGTTGACATCTTTCAGTTCCTTGAATATTCTGGATATTCATACCCTGTCAGATGAATAGTTTGCAAATATTTTCTTCCATTCTGTAGATTGCTTTTTTGCTCTATTATTTCCTTTGCTGTGCAGAAGCCTTTTGGTTTGATATAATCCCATTTGTTACTTTTCGCTTTAGTTGCTTGTGGTTTTGAGGGTTTTATTCATAAAATCTTTTCCCATACCAATGTCCTGAAGCATTTGTCCTATGTTTCCTTCTAGTTGTTTTATAGTTTCAGGTCCTATATTTAGGTCTTCAATTCATTTTGTGTTGATTTTTGCATAGGATGAGAGGTGGAGGTCTAGCTTCATTTTCTGCATATGGATATCCAGTTTTTCCAGCACCATTTATTGAAGAGACTGACCTTTCCCCAATGAATGTTCTTGGCACCTTTGTCAAAAATCAGTTGTCTATAGATACATGGATTAATTTCTGTGTTCTATATCTCATTCCTTTGGTCTGTGGGTCTGTTTTATGCCAGTATTATGCTGTTTAGGTTACTACAGCTTTGTAGTATTATTTTGAAGTCTAGTAGTATGGTTCCTCCAGCTTTGTTCTTTTTGCTTAGGTTGCTTTGACTATTAGCAATCTTTTTGTGGTTCCATACAAATTTTATGATTTTTTGGAGGGTAAGAAATAGCTATTCTGAATAGGTAAAGAGGTATTTTTTAAAAATGTATTATGGCTTAAAAAGAATATTGCAGCTTATCCCATGGCACCACAGTGGTAGTGAATTTTCAGGAGCTGTTTCCCATAGCAAGCTATAGAATTTTATGGGACTCTTCCCAACAGTCTTCTCCATAGGTCAAGTTTTATAGTCAGAACTGCACATTTACACCCCTTATAAGAAATGAACTTGAGGCATAAGTGATGAAGACCATTTTTGTCTAATGCAGGATCAAGGCTAGAAATTAGAACCAAGATACTAGTTAAATAAAAGTTAAACTGTGGCTTGGCAGCACAGCATGGGTCGAAGTTAATAGATGAGGCATTGATTCAGCTGATATTTATGCCACAACAGGGATCAATTCAGAGAGAAAAGTAGTAGAAGGAACAGAGCCAATGTGTTTTAACCAAGAGGACCCAGAATGCTCCAAGTCCTTGACTTCCTATATTCTTGTAGTTGTGAAACTGATTGCATAGAAAAAAAGGGTAAACAAGCCAAACCCAAGTGGCATCCTGCTACTCACATCTGGTCCTGGATCCACATGCAGCAACCTGGCTGGAGAGGCAGATTCTGGCCTAGAGATGCTGGGGTACTAACAAGTAACATCAGGAAAATAAGCTGAGTTTCCATTTTGCTATTAAATTGCTATGATATGTACAACAAATTGCTTAGTCATCTGGGTCTTCAGCTTCCTTATCTGTAAAATAAGGTAAACCACATGTGGTTTTACTTCTCTTCTAAGCAAATAATGCTAGCATTTTAAGTATTTGCCCCTGTGAATATCAAAATACATTTGGTTCCTTTTTATAACCTCATGTTAATTTGTTTCATGTTCTAGTTTATAGACTCAAATTGATGCTTTTGAGAAATGAAATCTCTGTGTTAAATTTCAAGTATGAATACCTGTTATTTCATTCAGAGAGTCTTATAGGGAATACATCAAGGTACATCATAATAGAATTGTTTAAAACCAGTGATAAGCAGCCAGAGACAAGATTTTATATTAATAAAATTTTTATCCTCAAATTCTATACCCAGTAAAATATCTTTCAAAAAGAAAGATGAAATAAGAAATTTTTAATGAATTTCTAAAACTTATAATAGTTTTAGATTTACATAAAAATCATGACTATTATATAAAGAATTTCTACATATCCCATGCCCAGTTTCCCCTATCATTAACATTTTATATTATTATACATTTGTAACAATTAATGAATCAATATTAATATATTATTATAAAAAATTCATATTTTATTCAGAATGTCTTAGTTTTTACCTAATAAATATCTTTTTTTTCTGTGCTGGTTGTGATAGTTCCTCAAATTGTTTCTTATTACCTTGATAATTTTTTAAATTTAAACTTTTTTAAATTGACAAATTAAAAATTGTGTAGATTTGTGGTGTACAATGTGGTGTTTGAGATACACACACACACACACCATGAAATCATTAAATCAAGTTTTGACTTTGCCAGTTTTGAGGAATACTGGTCAGGTATTTTATAGCATGTTTGCCAAGTGGTGTTTGTTTAATGTTTTTCACAAGTGTAGACTGAGGTTCTGTGTTCTTAGAAGGTAAATCTCAGAGATAAAGTGCCATATTCATCACATTATATCAATGGGTATATATTCTAAATGTAACTTATAACCACTTATATTTACCTTCATCACCCAGCTGAGGTAGTGTTTGTCAGGTTTCATTATTATGAAGTTACTCCTCCTCCTCCCCTTTCTGTACTGTGATCCTAGGAAGGAATTTACTATGCTCAGCTCACATTTAAAAGCAGGGAGTTATGCTCCACCTTCTTGAGGACAGAGTATTGACATAAATTATTTGCAATTCTTCTGTATAGGAGGATTATTTGAAATTATTCTGTACTAATGCATACTCCTGTACGGAAGAATATTTAGGTATTCAGTTAGTATTATATCAGTACAGAACTTGTGGATATTAATTTTATACTTTGAGTTATAATGAAATACTATTTTATTTATCTCATTCTTTCTGATAAAATTGTTCTAGCTTTAGCCATTGAGAGCCCATTCTGTTGGCTACTGTGTTAGTTTGACATACTCCCATCATTGTAGGCTTTGGTTCATTCTTTTTCTTTTTTAACATTTTCTCACTTTCTAGTATTATGAGATGC
Source organism: Cheirogaleus medius (assembly GCA_008086735.1). Lineage (NCBI taxonomy): Eukaryota > Metazoa > Chordata > Mammalia > Primates > Cheirogaleidae > Cheirogaleus > Cheirogaleus medius. The sequence goes on from VBSM01002608.1 coordinate 133,889,541, forward strand.
TCCAGGCCTATGAGCTCATCTTGTATTAATATATTTCTTGCCCCACTCTTGGAATCAGCCATTTCCACAAGGAAGCCTGGTTCCTTAAAAGAATGGTATTAAATGGTATTAGAAACCAAGGTCTGAGCATTAGATGTGCTTGTTGCTACTAGGGTGTCATTGCTCATAGGCCCTTTCAGCTGACATAACAAGGAAATATATGTGTGTATTCTCAGCTAAATATATGCATATTTACACATATTTTTATAAGCAGCTGCTATAAACATTAATATACAGGTTCTTTTTTTTCTTTTTTTGTACTAATTGACAGTTTTCATATCAGGTTTTTGTCTAGACATAATTTGTCTTATCAGTTGAGTAAATAACTAGAGTACAACTCTTAGATCATGAAGATCTTTTCAAATATGCAAGGCTGAATCTTCTGGTGATGGATGTGTCATCAGCAGACCATAAGTATTATAAGAGAAATGGTTTCATGCAGAGGGGAAATTATATGTTGTTAAAAATCTGTATCTATACAAAGAAACAAAAAGTAATAGAAATAATAAAGCATATAGGTAAATCGAAAAACCAGATTTTTCTTATTTTTAAAATCTCCTTGAAATGTATAAAAAATTGTACATCTTCAACATATCCAGTTTATTATATGTCAATTATATTCCACTGTGTATAAAAACAAACTATTCAAATGTTAAATTTGTAGTACAAGTAATTTTCTTCAGAAAGGTCCTCTGTATATCTCTTTTTACCATCTCACACCCACCAGCCACCGTGAATATATAAATAAATAATTTTAATGGAGAATAAAAATATGAAGTGATGTTCCAGTTTAGGCATCTCATTGTTTCATGAATATTCATTTATACATTTAATCAATTCTATTTTAAAATTATCAAGATAGCTGATGTTAATTAAGAGACTTTAAAACATCATCTTACCTAGGAGTAGTAAAAAAGGTTCCTAGATGAATAGTGCTATGGGGAGAATCCCAGAGATAGATTTAAGTATACAAGATGGTAATTAAATCATCATTCACATTTCATGATTTTTAGGTAAATGCTAATTTACATTCACACAAGGATGCAATGATATTCAATAAGGACCACACAGACCACCTGAGTATAATTTATCCTTCCCTCACTCTACCTTTAATCTTTCTTATTCTGCTTCCTTCCTTCCTTCTCTCTTTCTGCCTCATTCTCTGTTTCTTTCTTCTCCCTCTCTTTTTGTCTTTCAAAGCTCTTATCTCCTTTAATATAATATGTAAATTATTTATGTGACCTTATATGCATTATTATCTACATATATAGAATATTAGCTCTATGAGAACAGGCACTGTATATCTGCTTGCTTGGCTATCTGTTTTTGGACTACTACTTTCTTAATTTCCGCTAGCCATATGCAACTACAGAGTCTACTCTGTAAGCAATAGAAACCATTTTAAGACAAAAAATTTGGAGGGTTGGGGTGGGCAAAATTATTAGGGAAATATTAGGGAAAAAGTAGGGTCCTCAGGAACTGAAATCTGGATGACCAGGTGTGGTGAGAAGGCTGTAGCACAGTGAGCTCTGCAGGATAAGCTAGCAGGGGTCCTCAAACTTTTTAAACAGGGGGGCAGTTCACTGTCCCTCAGACCATTGGAGTGCCAGACTATAGTTTAAAAAAAAACTATGAACAAATTCCTATGCACACTGCACATATCTTATTTTGACGTAAAAAAACAAAATGGGCAAAAACACCCGGCGGGCCAGATAAATGTCCTCAGTGGGCCGCATGTGGCCCACGGGACGTAGTTTGAGGACACCTGACAACAGGTGTAAACAAGGATGTCTCTGGAAAACAGGAACACATGGTTAACTAACTGAAAGGAGGTATTAAGACACTAACTTGAAAAATAATGTGGTTGAATATGGGAGAGGCAAACAAAAGGATCAGAGATTCTTTTGTAATTCCACTTTCTCTGAACCAGGAAAAGCATCTGGAGATCTCTCCAATGTCTTTATAGCATGGCTTTTGGATCCCTCAATGGAAGTGTTTCTTTATTTGACCAAATATAAAGGATCTTGGCCTCATTTTTTCAGAAATCACAAGGTATCTTTTTTTCTAGTGATTCATTAAAAGTGAAAGTGATTTATGATAATGGGATTAGGTGGTACCCAACACTGAGAGAATATTGAATCCAGAGCATGACACCAATCATAAGAATAAAATGCTCATTCTTCTTCATCTTGACCAGTAGCAAGTTATCTAATGTTTAAGAGCCAGAATGGATAATCTGTCCTCGGGTGGTAATTAGTCACTCCACTGTAACCTAAAAAAAAAAAAAAAAAAAAAAAAAAAAAAGTTCTTTTAGAATCTCTCAGCTCTTTTAAATTAAGTTTATATAATAGCTATTTAAACTAATAGGTAGCTTGACTTTTAGTGAGGCTTTATAATTAATCTATTCATTTAAAATATGTGGACTCCTGATTTATAATTAGAATCTCTAGTTTTAGAAGGTAAGATCAATATTTACCCCTGTATGCCTCCTGCCAAAGGGCTGCCACAGACATTGGCTGGTAGATCCTTATTTATACTGACAGCAAAAACATTTTTCATGGAGTTCCAAATCTGCAGTCACCCAGCTGTCGGCTTGGTGGTGAACGTTAGAATGCTGAGTGCTTTTGGCTGAGGATGGGTATATTTGAGACAAATGAAACAATAAAGCAATATAAAAATAGGAATATATTTTTTCTATTTTTATGTTTCTCTGTATGTCTGCCTCTCTGCTTCTGTGTATGTCTCTTTAATAGGGGAGAAGGTAATCTTTTTTTGTTAAATCTTGTCTTAAGTTTTTATGTCATAATTTTTTACCATTTGTTGAATACTATCTTCCAAGCCTCTACTAAGTGCTTTACATGGATTATCTCTTTAAATCCTCACAAAAATCCTGTGAGGAACATATTCTTATTATTTTTATTCTAAAAATAAAAACACTGAGGCTTATGGAAGTTTAATAACTTGCCCAAATTTATGCTTCTAATAAAGAAGCTGATATTTGAAGCAGAAATGTCTGACTTTAGAACCCTTACTTTAAAATGTGAAAGAAGCCCAGTTTATTTGGTAGATGGCCATGGAGACCTTGGCTTATGCATTCAAAAGATCATAGGTAGCATTCCTTAAAGATGTAATTCAAACTATTTTCTTGCCATTTATTATGTGTGTGTATGCGCGTCTGTATAAATATTTAATTTTCTCATACTTCATTAGCATGAGCATATAAATAACTTCACATTAAAGGTGATAGTTCAAATTCCTCTGGCTTATGGCTTTTATCTTTGTAAATTGACTTTAGTTCCATGCCAGTTCGTACTCAACTATTTTAGAATTCCTTGATAGTTGTCTCAAATGTACTTAGCAACATGCTGGGGTATTTGGTGATTCCAATTTTCCTTCTTTAGGCATTTTACTCCTTTTCCCTGCACCACAAATATCTCAGTTCCTTTCTGGTTTTCCTGTGCACCATCCTAAACTTTTCCAATGCCAAAGCTGTGAGCTCTTCAGCAGTGAAGTTGGGGAAGAAGAGAGGTTGTTGGAGAATCACTGTCCTTGTTTATGCTGTGGTTGTTAACCTAAAACCAACATTTGTGTGTCAACTTATAGTGATACTCTCAGGCATGTTCCCTTACATGTGTTGGGTCTGGAAGCCCATGTGGACTTTAAGGCCCGACAGCCCCCAGCATGTTTTTTAAGATGATCCTAGAAATAGCCACTTCAAAATGACTAAACTTTGATTATACTAGTATTCTTTCTGGAAGCGTAACAGATATAAATTTCACAAAACACAGTTTAACACAAGTAATTTTTCTCAAGGCCCTATCAAATAAAGAATTTATGGTTTGTCCCTGACCAAATGCTCCTGGCAATTTAATTTTTAAGAATATTTTGTAGCTAATAAAAAACTATTTTAATGGTAGCCTAGACAATTATTCAACCCATATTTTATGGGCCAGATTTGCAATTATTTTCTGCTTTCTTTGTATTTTTTTTTCCATGTGTACCTAACAAAGGTTTCAGCAAGTTCATGTACTATGTCTGCTAACAGGCCCTTAATATATCTTTTTTGTTGAATGGGAAGGCTCATCTTGTGGGAAAAAAGAAAGTGGAGAGCCCAGTATTCTAAGCCAAATGAGCCCAAATAACTCACCAAAGATGTAAGATATTATAATTATCCTCCACTATTTAAAGGCAAGAAAAATGGAAGTTTTGTCTTTTTCATATAAGCATAAGATATAAGCATATCTGACAGTCCTTTAATATAAGCTTAGTAAAAAAAAATTAATTTTACTAAAAGAAAACATGTGATATACCAAGTTGCTTTCTCTGCCTTGTGAACTATTTCTCTCTGCCGTTCTCCCCCTCACTGGCATTTAAAACCTCAGAATCGATTTTGACTTGCCTCCACTTTTCTTATCTCTTATCTCCTTCTCAAAACAAAGCCTTCTTTCTTCTTCATCTCTAGCCTAATTGAAAATCTTCTCATTTAAACATAAATCCCCATAGCAGCCTCTTAATCTGTTAACTGCTCTTTTCCTACTCGTTTTAGCAGATTTATCTTTGTAAATCACCAGTTTTGTCAAGTCACTGCTTCAATCGAGAATCACCTATACTTTCCCACTGCGTACAAGTTAATCCAATATGTAGGCCTGATATTAAAGAACCTACTTAATTTTCCCTTCTCTTTCCTTCAAATATAAATTTCTTCTAAATCCTTATGTGAAGCCTCTATTCTGTACATGGAAACATTTCTCCCCAAACAAATCATGCTCACTGATGAAGCTGGTCTCCTTCTTGGTTTTTGTGTACCAACCTGTGCTTACTTTGTTATCACACCTATCATAGCGTTTTAATTGTTTATTGTGATCAGCTGAAAAATTTCTCTCCCCAAGATGCCCATGTTCTAATTCCTAGAACCTGTGTCCATGTTACCTTACATGGCAGAAGCTACTTTGCACACATGATTATGTTAAGGACCTTGACCTGGGGTAAGTAACCTGTATTATCCAGGTGAACTCAATCTAATCACATGGGTTCTTTAAAGAGGAGAACCTTTCCCGGGTTATGGTGATAGGAGGAGATGCAACCTTACTGGCCTTGAAGATGAAGAAAGGAGGCCGTTAGGCAAGAAATGCAGACAGCTTCTAAACGCTGAAAAGAAATGAAACAGATTCTCCCCTAGAGCCTTTCAAAGGATTGCAGCCCTGCAGACATTTTTATTTTAGCCCAGTGAGACTTATTTCAGAATTAAATTTATGTTGTTTGAAGATGCTATTTGTGGTCATTTGTTGTAGCAGCAATAGAAAACTAATACATCTATTAACTTAGCTTCTTTTCCAAATGGACTTTGAATTTTTTGAGGTCAAAATTGAAAAGCAGGGTTTTAATAGCCATTCTCCTCTTTCTTCTAGAAACAGAATTCTGATGTTTTTTTCAGGATTGCAGTAAGCCCAGCTTACTTTGCAGTTAAAGGTGGCCATGGGACTAAGTTATACAAGGGAAGTGTTATGGGGAAACCTTCCAAAAGGATTGACTTAACTTAGAAAAATGACCCTTGTCTATCTCCTGCTTCTTTCTGCTGCTGGATTACTGGATTTCTTTCAGCCATGCCAGACTGTTCCATCTCTGAACATTGATAGTCCCAAGAGATAGGGGCATGATGGAGCTGTGGGGCCACCATACCTGCCCTGGACAGCCTACTCTCAGACCTTTTTTACTTAAAAGACAGAAAAAAATAAACTTCTATCTGTTTTAAGTATCTATATATTGCCCTATTTTATTTTTATGAAGCCATGCCTAATAAATATCAACACAGACTGATTGTTGATGCTTTCTTAGCTCCAGGCACAGTGCCTGGCACAGAGTATTTGCTTAATAAAAATGATTAATGGATAGATACCCAAACTCTCTTCTACCCAAAGCCACTCATGTTTCAAGACTTATATCTCCATAAATGTGTTATGATCTATGATAATTTCTATTTTAATTAGGCTCAATCTAACCTTCTGTAGTGGGTTGAATCACTACTCATGTGATTCAAAATTAATGTCCCCCTCAAACCTCAGAATATGGTTTTATTTGGAAATAGCATAATCATAGTTGTAATTAGTTAAGATGAGGTCATACTGGATTAGTATGGGCCCTAAAAAATGCCTGGTATTCTTATATAAAAAGGAGAGAACAATAGACACAAGAAAAATCATATAATGACTAAGGCAGAGATTGGAGTGATGAAGCTGCAAAGCCACGGAACACCAAGGATTGCAGGAGCTACCAGAAGCTGGGAGCAGTCAAGGAAGAATTCTTTCCTGGAGATTTTTGGAGCATGGCTCTACTGACTCCTTCATTTTGGATGTCTACATTCCAGAACTGTGAAAGAATACATTTCTTTTGTTTTAAGCCACCCAATTTGTGGTAATTTGTTATGGCAACCCTAGGAAATGAATACATCCTTCTTTGAATGATACATGCAAAATGATAATGCAAAATGCTTAGAACAGTTCCTGGCATGTCATTAATTCTCAAATGTTAGGCTTTATTATGTATAACTATAATGATCATTATCATTACTTTCTATACTGTTTTCTGACACTGAACACTAACTATATAAAACCTCATACTTTTAGTTGAAGTTTTTTTTTCCAATTTATTTTTTTTATTTCAGAATATTATGGGGTACAAATGTTTAGGTTACATATGTTGCCTTTTCTCCACCCAAATCAGAGCTACAAGTGTGTCCATCCCCCAGACAATGCGTACTGAACCCATTAGGTGTGAATATACCTAGCCCCGCCTCCCCCCATCCACCTGCCCGATACTCAACAAATGATACTTCCATATGTGCACATGAGTGTTGATCAATTAGTACCAATTTGATAGTGAGTATATGTGGTGCTTGTGTTTTCATTCTTGTGAGAATGAAATTCTCTTCTTAGGAGAATGGGCTCCACCTCCATCCAGGATAATACAAGAGGTGCTATATCACCACTGTTTTTTTGTGGCTGAATAGAAATTTATGGTATACATATACCACATTTTATTAATACACTCATGTATTGATGGGCACTTGTGTTGTTTCCACATCTTTGCAATTGTGAATTGTGCTGCTATAAACATTTGAGTGCAGATGTCTGTATTACAGAATGTCTTTTTCCACCCCCTCTGGGTAGATGCCCAGTAATGGGATTGCTGGATCAAATGGTAGTTCTACTTTTAGTTCTTTGAGGTATCTCCATATTACTTTCCATAGAGATTTTACTACGTTGCAGTACCACCAGCATTGTATGAGTGTTCCTATCTCTCTGCATCCACACTGACATTTGTTGTTCGGGGACTTTTCGATAAAAGCCATTCTCACTGGAGTTAAGTGATATCTCACTGTGGTTTTGATTTGCATTTTCCTGATGATTAGATATGTTGAGCATTTTTTCATATGTTTGTTGGCCATTAGTCTATTTTCTTAATAGGGGTTGTTTGATTTTTTTTTTCTTGCTGATTTTCCTGAGTTCTATATAGATACTGGTTATCAGCCCTGTATCAGATGTGTGGCATGTGACTATTTTCTCCCATTCTGTGGATTGTCTGTTTGCTCTCATGATAGTTTCCTTGACTGTGTAGAAGCTTTTTAATTTGATCAGGTCCCATTTATTTACTTTTGTTGATGCTGTGATTGCTTTTGGTGTTTTCTTCATAAATTTCTTTGCCTAAGCCAAAGTCTATAAGAGTTTTTCCAATGTTTCCTTCTAGAATTCTTATGGTTTCATGCCTTAGGTTTAAGTCTTGTTATCCATTGTGAGTTGATTTTTGTGATGAAATTGTTTTCAGGTATAAATATTTTGAGTCTTCAATTAGACCATAAGGTCTTTGAGAGCAAATGCAGTTGTTTACACTCTTTTATCTCCCATTCCCTTTGCTTGGCATATAGGATGGTGCTGGGCATGAGGAGGGCAGCAGCCTTTAGAAAAGAAAAATTCCCTATGGATAGCTTTCTCAGAATAACTGGAATCTGCAAAATAGTTACAGCCTCGGGGAATTTGTAGACGGTTGCCAGGGTCAAAGAGTCCTCCTGACTGACAGAAAACTAGATAAGAACAAGGCTTGAGTTTCTCTAGACACCAGCCAAGTGAGGAGGCTCAGATCCTGGCAGAGAACATTCACCTAATGATTTTTATCAGTTATTTTTCAGGGGGAGGAGGTTGTTACAGAATAATTTCCATTTGTCTCTTTAAATAAGTGCTTTATCTATTTAGGAATCTGCAATAGTCAAAGTACAAAGAAGCCCATTAGGATACCCATGTACAGCTATTACAGCAAGAATAGAGCCTGAGGTAGCAAGTGATTTTTCTGTAAAGTGAGCATATTTCCTATTTTCAAACTCCCTTGTCACACTCTTCAGCTACATTACTGAGATGCAAACTTTTCAAACTTCCTTGTTTTCTCATGCTGGGAGACTTTGTGCCTCTAACTTGCTTTCAGGCAATTCTCTCTCTAGAAGTGGAAACCAAAAAATGTTTTGGAGGTGTTGGTGAATGCAGTAGTCATTTTAAGTGTCACAGATAAGAAACTCGAGACTCTCTCATAAAGAGACATGAAAAAGAACAAGAATGGATTTGAATTATTAACATTTTTGACAATAGGAGCTGTATTACTCCCTAAAGTCAGAGATTTTTAAATAACTAACGTTTGTCCTCTGCTAAATAAATTCCAAGCAACTTTCTCATTGCTTTATGTATTTTAACTCATTTAATCTTTTTGATAGCCAATGAAGAGGTCTTATTTATTATTCTAATTTTACAGATGAGGTAAGGGTATAGAAGTAATCTATGAAATTCCTCTAGTGTCTATTTTACACTCTCTACTCCCAATCAGAGTCAGGCTATTAACACTTGCTAAGTGTGTTTAGCTACTTTACTTTGCTTCCTTTAATGTCCTCATGTATAAAATGCCAGACGTCATAATGAATAGATAGAACAAAGTGTCAGTGTTTGCCCTGAAGGATCCTAATGTTTCCATATAATTGAGTAAAAGAAACTGAACTGAATGTGCAGATTAACTAATACACAAGTTAATATGAATTAAGACCTATAATAGAGGCAACAGCTTTCCCCCAAATTTCCAGGGTCTAAGCAAAAGTACAAATGGAGGCTTGAGTACCATATGTTCAGACTAAATATGCTTAAAATTTATAAATCAAGCTAATTTAAATATGGTCTAGCCTCCTATCTTGACAGACATAATTCTATAACAACTAGAGGACCAGATTCAGTTAAAATGCTTAGACTTCTTAGAGTTTCATGCCAGAATATTGGTACTCACGGAGAGCCTGTACTACGTCCCTGACTCCCCCGCCCTTGTGTCCTGGCTCCAAGCCTGACCTGCTTTTCTTTTCACTCCTATCTCTGTCCTGTAATAGAGAGAACTTCAGTGCCCATGGTAGACACCTTGGCCCACAAAACTATCATTGTTGATGTCTCTTGCAAGTAGGATTGCCAGGTTTAGCAAACAAAAATAAAAGATTTCCAGTTAAATATGAATTTCAGATACAAAACAAGTTTTTTTAGTACAAATATGTCCCATGCAATATTTTGTTGTGTATCTGAAAGTCAAATTTACCTGGGTATCCTGTATTTAATCTGTCAACCTTATTTACAAATATTCACTCATTGGTCAAACTTTGAGCCCACAGACACATACTCCGATGGCTGTTTCCACCCCTTGTTGGGACAGATTCAGATCAAAGATCCACACTAGTCCCAGAGTGGTCCTGGGGCTATTTGGGCAGAGAATTCTGTGGTCTAGGGTATGCAGAATGTTATCTAGTAGGTGACAGGCTTGTATCCTTTGTAGAGGGTCACCCTTATTTCCTAGGTCTATAATAAGAAAGTAATGGCCAAAGAGAACAGAATGTTGTATACTGACTAGTGGGATCACAAAAGAAATCATGGAAGAAATAGCATTTGATGTGAGTCTTAAATGATGGAAAGAATTTAGGCAGGCTGTGTTAAGGAAAGGGCTTACTAGATAGAAGTATTTCACTACATTTTATTATGCTTTAATTTTAAACACATCAAGCCTTTCTTTTACATGCTTTTAATTTCGTTTCCTTTAATGTGTACAAACATTTGTTATAGTTCCCCTTCTTAATGGTCATGAGGGTGACCTGTACATAGTAAGGGGAGCCCTACATTTTCTCCACATTTTCCCTTTGAGTATTTGTTGATTTGCTGCATGAGACACACACTGAACAGAATGCAGGGCCCTAGAAATGCAGCTGTTTCACTGAGCTATGGAGATTAAAAATTAGTGCAGGGCTACCAAATAGATAGGATTTAAGAAGACAAGATCCTAGAGTAAAGAGAAAACTAAAAAGTGCGACGAAAGTTCTGCATGTAAGTTCTTCTCAAGGCCATACCCTAGGTTATGCATGCTTTGGATGAGACACAGTGAAACCAAGCAGAGAACAACTGCTGAGAGGCTAAATATGTAAGCAGAGAATTTACCAGTTTCATGGTGCTGGGGACACAAAAATTGGAGTGGAGGGCCTACCAAGGGAGAAATCCCTGGTAGACACCCCAGACAGTCAATTAAAATCCCAGAAGAGCTATCCTTTAGGAGAAAAAGACAAAACGGAAATAGACGAGCTTTCCCAAAATCAAAGTGATCTGCTCATTTTCTATCTGCTATTCAGAAGAAAATTAAACCTTCCCTAGAGGAAGATAACAACCCTCCAGTGTCACTACATTTCATTATATATAATGTACAGCATTCAATAGAGAATTATTAGCTATGCCAGAAAGCAGGACCAGATGATGCAGAAAACAAACACACAAAAGGACATATTAATAGGAAAAACCCACAGATGATAGAGATGTTTTGGAGTACAGAAAAAATATGTGGAAGTTGGAGAAAATATTTTCAATACATTTAGCCAAAAGAGATTCACATCCATATTGTACAAATAATCCCTACAAATCAATATGGAAAAAAACCCAATAACCTAATGAACAATTTGAAGAAAAGCCTTAAACAGGTTTGTCACAAAAGAGGATATTCAAATGGCCAACAAGCATATAAAATGGTGCTCAATATAATCATCATAAAAATTCAAATTAAACAATAGTTAGAAATAATAAAAATTAACTGACAATATTAATTTCAACCAATATACTACTCTGGTACAGGATTTTGGTAGGAGAGTCTGTTCATATATGTCAGCAGGGTGTACATGGGAAATCTTTGTACCTTCTACTCAGTTTTGTTGTGAACCTAAAACTGCTTCAAAAAATTAAATTTATTTTTAAAAAAATTAAGTGACAATCTTAAAGTTTAGGGAGTTAGGGAGTCTATGGAGAAACTATAACTCTCATATACTGCTCGTAGGAGTGTAAGTTGCTACTAATGCTTTGAAAAATAGTTGTCAGCATCTACTGCATCTCAACGTTATGAATACTCTATAATCCAGCAATTCTTCTCCTAGGAATATACTCACTGGAAGGAGGAAAATATATTTATCAAAAGATATATTCCAGAATAATCTTAGCAGTTCTAGTCATAATAGCCAAAGATTGGCAACAAAGTGCTCATCAAGAGAAGAATGGATAAATATAGAATAATCATACAGTGTATAAAGTCTATATAGCAGTGAGAATGATTGAGCCACAACCTGACTAAATCTCACAAATATAATGTTGAGTGAAGAAAGCCAGACATAAAATAATATATGCTGTATGATTTAATATATATGAAATAAAAAATAGTCAAAATTAAACTCTTATATCAAAAGATTAGCTATCTTTGGAGGAAAGGAGAGGTAGTGGGCATGATGGCAGCTACCATAGTGCTGGTGATATTCTATATCCTTATCTGGTAGCTGAGTATATGAGTATGTTCACTAGTGACAGTTCCTCAAGCTGTACAAATTAAGATTTGTGCACTTTTTCTACATGTACATTAGAGTTCTAAAGTGTTTATATAAAAAAGAGAAGATCATGTATCCAGTACTCAGGGTCTTGCTAATGTTGAAATTAATTTAATAGTTTGCTATTCAATACTCATCAATTGAGCTCAATTTACAAAGTAGCTGGACTTGAAGTATCACTTCCTACTGTCCCTTTAGTTTGGATCATCAAATTTTTATTCAATACGTACCCTGTGGCAATAATGATGCTATGGTCTAGAATATAAAAATAACAGAGACATTTTCACTACCCAAATAGCATGAAAATTAGTTTGGGCAGACATGCATGAACAGATAATTTTAAATTAATAAAGTAAACATCATGCAGAAATAGAAACAAGATGCAATGGAACACTGCAAGTGTGTGCAAGTGCATGTGTGTGAGTTTCAAAGATTTTGTAGAGCAGATGCTTTGTGGGCTTAGTCTTTGAAATGAAGAAGAATGTGAGCACATAAATGAGAGGAGTGAAGGAAGTGCTATAGGAGGGAGAGGCATGAGTGAGGATACGAACTCTTAAATTGTGCCATTAAGGGCTGAATTTACAAGCTGCTCTGCTAGAACATAAATTTCAAAACATTGGGTGGTGGGGAAACTAGAAGGAATGATAGTTAGGGCCCAGGCTATGGAAAACCACAGAGACACAATGTGTCACTGTCCAGGATGCTGATTATACACATGTGTCATATCTAATGAGCAGCATTCACACAGTGCACGTATAGTAACCTGGAGCAGTCACAGTCGAGGCTAGCCATATATAAGCTCAGAAAAATATGCATCAAGATATGCACTGGCATACATTCTTTTGATACCACAAGAGTTTAATGTTGACTATTTTTATTTCATGTACATGCAATTGTATAGTATATATTATTTTATGTCTGGCTTTACTTCATTCAACATTGTATTTATGAGTTTCAGTCAGGTTGTGGTTCAGTCATTCTTACTGCTGTATAGAATTACACTGCATGATTATGCCACATTTATCTGTTCTCTTGATGGGCATTTTGCTTGTTGCCACTCTTTGGCTATTATGAATAGAACTGCTATAACTATTCTAGTATGCTGTCCTTTCCTGACATCCACTAAGGTTTCTTTTTCCCACTGTCACTCTTGGAGAGCCTGGTTTCTCCACCCCAAACTTGACATGGTTGCCTCATCTGCAGAACCAGGCACAGGGGTGAGCATGGAATGTTAGGGTTGCTGAGGCATATACTTTGGGGCCTCCAAGTTGCAGGGTGAAAAGAGAGAGGGTGGATACATGTGTACATACATTCCTGGCTGTTGCCTGTCAGGACCCAGGAAACAGCCTCTGGACTGGACCTAGCCCAGCTGAGAACGTGATTTACACAGCAGTGGCTTCCCTTGATTCAAAAGAGTCATTGCTTATTCTTAATCAGGCTGTGCCTTATAACTATCCTTATTTTTTCTATTTAAGAAAGGTAAACATTTTTTAACTTTACACAAAAGCAGTCTATAAGCAGAGGCATCTTGTAAGCCATGCCAAAAATTTTGAACTTTGGCTTATACATATTGTGAGAAATTTGATTACTCTTTGAAGAACTGTTTTAATGGAGTAGAAAAGGTGGAAACTAAATTGCATTGGGTGGAAAATTGAGAAAAAAGAAGAGACAATACGAGAAGAATATCTTCTAAAGTTGTTTTGCTGGTCATAGTGGATGACCAAAGTCCACTAGGTTGAGTTATGGTTTTGTTTTTTGTTTGTTTCTTTTTTTTTTTTTTTTGATGTGTTTGTTTTGTTTGGGGCTTACATTGGAAGTAACCAAAAAGCCAGATATGAGAGGGAAATAGTTGATTTAGAAAGAAGAGAAGATAACTGATGTAACGTTTTCTGGAAGTGTTGGAGGGAATGGGATGATAGTGCCAATAATGGTGATGCTGATGATGATTATTATAATGGTGTCATCTTTCATTTATGGAATTCTACCGATGGGCAATTTTTTAAGGAAGATACTATCACCCTAACTTCAGAAGAAATAGTGAAGCTTAGAGAGATTAAGTAACTTGTCCAAGGTCACACAGCCATGAAGTATCCAATTGTCTTTTCTTAAAATTTTTAGTATTTTAATTTTTTTATGGATTTACACTCAGCTCTCCCTGATGGTAATTACCCAAGCTTCAATCATTAGTATACACTGCCTGCCATAAATCAAGCATGCAAGGTGGATTGGACAGGTGAAAGTTCACTTTATCCTTGAGAAAGGAAGGAAAGGAACAAGCTTCCTTCTTCTATTTAAGGAAGTAGCTATATGTTCAACATAATCATGTTAACTCTCTATGGTGCTGTATTTTTTGGCATTTGAGATGTCTTAGTTTCCCTGTTCAATAATTGATTCTTTATCTTTAATTGGCAAGGGGATTCACATATCATTTTTAATTGGCACATCCATATACTTTATCTACCAAACTGGGACAATTTTGAGAACAAAATAGGGCATTGTTAACACAAATTAAACCAAAAGGACATAAACCAGGACCGCCCAAGCACACCTTGCTTTAATTGTAACACCCATGGCCATTATATATACACAGTGTGATAATGATTGAATTAGTATGATTGATGTTACTTAGTTTAGAGTTTCAAAGCATATGGTGTCTAGGAGAAATGGATGTTATTTTCATAAAATCTGTGCCAATAGCATCCATATTTTACATAACTAATAGTTTTCATCAGCCCAAAAAGACATTCTCAGAATTATGTTGTGTTGAGAATTAAATGGGACCTCTTACAGAAATAAACATGGTCAATTTCTTCACTTGACCAATTTAATCTCATTTTGAGGGCACCATTTTACCTAATATTTGAAGTTAGCTATATAAAACAGCTCTGATACCTTGAAATAGCTTCAAGGAGGCCAATACATTGTAGATTGTCTCAGACCTATTTTGACTTGTAAATTGTGCAGTTAAAGTACTTTTTAAAAATTCACTACTTAAGATCTCTTTTTATGGGTTTATGCAAATGATTTCATAGTTTTGTTTTTCGTATTTTGAATCAAAATGAATCAAATCATCAATGTAGTTTAGTCAAATTTTTATTTGGTGCCATAGCCCAGTATTTAAGTAATGTGCTTAATACATTAGTTATATTGCAAAATCAGGATGTATTTCAAAAGTGTCATCTAAAACACACACACGCACATGCGCTCACACACACACACACACACATCCTAGGTAGAGCTTCTAAAATCTGTTGTGACTGCATCATAGCATGCTAATAAAACTTTGTTTTTGTCATATTAAATTTTCATGTGCATTATGAGATTTATTAAAGTTCTTTTTACTTCATTTCAGTTTCCAAACTCTGGGTTGCAATCTATCTGCAGGATTGCCGATTGCATAGATTGCAGTGTGCACTACTGTTTATCATGTTTTCATCTTTGGTATCTTCAAGTTTCCATTAAGTTCTATAATTGTAAGTGAGTATTAAAGTGGTGCCATAATGCTATATTTTTTGCATATGCAGGTACATTGTGCATGTTGAAAAAAATACATAGGTTTTCACATCTGAAAGAAATGTGTAGGTTTTCACATCTGAAAGAATTGGATCAGAATTCTGGATCCATTCCTCAGTAAAATATGCTCCTGGGCAAGTTTGCAAACATGTGTTCTTGTGGCTAATATGGGAATAATGACATCTGTTTTATGGGGTCCTGGCAGTAGGTATTGGGTATCTCAATGAAACTAATTTGTTTATTGAGATTTAGATTTGTGCAATGTGACTCCTCTCACAATGATCATATACGCTGAAGGAATACAGTTCTTCAAATGCTTTTGTTAAGAGTTCCCTTCCCCTCGTTTGTCACGTTATTACTCTCACAATTCTGACAAGACCAAACCTTTGTTAGATGCTATGATGTGAATGGTCTGTTTCTTCTCCTGAGAGAACATTAGGATTAATCCCATCATGCCTCATATTACAATGCACTTTATCACCCAGTCATCATGTCATGTAAAAGATGAAATTTCAACATATTAAACAAGGCTACCTATACAGATAAATCAAAACAGATGCCAGACACTGTGCTGGAGAGTGTTCTAGAAATCCCCATTGTGCCTCATAATACCCCTTTATGGTTGTTAGATCAGGGAAGTGAAGAGTCTTGGGAAAAGAGGCTAGATGGGTATCCAAGATTATGAGATGGGCACTATGGGAGCTCAAAGTAATGATTATTTATCAAATGTAGAAATATTTTAATATTTTAACAATTAAGATGGCCATTCTGGGTCATATCAAAAGCCTACATCTCTCAGGCTATTTATTACAATCAAATTTTTATTGTCATATGGATTTGTACATTCCCTACTTTGATGCCATTCTTCAGTCCTCTCTGACTTCCAAACTGTCTATAGCACCCTCTGAGACTCATAGTCATCATCAGAAAATTCCCTTATCTTCAATATCTTTCAAAATACTCCCCTCACGCTAGCATTCCCCTAAAGACACAGGTTCTTCCACATCCCTTTCAAATGGAAAAGGATTTTGTCGTTTCTTTCTCAGATGTGCGTCATATGCTACAGGGCCTGGTAGGATAGGATTGCTCCTATCTCCTCATGCCTTTTTCTAGCAATTTTCCTTCCTCACACCTCAAATTTCCAACTTCTCTGAAGTGCCTGAAATTGGACTCTGCTATCCACTAGGCCTCCTTATTGCTGACATATACTGACTACTCGCATATAAAGTGACATTCTTTAAAAATGAGCAAATGTTCAATTTCTTCCTCTCTACCATGATTCCTGTTGTTATTCCTGGTAAGTTAGCACAGATCATTGGCTCAACATCTGGGCTACTCTGTTCTTTGCCCTTCTCACCCACTCTCCCTTTGTCCATTTTTTTAAAATTTCAATTTGCATTGTCACCATTACCCAGTTACTCAGGCCAAAAACTTAGGAGTTATCCTTGGTTCTTCCTAACACTTTCCATACCACACCACATATCCATAGCTAACTCAACAGCAGGTCTGCTTTACCTACCAAATATTTCAAATATCTTGAATCTCATCATTTCTCACCACCTCCATCTCCTCTTCTCTGGTTATGCAATAGCCTCATCATCTTCCTGCTTCTACTCTTGTCCCCATAAAGCCCACTTTTCACTCCATAACAAGAATGGACTTTGAAAAATATAAGTTATATTTTATCAAACACCATATAATTATCTACAAGGTCCTCCATGATCTGGCTCTTACCTGCTGCTCTCATTTTATTGTATTACTCATTCTGTTCTTTGTCATTTCTCAAACACAGAGAGCTTATGTTATCCTGGTTCTCTGAGTCTGGCATACTCTAATATCTTTACTCTAATAGCCCCTTCTCATGATTCAGGTGTCTTCAAATATCACCTCATCTGGAGAGTTTTTTCTAACCACGTTCTATAAAAAAGAAAGCTCCCAGTGACTATCTGTCAACCTTGCCTTATTTTCTTAATGTTATTTAGCAATAACAAATTTGAAAATTGTGTGTACTTTCTTGAAATAGTTCTGGTGCACATGAATGTAAACATCATGAGATCAAGGGCATCATATATCTTATATATAATCTCGGTGCCTAAGACAGTGACAGAATCAGATGAAAACTTAGCAATATTTGTTGAATAAATGAATAAGATCATTACAAAGACAAAATGAAATCTTGTATGTGAAGGGACATAGAAAAATGCTGGCATTCAATAAATTCTCCTGCTAGTCTCTTGCTAAAGAGGAGGTATAACTTTTACATTATTTTTGGTTGTTAGTTTTCATACCATGGTACAGTACAATATTGGAAATGAAAATTATCAGTCCAAAGTTAGAATGTTTTATTTGCTTGATATGAAAAGATGTATAGTTTCCAAAGAATCAGATGTTTTAGCAAAGAATATAGAAAGTTATTGAGCAACTAGTTTTGGGAGTAGGTCCTGGGTACTCTGACATGACACACGTAAATGGAAACCTCTTGTGTACTGATTTTTTTGATAGATATCACTAAACAAGTCTAGAGATAGGCAGTTGAAAAGACATGGAATCTGCTACCAAAATGATCACAGTCTAATGGAAGGGATGGGTACATACACAAAACATTAAAGTGTAATGTGAGAAATACCTCAGTGGAAGGAGTGACTAAATGATCAGGAGCCCCAGGGAAGGTTAATATGAAAGATGAAGACCGATACGTGCATTAGAGTAAAGTTAGACTAACCATTCAGACAAAGGAAGAGTGAGGGGAAAGGTGGATAGATAAACTGGTGCGTGAGAGTCATGGAGACATGGAGTAGCATGGTGTGTTCAAGAACCCACAGCCAGTGTAATAAGGTTGGAATATAACATGAAAAAGAAGAATGATGGGAGAAGCGTCTGGAGATATAGACAGGGGTGAAGGAGGGGAGGAAGATGTGCTAGGAAGAGCAAACCCCTAGTGGCTCCAAGGAACAGCTTGTGTTTCAAGAGCTGCAAGTAGTTCTCCATTACTGGCACACAGCTGCTATTTGATGATTCTTCCTATTTTTCCTCTCCCTTCTCCCATTTAAGATACTGAAATAGGGAGCTTTACTTTCACTGAAGCACTTTTCAAATTAAACCAAATTAAGTTCTCGAGTGAAGAAATTAACCTCTTGAATGTAGGATTTCCTTTCATCTTATTAGTCTATTACTTTAAACACTTAAAGCATCATTGCCTGTTGTTTCATGCTTAAAATTCATTCTTTTAAAAATTATTGTTTATGTGAAATGTTTATAGAGAACATTGATATATAAGTGCAACTGTTTGCAACCTATGTGGATTAACCTATGTGGATAAATAGCTAAAGAAAATATTTGTTTTGCCTTTGAATACTTGTTTCTTTATTTTTACACTTAAAACAAATATGCCCTGTATTATAAGTGATATATTGTTTTCAAAAGCTTCACTGATATTTAATTATATGTTTCAAATTCAATGTTTACTATAAAACCCTATCAGAAAAAAAATAAATGTCTCATATTTCTCATAATAATGTCTCATGTTCTTAAATCTTAACTTTTAGTCTTTTTAATTTACCACTGGAATTATTTTTTTTCTACTGTAGGTACTTTAATTGGCTTTAATTTGTAACTCTATTTCCTTTTTGGGGCAAATTTTTTCTTTTTTTCAGTTTTTTTAATGTCAGTAATTTATGCTTTCTAAATAGTTTTTTTAATGCTAAATTATACAAATCTTAGAAAAGTTGAGAGTCTGAAATCAAAAGCCAGTAATTTATATGATGTGATGTTTATAATGTCTGTATGGAATCATGTTCAAGAACAGAATTAATGAATTTCTTAATTCAAATTTATGATGTAGTTTGATAATTGGATTGTGAGTATGTTGTCAGTAGAACAGGATGATTGGTAAGTCACATTTCCCAAGGACTGATTAGGTTATCAACTGAATAGATGGATAGTGAATATCCAATTATATGACTCTCTAGAATTAGTCAAAACTTTTCATCAATGAGCTGTGAGAGAAAAAAGGAGAGAGGCAAGCAAGCATGATTTCATTGAAGAACATAAAGAATTCTTCTCTAGATATTTGACAGCCCAGCTGTGTATGTATTTTTATCTGTATAATGGTTTTGAAAGCTGAATTTTGAAACTTCAATGCCATTTTAACTTTGATTAAAAAATGAGAGACTAGTCAAAGAAAACAGCGTCAACAGTAAGAGATGGGAAACTAAAGTGGCATGTGTATGGGCGTGTGTGTGTGTGTGTGTGTATGTGTATGTATGTGTGTGTGACTGCGATGAAAGACAAAGTCTGCCATGGCAATCTGTCTAGAAACTCAGGGTTTTCACCCTGGCCAAACAACTTGAGTCATTCATGTGTAAAAGTAATGCTCCAAACAAAAGCATTAAATCATTCTTATGAGGTTTTGGTGATTCAAAAACTAGAATATCTGTTGGTTTCCATCTAATTATTAGAACACTGAGGTTTATTATTTTTCTCTTATTGATCACAAAAGGAGTTTCAGCATCTATGACTGACCTCTAAAATATTTCCTATTCTCTTTCCTTCCTAACACAATCATCTTTAATGCCACAAGTGCTTTATTTCCTGCATGTCTTCCAAGCCATACCACTTCAAAAGATTTTTCTCCTAAGCATACCAACTTTGAAAACAGTTATATGCAGTAATTTTTTATAGATATTTCTCTTCTGACCTCCAATTTCCATTATTCTTGCTAATTTACCTTTTCAAAATATATAATCCTTTGTCAAATGCTACCAGTGGTAGAGATGACATTGGAAAGGTCCAGAAAACTACTCACTAGAGGAGTAATGAGAACCTCCAAGTACTTTTAAATGCTCCTTCAGAGTCTAGTTATCTTTGTACAAAATAAAAATACAATATTCATTCTCACTAGGAACCTATACCTTAGAGTCATGAATGAAAAATTGGTGTTTTATTAAAAATTTTTAAAATTGTAGTCCTTGAAAGTCTACCAAGAGTTCAGTTTTCTTGTTTTTCATGGGCTAAACAGACAAATGAGAGTCTATGTTTTTCCTTGATGAGCTACAATTTTGGTGGGATACAGACATTGGAAAAATAATTATGAGTTCTCATAAAGACTACTATAATAAAGAGACATGGTAGGTCACCAGAGTGGTGACAGCTAAATTTTTCACAAAGAGTTAGGAAAAGCTTCACAGGAAAAGTTGCTGGCAGTAGAGGGAGAAAAATGAGCAGGAACTTTACAGGAAGAGTCAGGATCTGGGAAAAAGCATTCCAAGTCCATGAATTGGGCTGTGCAAAGCCATGGGGTTGCCAAAACTCTTAGTGTGTTCAGGAACCAGTGAGAAGTTCATTGCACAGCTGTTGTCCCCAATATCACAGTGAAAAAACAAATGGCCTAAAGGATTTTATTCTGACCTAAAGGGGTAAAAGCAATGCTCAAAAGATCCAGTAAATTATATGCTAGAAGACTTAGGTTTCTATTACCTGGAAAATTCAGAATGACCTAGTAAAAAGCTGGCAATTAAAATATCTGTTCACAAATGCAACTTTATAATTTTCAAGCACACAGCACATACATAATTGTAGTCTAATAAGTAAAGTGATGTAAGTTAATGAGAAAATAGTATATTGAAATTGACCTCCTTTACATAATAATGGATTCAAAATATAAAAGCACTTAAACATTTGAGAACTAATTGCTAGATTAAAAAAATGAAAGCAATTAAAAAATTTCTGACATCTTTAATGATTTTAAAATCATTTTCATGATTTTGAAGATGTCAGTAATTTTAAAGTTGTTGTTTCTCTAATTAGGCCTAAAAAATTTAGAACTGCATAAACTTAGTGATATGTCTCTCCCTATATATGCCAGGGTTATCTCAAATCCTAATTAGTGGAATTCTAAAGATTTTACCATATTCTTAAAAATCATTCTCTAATTTGGAAAGCACAAAGCCAGATGTGCTCTGAAAAGCCTTATAATTTCAAGATAATAAGCAGACAAAATTTGGAACAAATGACCATGAGGAGAGGAGATGTGTAGACATTATTCTTTCTCCCCTATAATCCATGGATAATCAACCATGCTCTCTTTCAGGTTTGTTACCCCTGAAAAAGAAGATATGAAATAAGGAGATTTGTTACCCTGTTCTTTCCTTTTATGACTTCACCCTTTTCCAAGCTGCTTGTATCATCTCATAGACTAAATGGAAGTACCAAATTTTCTCAATGGCCATCCTTAAACTGAAAAGAGAGAGGGTACCAGTTGTGAAGTTTCAGATGGTAGCAGACGATTGGGCAGAATGTGCTATGGGGCCCTGTCACCTTTCTTCAATCAAATATATGAGCAACTATCACACAAGTACTTTAAATTAGGACCTGTTGTAGAGTACAGTGGTTTGTAATATTCCTCTAACCAGGATTCAAAAACTTGATTGTTTTCAGAGTTCAGGCATATATAGTAAATGAGTGAAGCTCGACAATAAGACAGTATCAATTGGCTAGACACATACCTGCTTAAAGACACTTACATCCCAAATATTTTGAAATAGTCATTTCCACACTGAATTTTGCCATTGGCTTTCAGTTTGTGTCTCTTACTCAAAGGAATCCGCCTTCCCCTTTATAAGTCATCTCTTGGGAGAAGTCCCTTCAAGGGAGGTGCACATGTGGGCTTCATGGTGGCTAGCTCCTTGAGATACATCCCTTCTTAAGCTCCCTCCTCTCCCTTCTTTTTATTTACTCACAGGAAAACTTGATAGCGTTGCCACCAAAAATAAATTTTTGTATTAATTTATTCACTTGTATATTTATCTATGTATATATGTATGTATGTATTTATTAGCATGTTTTTTAGACTCATCTTCATTGTGGAACTGGAATGAAGTCTGAGCATCCGAATAGAGAGCTTTAACGTGATGGAGATTAAAACTTGGAGTAGGTGTGTTTATGGTGCTTTATAGGGCATAGATCACTTTCACTACTTTATCACATTTGATTCTTATAACAATCTTATGAAGTTGATTACAAAGTTGATATCTCTATATAACACACAATGAAAGTGAGATTAAATGACATTTCTAAAGTTTCCTAAAAGGTAAGGAGCAGAGAGCCTATAGTTTAATCTAATCTAAATTCTTCTCATCCAACTTCTAGGGTATTTTTCTTCCTGTTATATTTTCTTCTTCTTCTCTTCTTTATTCATTTCTTCCTTTGCTATACTTCTCTTGTCTTCCCTTCCTTTGCCTACCCCACTAGAGAGCCTATAGTCTAATCTAAATTCTTCTCATCCAACTTCTAGGATATTTTTCTCCCTGTTATATTTTCTTCTTTCTTCTCTTCTTCATTCATTTCTTCCTTTGCTATACTTCTATTATCTTCCCTTCCTTTGCCCACCCCACTTTGTGCCCCTCTCATTTTCCCACCTGGCTCTGTCATAGTGAGCACTTCTTGCCCATAAAAGCAAGGTCTTTGGAAAATGTAGTATGCCCTTGGCAATTGATCATAGAAGCCATAGGTCAAGGGAAACGAAGTCCTCAGAAGAACTTAATTCCAACCTGGGCCTTGGAAGAGAGTTGATTAGGCACTGGGAAGGCAGATAGATTGCAGGGAGCTGAATGCAAATTATTTAAAGGACTCAATCCTTAATTAGCTTACTGTTTAAAACATTATATTAATTTGGGCACCAGCATTTTACTGAAGCTAGAAAATCCCTATTTTCTCTCAGTGAGAGCCTCATTTCATCCCTTTACATTGTCCTGTGAGGGCACTCCATGCTTCAGATTGCCCTTAAAAATGTTAGAATAGGGCTAACGTGGTGATCATCCATGTGCAGAGAAAGCATGATGGAGTCTTAATTTTTTGTTTTAATTTTAGTTTTTATTGTCCATTTAATTTTTTAAAAAATTTTTAACAATTTTTAAATTTCAGGATATTGTGGGAGAACAAATGTTTTGGTTATGTAAATTACTTTTGTGTAGTTTGAGTCAAAGTTATAAGTGTGTCCATCACCCAGGTAGCATGCATTATACCAGTTAGGTGTGAATTTACCCATCCACTCCTCCCTCTTCCCACTAGCTTGATTTCTGTTGAATTCTACTATCATATCTGCACATGAGTGTTGATCATTTAGTTCCAACTTAATAGTGTGATAGTGAGTACTTGTAGTGTTTGTTTTTCCATTCTTGTGATATTTCACTTAGGAAGATGGACTCCAATTCCATCCAGGTTGTTACAATTTTCTGCACTACTTCATCTGTTAATAGAGAATTGAATGCTCTCTTTTGGTCCATTGCAAATTAAGCAAAAGTATTTTCACTTTACACAGGGAAATGCATAGCAAGGGGCAACTCCTCAATAAAAAGAGGAGTGAGGTAAAGTGTGAGACAGCTTACTAAGATGTACAAACAAGCTAATTATCCTGCCTTGTATAATTTTTTTCTTTCAACCTCTTATCCTGCTGGGGATCCAAGTTCTCAGGTGGAGACTAATATAATTTTACTCTCACAAGAAAAGGCTGCAATCAATTTCCCTGCTTCTGGCTAACTGTTCACCATACCTTCATTTTACTCAAATGGAATATTTTAGGAAATCACTAATTTCTTCTATTCTGAGAAAGTGGACCACCATGGCTTAGTTTAGTCCAGGTGGGATAGATTTAGCCAATTCTGGTGGGATTTTCAACACTAAACACAGAATTATGAAATTCTCAAACTAAAAGTTAAGGGGCTTAATGATTTATTTTTATAGTATTGTAGGTGATTGCAATTGGTTTTAGAGATAAAATTCAAATGGGATGGCCAAAGGTGTCTGATTAGCATCAGCATCCTAATGAGGATGTGAATCAATTGTGTAATGTTCAAAGGGAAGAGAACACAGAGGAGCTGTAGCATGTGTATTCCATTAGTCTCTTCCTTCGCTATAATCAATCACCTTCAGGACTAACAACTTGTTTATGCCCTGTTTCCCTTGCTTGTCTAAATAAAAAAGACTTAACACATATTTCATCAACTTCAAACTTTCATAGGCAATTCTGAAAAATCCCTGTCATTGAGGCTATATATAATCAAATTCGTATACTCCAAAAAACAAAAAAGTCATTTTCTCAAGTTCTGTGCTAATTCTTCTATCTCTTAATGTCATCCTTTAAAATTTTTTCTCTTTTTGTTTCTCCTCTTTCCCACAACAAGTTCAGCTTTGGGATTGTGCTTTGCTGTTCATGGTGCTATTTGAAACACCAAAGAACTAGTTTTCTCCTTCATGACTATGTGTATTCACATGGTCAGTGGACTGAAAATTGAAATGCTAGATGGGGTTGGCTATTCAGACACTGTTCATTCAAGGGAATCTCCCTCTCCTGAAGAGCAAGCCCATGAAACGACAGCCTTTTTGGAGGTAGAGAGACATTACTTTGGGCAACTCAGCTCACATTTATCCTTAGCTTAAAGATTGGTTCATGCTTTGAGTTAGCCCTCTGATAGTGACAGCTAATGTCAGAAGTTCAGGAGGAAGTACAGTAAGATAACTTAAAGGAAAAAATTGAATTGCAGTTCAACCTTTATAGAGCAAAAAGTGACATCTCATGTGCAGGACATGTCCAGAAAAGAGAGAGCAGCTTAGTTAAATTTTATATTAATGCCCACATTTTTATGCTAATAAAAATGTTAAAATCTATAAAATATTGTTTACTGAATCAATATATATATGTATATTTAAGTACTTTCTATTTCCCCACACTGTGCCAGCTACTTTAAGGACAAAAAAGAAGAAGACATTTTTCCTGGCCTCTTAGGAAAGAAGAATAACTAACATACCTAAATAACATTAAATCATAACAGACAAGAGTGAATTGTTGAAGTCTGGAATAGTATGGAAGATGTCACTCATCAATTAATACATATTATTGAGCACATTAGTTGTGCCAGTCAATATGGTTTAATTTAATTTTTAACAATATAGTTTTATTTGGGTGTTATAAACATTATATTTTAATATGAACTGATTTGGATCAGGTAGAGATGGAGAAAGAATGTTGTACTAACAATTATGGAGAATTTAAAATGTGTTCAGTCTACCAGCAGTCACTTTCTGTAGATAATATCCTTTAATCACAATAAGTCATACAAGATAATTTTTTATGAGGAAAATAAGGTTAACATCAAAATATAAGATCATATTGTGATTTGGATTTAATATTTCTAAGTCTAAACCCTCGATCTTTCAATTAAACTGTAACAGGACTTTCTACACGAGTGAGTATCATAAGAAAAGGTGTACAGGCCGGGCGTGGTGGGTCACGCCTGTAATCCTAGCTCTCTGGGAGGCCGAGGTGGGTGGATCGCTTAAGGTCAGGAGTTCAAGACCAGCCTGAGCAAGAGCGAGACCCCATCTCTACTCAAAATAGAAAGAAATTAATTGACCAACTAAAAATATATAAAAAAAATTAGCCGGGCATGGTGGCGCATGCCTGTAGTCCCAGCTACTCAGGAGGCTGAGGCAGGAGGATCGCTTGAGCCCAGGAGTTTGAGGTTGCTGTGAGCGAGGCTGACGCCACGGCACTCTAGCCCAGGTGACAGAGTGAGACTCTGTCTCAAAAAAAAAAAAAAAGAAAGAAAAGGTGTACAAACTCAATGATGAGAAGTATAGGGTGGTGGTGGTGGTGGTGGGGTTCATAGAGAGAGAAAAGCCAAGCTGTTCAGGTTACAGAAAGATATGCAGTCTCTAGCCTTTGTTCTTGATAGGGTTGATTTCAAAAAACACAAATTGACTCAATTTATCTTAAGATAAAGATGATATGCTATAATGATTCATATGGTCTTGAACCAGAGTCAGCCAGGAAAAAGACCATAATAGGCACTTCACTAACTCTATTGTCTATGCTTCTCTCTGAGAAACTTCCCTCTTTTCCTTTCTCTGATGATGAGTTTTATTTTGATTAGCCAGACTGCAGAGTCTTCATAAATTTAGTTTGCAGAATTTCTGTGGCAATTCCATATCTCTCTACATCAATGAACTTTCAATTCAACCCAATGCTAAGGGCCTTAAGAACTTAGTGTTTTCTATTCAGATTTGTAAGTGAGTGAATTTGATTAACTCAATTAATCATTTTATAACAATATATCACAAGCTTATTATAATCGAATCAGGAGACAGAATCCACACAGTAATTATAAATGAAAGGTTTAATATAGAGAATTATTAAATGACATCAGTGAAAACAGTGGAGAAAGGACTGCTAAAAATTTGATCTTAAGTAAGAGAAACAAACAAACAAAAACTGCAAAATTGTCAGAAATCCTTTTCAGAACCCTGGAAATTAACTATAGGCTCATACCACCCAGCAAGTGTTTATTAAAGAAAAGTTCTCAAAATCTCTGAGGCCACATGAATGTATAGGCCTGTGGGTGTGTGCATAAAAGACACAAGAAGGCCCTGAGCTCTCACTTCAGGATGACCTGCCTGCTTGCTCAAGTAGGAAGTGAAAGCTAAGCCAGGGTTGTAAATTGCCAGTCTGCATGTTTAAGGCATACTGCAAACCAAACACAGAACACTTTAGCAGAGATTTATTTATTGGTTGGAAATATTTAAGGAAATTTATATCCACTCATTATTTAGCTGACCACTAAATAACCAAGTGGAGACTTCAATGAGCAGTGACATGTCAAAGAATATAGAATTTACAGAATTAGTTCATAAAAGTCACTAAACAAACAAATAACTACAACAAGCAGTAACAACACTAAGCCTTGAAAGCAGCAGACTTGATTTCCAGAATTGCTACATTTAAAATGTGTTTATTTGTATTTAAATTTTAAAATTATTTAAACTTTCTGTTTAAAAAATTACAAATTCAGTTTCAACAACAAAAAATACAAGACATCCAAAGAAATAAGAAAATATGGCCCAACAAATGATTAAAACAAACAAACAAAATAAATAATCAAGAGGAACTGTGATTTTCTCATCAGAAGCTGTGCAAGACAGAAGTGCGATACAATATTCACAGTGCTAAGAAACCAAAAAAATCTGTCAGCTAAGAATTCCAAACAAAACTATTCTTCAAAAACGAAGAAATTGAAATATTCCCAGATTAAAAATTAAACAAAAAAACCGTGAGATAATCAATTGCTTGCAGACCTGCCCTGGAGGAAATGCTAAAGAGAGTACATCAAACTGAAATGAAAGGACACTAGACAGAAATTTGAATCCATGCAAAGAATTAAAGGGCACTAGTAAAAATAAATATTTAATTTAATATAAAAACAGTATAAATGTATTTTTTGTTTATAAATTTTTCTTCCATCTGATTTAAAAGGCAACTA
This sequence comes from Cheirogaleus medius, assembly GCA_008086735.1. Lineage (NCBI taxonomy): Eukaryota > Metazoa > Chordata > Mammalia > Primates > Cheirogaleidae > Cheirogaleus > Cheirogaleus medius. The sequence goes on from VBSM01002608.1 coordinate 133,917,318, forward strand.
CATAGAGCAATAATTATAAATCTGTTAATGGACATATATTAATACAAAGATATAATTTGTGATAATAACACCCTAAAAGTGGGAGAAAATGTAGCTACACAGGAGGTAAGTTTTTATATATTAATATTATTAAAATTAAGTTGACATTAATCTGAATAAGATAATTATAAAGTAAGCTGTTAATTATAATTTCCAAGGCACCTTTAAGCAAAACTCAAAAACATATAATTAAATAAATTAATTAAAATGTTGCAATAGAAAATATCTATCTAACACAAAATAAGACAATAATTGAGAAACAAATGAACAATAGAAAGGCTGTAATACATACATAAAACAAATAGCAAAGTGGCAGATGTAAATTCTACCTTACAAATAATTACATTAAATATAAATGGTTTAAATTTCCATGTTAAAAGGCAGATATTGGTAGAATGGATAAAAAGCATGATTCAAATGTATGATGTGTAGAAGAGACACGCTTAGTTTAAAAGGTTAAAATAAAGAAGAAAATGACACATCTTTCAAATAGCATCAAAAGAGAGCTGAAGTAGCTACACTGATATCAGAGAAAATTGACTTTAAGACAAAAATTGTTACTAGAGATAGAGAAGAACATTTTATAATAAGACAGTCAACTTATTGAGCAGATATTAAATTTATAAACATATGCATCTAACAAATAACTCTAAAATATATGAAGAAAAATAATAAAAAGAAGGGACACATAGACAAGTAATACTATAATACTAGTTGGAAAACTCAATATCTCACTTTCAATAATGAGTAGAACAACTAATTAGAAGAGCAGCAAGAAATTAGAAGACTTGAACAACACTATAAACAAACTCATTCTAAAACACATCTACAGAATAATCTTTTTAAAATGGCAGAATATAGAATTTTCCCTACTATGCACGGAACATTCTCCACGATAGGCCATTAAACAAGGCTTAATAAATTTATAATCATTGAAGTCATATGAAGTATTTCTCTGACCACAATAGGATGAAATTAAAAATCAGTAAGAGGAGGAAATTTTTGAAATTTCAAACATGTAAAAATTGTAACAACACACTCTTAAATAACCAATAAGTCAAAAAATAAATTACAGAGGAAAGTACAAAATATTTTTAGATGAATGAAATGAAAACACAGCACACAAAAAATTATGCAACCAAAACAGTAATCAAGGGAAATTTACAGCTAATAAACACATACCCAAAAAAGGAGAAAGATTTCAAATTAATAAACTAACTTTTACTTTAAGAAACTTGAAATATAAAAGCAAATGTAAGGAAAGCAGTAGCAAAGATTAGAACATAAATAAATTGAAGAGAACAAAAAACAACAGAGAAACATCAATGAAATCAGAAGCTATTTATTTGCAAAGACAACAAAATTGACAAACTTTTAGTTTTACTGACCTAGACAAATTAAAAGATTCACGTTACTAAAATCAGGAATAAAAGAGGGACATTACCTTTGCTTTATAGAAATAAAAATGATTCTAAAGTGATACTGTGAATTATAAACCATTGTATACCAACAAATTAGATAACTTAGATGAAATGGACAGATTCTTAGAAAGACACAAACTATCAAAACGTATTCAAGAAGAAATAGAAAACCTCAGTGGACTTACAAGTAAAAATAGTGAATTAATAATCAAAAAACTGTTGACAAAACTCAGGACCAGATGGTTCACAGGTGACTCCTACTGAATATTTAAAGATCAATAGAGGGGAAAGCTAAAGATTAAGATACCTTAGGAATATACATGCAAAAATCACAACAAAAGACTAGCCAACTGAATCCAGCAACATATGAAAGAATTATATATCATGATCAAGTGAAATTTATCCCAGGAATCCAAGGGTTTGTTCAACAGACAAAAAAATCAATTAATTTGACACACCATATTAAGAGAAAGAAGGAAGGGAGGGAATACATGACCTTCTTCATAACTGACAAAATTCAACACACCTATTTCTTGGTAAAAAAACACTTGGTAAAAAGAACCTAGAAATTATATTATAGAATCCTCCTCAACCTAATAAGCAGCATCTATGAAAAACCCATAATTAACAACATTTAATCATAAAAGATCAAATGCTTGTCCCATAAGATCAGGAACGAGACAAGGATGTTCACTAAAACCATTTCTATATGACATTGTATTGGGGGTTCTATCCAGGAAAATAGTCAAGAAAATTAAATAAAATGTGTCCAGATTGTAAAGAAAAACTATCTTTATTTGTAGATAATATTTTATGTATATAAAATCATAAAGAACAAAAAAAGATTATTAGAGCTAATAAACAAGTTCAAAAACATTATAGAATAGATCAATATACAAATATTAGCTTTTTTATAACTAACAATTGACAAACTAAAAATGATTTTAAGAAAACAATTCTATTTAAAATAGCATCAAAAAATGAAATACTTCGGAATAAATTCAACAAAAAATGTGCAAGACTTGCACTTGGAAAGCTACATAACATTGCTGAAAAAGAAGACCTAAATAAGAGGAAAGATATCTAGTGTTCATTAATTGGAAAACTTAAAAATTTTAATAGGGCAATAATCCCCAAATTGATGTACAGATTCAGTGTAACTCTTATTAAAATTTCAGGTGTCTTTTTGTTTGCAGAAATTGACAAGCTAATCCAAAATTCACATTAAAATGCAAAGAACACACAATAGACAAAAAATATTGAAAGAGAAGAACAAATTTTAAGATCCCAATGTCAAAAAATACTACAAGCTTATAGTAACCAAGTGATATTTTTACCAGTATAAAGAAAGATGTATGGATTAATAAAATAGAATTTAGAGTCCAGAAATAAATCCATATATCCATGTTTCTTTTTTAATTTCAGCATATTATGGGGGTACAACCATGGTTAATTTATTGAAAAAGGTGCTGAGACCATTCATTGCGGAATATAAATGTCTTTTCAGCAAACGTTGCTTTGACAACTGGATATCCAATGACAAATAATGAAGGTGGACTCCTCTCTCACACAATATAAAAAATTCAACTTAAAATAGACAACAGACTTAAATGTAAAAAGAACTATAAACCCTTAAAAGTAAATATAATTATAAATATCCATGGCCTTGGATTGGGCAATGATATCTTTATACCTAAAGCACAAATAACCAAATTAAAAATACATAAATGGACTTCATCAAAATTAAAAACTCTGTTATATCAGTGGACACTATCAAGAAAGTGAAAGACAATTCACAGAATGGGAGACAATATTTCCAAATTGTATATCTGATACGGTCTAGTATCCAAAATATCTAAATGAATCTTACCACTTAACAATAAAAAGACACCTCAGTTAAAAGTGGACAAAAGATTTGAGTAGACATTTCTCCACAGGAGATATAGAAATGGCCAAAAAGCACATAAAAAGATTCTCAACATCATTAGCCATCAGGGAAATGCAAATCAAAACCACACTAAGATACCACTTCATACCCACTGGGATGGCTCTATTGAAGGAAACAGGAATTATCAAGTATTGTCAAGAATGTAGAGAAACTGGAATCCTCATACATTGCTTTATGCATGAACATCAAATGGTGCAGCAACAGTGGAAATTAGTTTGGTCTTTCCTTAAAAAGTTAAATAAAGAGTTACCATATGAGCCAGCAATATCACTCCTTGGTATATACCCAAGGAAACTGAAAACATATGTTCACACAAAAACTTGCATCTGAATGTTTATAGCAGCATTATTCATAATAGCCCCAAGTAGAAAAAACCCAAATGTCCATCAACTGATAAATGGATAAACAAAAATGTGGTATATTCATACAATGGCATATTATTTAGCCACACACAAAAAATGAAGCACTGACACATACTACAACATGGATGAACTTTGAAAATATTTTGCTATCTGAAAGGAGCCAGGCATAAAAGGCCACATATTATATAATTTCATTTATATGAAATATTCAGAATAGGTATGGAGACAGAAATCCACAGACAGAAAGTAGATTAGTAGTTGCCAGATGCTAGTGAAATAAATAATAGGGTGTGAATTCTTAATGGGTATAGGGTTTCTTTTTGGGCTGCTGAAAGCATTTTGGAGTTAGATGGTGATGATTATTGCATAGTCTTGTGACTATACTAAAAAACAATTGAATTGTGCTCTTTAAAATGGCATTGGTGAATTTTATGGTATGTGAATTATACCTGAATACAAAATCATATTTTTAACAAAATATTAATTATAACTTGTAATTGGATTAATGAAGGATTAGGTAGTAAGAAAAAAAGCATTCTCAAGAGTAAACAAATGAGAGAAGGTAGCCTCTACTTCTAGGGTTAGATATAGTGGTGAAGGAAGGAATAGGACGTCAAAGATCTCTCCTATCCATGGTTCAGATACAGACCTGTTTGGAGAGGGAACAACCATGGATAAGGAATGATAGAGAAGTCACTGAGATGTTGCAGCAGGGCCCACAGGAAATCTGCTCTCTGGGACATCAAGGAAAATTGTCCACAGGGAGTTTCTGTGCTTTGTAACTTGCTACTAAGTCTCAGTGGTCTCTAAGGGTAGCATTCATAGGAATGTGCCTTATCTCCAAGCAAGAATTTATGAGGAAAAGCTACTGACCTCTGGGCTCTGTAGAAGCCAGGTGCACACTGCAAGAACCCAGCCCAGACCCAGGTAGACTATTCTTCTTGTAATGTTCCTCCACTGCCTTCTATTGATCTTACTTAACAACATGCCAGTTGGCAAAGGAGAAATATTCACAAGGCCCATCTCTGTTATTGTGGATGTGGCAATAAAAAGTGGACTTGGAGCTGAGAGGCGATAAAATTGATAACTGGAACAACAGGTAATCAAACAGCATGCTGATTGACTGATTTGGGTCATGTGGACCTTTGAGCAAGAGACTCTTTAAAAAGAGGTTTGGGCAGGTAGGCATTATTGTGACTGATTTTGTACAGATTTCATACAGTTGAAAACAAGAACTATTTTTAAGGCTTTGGGGAAACATGTTAGTTTTGCCGGTAGTTTGTTGTGCCATTGTATAAAGTATCCTGTTTTCTCAGAAGTTTCCCATATAAAGTTAAATATGCTTTGTATTCACTCAGTAGTGAGATACTTTGAAACATTGGCTGCATCCAAATAGCTTAAAGTTACCAGTTGCCCAGCTACTGTTATTTTTAATGTAGTTATTGTATCCTAATTCATATGTAACTCTTATAATTAAAGGCTTTTATCTTCTGCTTCCTTTTATCTCATTTACACCTGTCTAATGAAGCAATCTCGTTGTGGGTATCTCCTGGGCCATGCATGAGGGAGGATTTCCTACACATGCAGTTTTCTACAGAAACATGTGGTTGGTATTGCACATTAATTATATTCTGCCTAACGAGAATAAAATTGATAATAATAAGTACCATCTAATATTTTTATGGTGTTTAAAGTTTTTCAACCATTTTCATGTATATTGCTCCATTAGTAAGTCTACAATGAAAAAAATTGTAATTAGAATAAAAAATTATTAGTATTTTTAATTCTTTTGCCACATACTCATTGTTTGAAGTTGATCAATCAATATTAATTAAAATTGATATTTATCCAATCATCCTCAAGTGTCATATATAAAACAGTTATAATAACAGCTATCTGCATAGGATACAAGCATAAATAGGATAGAATTTAAAAGTTCATGCAAATTCTTAAGTGTTTTACACATGTGAGTTATTATGGTTGTTTTTATTCCCATTATTCCACTAAGGAATATTTTGCAAAGTGGCAAACTGAAGTATTTCTATATAAGTCATTTAGAAAAACATTTATAGGAGACTATCTATTGAGAAGGGGGAGAGAGAGAGACTGAGAGAGAGAGGAAGACAGAGAGAGAGAATTCATATAATTAAGAGATACCAAGGTTGATTGATATTTATGAATAATCTTTTGAAATTTCCATTTAACTAACCAGTTCATGAAATCAGGGATAAATCAACATGGCACCCATTAACAGTCCCATAGACCAGCATATTCCTCATGCCTTCTGTAGAAAACAGTTCTATAAAGTAGTAATTTATCTTTATATTTTGTAGTTTCTTTACATTAAGGAGAAAGCTATTTAACTGTATTGCTTTAGAGAAAAATGTATGCATAACTTAAAAAGAAAACTGAAAGTTGGAAAATTGGGTACTAGATATGCCAGAATTACAAAGATACGGTAACCATGACATTGCTGCGCTGGCATAGTGAGAGATGCATAGATCAATGGAATAGTATTGAGAGTCCAAATATAAACCTATAATTATGTGATTAATTAATTTTGACAAAATTAATGCTAATATACAAAAATTAAATCCTCTTTTTTCATAATGTTTCACAAGTAATATATGATTATTAATAGGTTATGCTACAAATATTTTAGGTGCTATAGAGAAGGCTCCTTTATCATGAATACCAGTCCCTTTTCTGTCTCCTGAGAGGGAAATGCTATCATTAATTTGCCCTTTTATCTTCTAGATCCCTTGAAATTTATTTACCAACACATACACACATACACACACACACTCCCTCACAAACAAAAACACAAGATACACGTTTGAACACAGTATCATTCTGTTTATTTGTCCTTGTATATTAAATCAGCAGATCTTAGATATTTGTACACAGAAAATCAATATCAATCTTTTCTACATTTCATAATATGGATATACTGTAGTTTATTATGTGATTCTTTCATTGATGAACATTCAGAGTTTCCTCCCACAAAATATATATCTATTACATATAATGCTTCACTAAATGTCCTTGTATGTGTCTCCTTATGAATTGGACAAGTGTTTCTCTAGTAACGATAAAGTAAAATGAAATTTTGAGGCAGTGTACTATGTACAGTGTAATTTTTGGAAGCTATTTCTAAACTATCCTTCAAAGTTTCTATATCAATATATCCTCCTCCTAGCAATGCATGAGAGATGGCTTTCGTTACAGAGTAACTAATGCTCAATATTATAAAAATTTTAAATTGTTTACAATCTAATGGGTGAAAATTTATCTTATTTCTCATTTGCTTCCCCTGATTACTAATGAGCCTGTATACTTTTCATGGGTTTCTTATTCTGTAAATTGTCTGTTCATAACCTTAGTTAATTTTTAGTAGATAAAATTTATTTTTTCTTAAGGATTGTATAAATTCTTCTTATGTTCTATATTATTATACAAGAAAACTTTGACCATAATAAGCATTGCAAAAGTAAGAATTATATAGCTAGAAGAAGCTGAAGCCATAGAATTCTAATCTAATCCTTTTACTTTTATATTTGAGGAAATTCAAACTAAGAGAAAGAAGATGGGTTCCTACATGTCACAAGGTGAGGTTAGTGTCATTATCTGATATTGAAGCTGGATTTCTAAATGCCCAGCCCATTAAATTATGCAGAAAATTCTAAATTAGAACTATATATAAGTTTATTTCTAGATTACATTTACTAACCTAATCAAAGCAATGGAAGGTTGCCCCACACAAACTTTGAATTTGCAAAGTTACCTGATTTAAAAGGCAGGGCATGTAAAATACATCCTGAAATTAAAAGAGACAAAGATCAAATAACTTTACAGAGTCTATTTCCAATGGTTCAAAGTATTTTATCAAGTTCAAACCTGATGTCTTATCAATTTAAATGGCCAATTCTATTCTATTATTTTAAAAGCAGAGGAAGATAATTTAGTATAAAAGAGACTGTAGGGCTATCTAAATTTTCTCATACTCCATAGAGGTTACACTAACCCCTAACCTAGCAGGAAAAAGCATGGAATTAAAAGTAGTTTATACAAAGGACAAATATTCTCTATAGACCCTAATTTCTTTTGAAATTGCCAACTTACTTACACTGAAATATCTTCCATGTAGCATTATTGCTCTATAATTTAAAATAACTTTTGAGAGAGAGTAAAAAATTGCTTAACTTCCACATTACTAGCTCAAGTCATAAATTACGCTTTGTTTTTTGTCTCATTTATTGAATTTAAAAGGTGGTTGTAGAGTTAAGGTAGTTTTGAAATTAAAAGCTGTGATCAAGTAGTATAGCTTGAACAGAGACATAGAACAATGGAACAGGACTGAGCATCTGGATATAAAACCATCCTCATATTGTCATCTGATCTGTGACAAAGCAAACAAAAACATACACTGGGGAAAAGAATCCCTATCCAATAAATGGTGCTGGGAAATTAGACAGCTACATGTAGAATATTGAAACAGGATCCACACCTCTCACCTCTCACAAAAATCAGCTCAAGATGGATAACAGACTTAAACTTAAGGCATGAAACCATAAAAATTTTAGAAGAAAATGTTAGAAAAACTCTTAAGATGTTGGCCTTCACAAAGAAGTTATAAAGACCCCAAAAGCAATCACAGCAACAACAAAAATAAATGGGACCTGATCAAATTAAAATGCTCCACAGCCAAGGAAACTATCACAAGAGAGTTTAGACTATTTACAGAATAGAAGAAAATATTTGTATGCTACCTACCCAACAAAGGGCTGATAACTAGAAAGTATATAGAACTCAGGAAAATTAAGAAAAAATTAAACAACCTCATTACAAAGTGAGCAAAGGACATGAACAGAAACTTTTCAAAAGAAGAAAGACTAATGGCCAAGAAACGTGTGAAAAATTGCTCAATATCTCTGATCATCAAGGAAATGCAAATCAAACCACAATGAGATATCATTTAACACCAGTAAGAGGGGCTTTTATCAAAAATCTGAAAACAACAAATGTTGGTGTGGATGCATAGATATAGGAACACTCAAACACTGCTGGTGGGATTGCAAATTAGTGCAACCTCTATGGAAAGTAATATGGAGATACCTCAAAGAACTAAAAGTAGAGCTACCATTTGATCCAGCAATCCTATTACTGGATATTTGCCCAAAGGAAAAGAAGTAATTCCATAAAAAGCATACCAGCACTCAAATGTTTATAGCAGCACAATTGACAATTGCAAAGAAGTGGAAACAACCCAAGTACCCATCAATACATGAGTGGATTAATAAAATGTGGTATGTGTATACCATGGAGTACTACTCAGTCATAAAAAACAATGGTGAACTAATACCTCTTGTATTATCCTGGATGGAGCTGGAGCCCATTCTTTGAAGTGAAATATTACAAGAATGGAAAAACAAGCACCACATGTACTCACCATTAAATTGGTTTGAGGTTGCTGTGAGCTAGGCTGATGCCATGGCATTCTAGCCTGGGCAACATAGCGAGACACTGTCTCAAAAAAAAAAAAAAAAAAAAACAAGAGAGAGAAAGCCAAAACTTAGAAAAGTAAAGCAATTTGCCCAAGGTCACATAGCAAATAAAGCTAAGAAATGGGAAAGGATTCTCTCTTGCTCCTTAAATTCTGTATCTTGTCTGATTCAATATTGTAAATATCAAATATCAAAGTTTTTTGGGGTATTTCCTACCTCTCAAATTTCCTCACTCCTCTGCTTTTCCCCAATTTTGCATTAAACAAAAAGTTACAAATAGAGTGAAGCATATTTTAACAAGTTAAACCCTTTGTATTCAACAAACTAAATTCTTTCTATGAAGATGCTTGATAGGAAGCAAAATTCTTGCTTTATGGTAAATACAAACAAAACTTCCAATTATTAGTAAAGAGTCTTTTAGAGTGTTATAAAGACTATCATGTACCTGATGGAGTGTTTGTATATAGTGGTAAGATTACATTGAAAAAATAATTACTGAGTGATAATTTCCTTGATTAGAATTATTTTCAGCTCTAAATAACAGAAAACCTAGCAAACCATGGCTTACACATATAGGAATTTTTTTCTCATATAAAAAGTTGTTGGGGGTAAGTTGTTACTAGAGTTGATGCACACCTCTCTGTCATTGTCTTGGCTTTTCCTTCATGGTTACAAAGTGAATGGGACAGCTCCCATCATCCTATTCATACTTAAGTAAAAAAAGCAGGGTGGGGGGGCCGAGGAGTAATCAGCTATTTGTGTTCCCTTCACAAGGGAAGAAAAGCGCCTCAAAACCTCCAAGATCAACTTGTTAATTGGACAGCAAGGGAATGTGGAAATTGAGGAACCTACCTTCCTAACTTGCTTAAACCAAGTGTGATCCATCACCCAGGACTACACCAAAACCAGTCAGGGTTCTGTTAGCCAGGAAGGAAAAGATGAATATCTCTTAGAAAGTCCTCCTGCTCAAAATGGTGTGACTATATGTCAGCAAAGAAGTGGTATGATTTGTAATGCTTAAGGTCAAAACCAAGATGCATGTTATAGGCACCAAACTGTAGAAACCTTATAGAATTGTTGGAGTCAGATACTCTTGAATTGTATAACCTTTGTCAAACTAACACATCTCTCTGAACCATACTTTTTACAGAAATAAAAATACTTACCTCACAAAATATAGTATGAATCAGGTGGGAAAATACATATAGTATTCCTTGTATCTATCATATGTGACAACCCAAAATAAGTGACTGAGGCAAAGATCTCAATCAATGGAGGTTTATTAAGCCAAGGTTTGAGGATGTGCTTGGGAAAAAGATAGACCACAAATGCACCTTTAATTATTTTTTTCTGAAATGGGATTTGGGAACTTCAGTATTTAAGGGGATAGAACATACAGAAAGAAAAATGAGGAGGGAGATGGACAGTGAGGCAAATGGTTACATTCTTGTGAGGTCCAGGAAATCTACATTTTACCTAAGCTATGGTGACTGTTAGAAGAGAAAAAGAGGGTGAAGGAAGAATCAATTATGTAGATATCCCTGGGTAAGTGGAAGAATGATTGATCTTGTCTTGTCTGTGTTCTGCACCTGGGAAGATAAGCTTGGAATCAGCATTATTGGTGTGGAATTAAACAGGCTTTAATTTTAGGAGCTAGACTTAACCAGCAGATTCAAAGTTACAGTTTACGGGATACCAGCAGAGAATTTCCTTATGAATGATCTCTAGGAGTAGTCCTTCCTAAATGCCTGAGGCACTTTAACCTTTCAGAGGGAATCTGGCTAATGTGTAATGTTAGTAATAGCTGTTCATTTGGAAGAGAGTGTTTCATGACTCAGCCTCCAGGCTTTACCTTCCCTTTTGCATAAGGAGTTGGGGGGTGGTCCTGAAATTTTTATTTTCCCATACACATGCTTTCATTAGTTACCGAAGACCTAGCTGCTTTAACAGATTTCAAAATTGAATAAAGGCTAAGCATAGCAGATGACTTGTTAGTGCTTACATAAAAGTCCTATGTGAATATTTCTACTAGTTGGTGACTTTTTGCCATGAAGGATCTACAGATGACCGACACTCTGTTATCATTTAGCTTTACTATATGATAGGACCTTATAATCTTCTGTATCTAGCTCATAGAAGAAAAAGAGACAAAAAATTTTCCCCAAAAGTGATACCAATCAATTTTTCTCACAATGTATTGATAAAAAGTAGTTATATGGATGCGTCTAGATGTAAGAGGACCTGGAAAATGTAGTCCCTGCTAGAGAGCTACCTCAGCAACAAATCCATATTTAGGAAGAGGAAGTGTACATTTTAGTGGCAGATGGTCATCTTTTCTACAATGCTTAGTGATTATTAGTGGGGTTTTTTTTTAGGTGCATACATTCCTTTCTAAGTGAACTGGATTCTGAGGCAAGTACCATGAACTATCAGTACTGAGTGCAGCTTGAGTCATATGGGTAACTGATGAATGTTTCTATGAAGGCAATAGCATATGGCAGCTCCATAAACACAGAAGCCAAATTGCCTACATACAAATTCCAACTCCACTAATTACTAGTCGTGTGATTTTGAGTAAGTGACTCAACTTTGATTTCTTTCTCTGTAAAAATGAAGACAGTGAAATAAATTACATGTTATACAAGCTATTGAAGGGATTGGTTATTAATACAGTTAAATCTCTTAGAACAATATTTATACTGTATATAGTATAAATTCATATAGTATTTATAATGTATACTATTTACATTGAATTTTGTTTGAATTATGGAATTACACATACTCAGGGGTACACATATCATCAAATATTTAATGAACATCAACAAAATGTAAGAGATAAACAGAAGCATGTTAAATAGTATTTGCCTAAATGTGCTTACAGAGGCTATGGAGACACCGAAAATACTAAGATAGGTGGAGCTATACTCAGAATATTATGGAATGGTGCCTGCTAGACTAGAGGGGTCAGGAAAGTTTATGTGGAGAAAGTGATTTGTAATACAGTATGCAGCAATTAGGAATGGAGAAGTGTTTAGGGGTGCGACATAGTGCCAACAGCGTCTTGAAGAGGAAAGGGGATAGCAGATAGTTTGAAGGGTATTTCAAACACCTCGCTTCAATGTCTGTCTTAAGTAGAAAATATTGTTGGATGTGAATTGGATCATGTATACAGAAAATGATAGATCCAAAGGAACTTCTCAAGAGACTTTTCATTCTTCACTGGACTCACCCATAAATTGAGAAGATGAGAGGATATCAGAAAATAATAATGTTCATAGTGATGATGCTGGCAAATTTGATTTTAAAGCAGAGAGAATTCAAGAGAGCTTATAATTGAGAACTAGAGACAAGTATAAAGAAGTGCTAAGGATCTAGATTTTGATATTGGAAGTGAATACTAAATGGAAATCTTTAAAACCCCTTATAATTAATGGTTATAATTTTAGTAACTTCAGTCATAATGAATAATGAACAAAATAAATATTTCCCATATATTAACCATATGAACAGCCACATCTAGCTATCTATCTTTTTTTCTTTTTTTAACCTGTTACAGAATTCTGCTTTCATGTTGGTAAGGAAATTATGACCAATATGTTGCCTTCTTCTCAATAATCAGCTATTTCACACCAACATGGGATGAGAAGTAACTATATTATTAAAATAAACAAAGGGTCTGGAGTCGGAAAAATCCGGCTTTGAATCTTGAGTTCACTAAATTATTTATGATTTGTGTATGTCACTGATTTACATATTATTGAGGAAACTCTATCCTAAAACTATGAGCAGCTCTTACTAAAAATGTCTTAAACTAAAATGAGAATTTATTAAAGTAATACCTTCTAAGAGAGGATGGAAAGAGAATCCAGAAGCACAATGATCCAGATTCTCCCTATTTTCTGCCATCCTCCCAGAGTTGTTTTTTTTTTTGTCTTGTAATCCTCCCCTCCCCATAAAATGTGTGCACCATCTCAAGGCTTTCATCATCTTATAGCAAAGTGAAAAGTTGAAGAGATGCTGTCCTTTCCTTGCTTCCCTTTTAAGAGCAAATAAAATTTCCTAGAATCACCCCTAGATGATTTTATCCAATGTCTCATGGCTAAATTGCATTCTTTGTGCACAAATCACTAGCAAAGGGAATGATATTATGATTGTTAAAAAGGGACGTAGTCTTCACTGGAGCGTGTAGTTATTGGATAGCTGAACATTGGGTGCTGTTAACATACATAAAAGAAGGACTAACATTTGGGTAGCAACATTTGGAGACTGTTACCACTTCTTTCACCTATAATACCCTCAGTCACAAAAATATAACTATTAAAGGTACTTTAGATGAGACTATAGCTGTGAAAATATATGGAATTTTCTATAATTTTCACTTCTAATACTCTAAAAGAAAAAGATATAAAATATCCTCTATCCCACATCTCTCACCCAACCTCAGACCTACAACTATCTTATTCAAAGTATCTTTAAAGGCAAAGCAGTCTCCACATTTTGCTTACCCTCCAGGGAGAAATATGTCTTTAAATTATTCATCTAAGTGTGAGGAATAGGAAAAGGAGAAATACACATCAGGCTTCCTGTCTAAGTTCAAATCCAGTATATAAGTGTTTTTGGTTTAGAATGCAACTTGAGTAATATATGCAAAGTAAATGCTCTAAGTAAAATAAGGCTTTCAGCCAGGAAGGAAGCCATGCTGTGGAAGAAGGCAGCAGAAGCCCCACTTACTACCTTTGTGAGAAATATCATCCAGCTTGTACAATCTTTCTTTCAAAAAAATTGGATAATGATGCTCTTAATTCCAGAGTTTTAAATTATGCATCTGCAGTATGTTTTTCCTCATTTAACAAACTCATAATTGTCCTCTACAATGGCAGCAGCAATATATGCCAGCTTTTTTGATGAAAACAGAAACTGTTTAGAAATTCTTCTGGGTGATATTGAGGAATTTACACACATTTTGGATCATGGCACCTGTTCTGTTCTTACAGTGGGTGGGTTTTGTAGTTTGGAGTAAGTTGTAAGTATTAGACTTGCCTTAATGTTCTAACGAGACAGAATGGATTGACCTATAAACTGGAAAGTGTTTCAAAATAGCTAATACCTTTGTGTGTATTTGTGTGTGTGCTTTTAGGCCTGGTAAAATCCATGCCTAGGGCTAGGTAGCAGTGTGGTACTTGAAGAGCACTACAAAGACCTACATGTGTTTAGATCAAGAATTTAGTTTCTAAACCCTGCAGATTTGGATGTTTTGTGGTTTGAGGGAAGCTCTCTGGCTGTTTGCAAGCTTTTCATTTCTCTAAATCCTCGTTGTTTGAGGAAACTTGCAAAAATGTCTATAATATTCCACCTATCTTCATACAGGAAAAAGAAAGAAAAGAAATCGGAGGCTGAAATGATACAGAGCAGTAAATAACTCTGGAAGTAAAATGTAAGCCATCATTTTAATGTGTTATATGTAGAGTGTTGTGCTATAATGTTAATTAAATATACCTGTACTGGCTCATCCCCAGGGTACTATCTTTGATTCAGAGCCTTGCCTCACCGCACACCATTCTGATTCTTTCTCTTAAATGTATCTTTAATGTACCTTGTCCCTCAAAATTATGTTCTCTTTGCAATATAAAGTGACATAGTACATAAAATCATTAAAAGATAAAATCAATGTGTGTTAATATGTTAGTCACCTGCAGAAGCAGATGAACTCCCACCCTAAATTTGGTTTCAGTGTTAGAACTGATGCTACCACCTCCCCCTCCACCGCCCACACAGATACCCCAATAGGGTATGAAAAGACTTATTACTTACATCATTGATGTTTCTGGGCAGAGCAGGACAGGCCTTTCAAGCAGGTCTGAAATAGCTCAAGAGAGCAGAGAGAGGAGACTGGTCTGGGCTTTTACTGAGGTTATGGCAGGGGCTTGCATTGTTTGAATCTTCCACCCATGCCAAAGGAAAGAGTACATGGGCTTTCTTATTAGCTTGCCAGCTGTGGGGCATAAAAGGGAGAAGGAGGAGTAAAATGTAAAAGCTGTCAGTAGTTAAACATCAAACAATGGACTCAGGCTGTCTATTTTTTGGACAACCCCCACTGAAAAATTTCAATGACTCCTGTGTAATCCTCTCCCTTAACTACTTGACCCTTTGAGTGGTTACCCAGAAATGGTGGATTTTCTGCAAAGCAAAGGAGCTGAGATTCTGTCGGCCCCTGGGCAGACTTTCTGATGCCAAGATTCACCATCCCCTACAACCTGTCCCCGATGATCATAGCTCCTTGTTAGTTACAGCATGACCTGCCCTAAGGCGCATGCCCCCTCCTTTAAAAGCCCATGATCTCCATTAGCTGGAGAGATGGATTTGAAGCAGCTTCTCCCATTCTCCTGGCAAGACATATGTGATATTAAAAATCCCTTTCTTCTTTGGTAATCCTTGTTGTCTCAATAATTGAATCTTCGTGCAATGATCAACAAGATCTAGATGGAAACCTCCTTATGGTTTGGACAATCAGACTCTTCATTATATAATATAAACTTGGATAAAGACTGGTTCCCTTTCTTCATAACACTGAATAATGAATGAGCAAATAGATAAATACAGTCAATTATTATTCTTCATGGTACTTATATTTTATAAAGTTACACAGACTCTGAATTAGCCAATATTGAACCATTGCTCCTAGGGCAAATATAGGGTTATGTTCCTTTGAGCCTCTGGTCACAGTATTTACATCAACTAAGAAATAGATAACCTTGTTTTATGTGTGTTTCTCTTTAAAAACACCTTATTTAACACATGTTGTTGATTCATTAGCACTGAAGTCATGACCAGCAGCACTGTAACTCATGCCTGAATGAGGCTTATCTAATACGCAATTTCTTTGTAAGTCACATCACAACCTTCTTGAGCCTAGGAACATTAGACAGCCTTTTAGCATTATGCTTGGGGGCGATTTTAAACAGAAAAATCATTAAGAAAAAGCCCAAAAATGTGAAAAATGTGGCACTAAACAGACCACAAAAAGGACACTGGTTAACTATATGGCAGCTAAAACAAAAAGGCAGGATGTTCTCTTATTTGACCTCAGCTCAGAGTATGTCTGACAACAAAGTTTCCACTGTTCTGTGCAGGTCCACAAATGACCACAGAACTGCCCCAAGTATTGATTTTGGGGTTGCAAGTAAATTTTAGCAAGTAGGCAAATTCATAAATATGGAATTTGTGGATAATAAGGATTGATTGTAAATTAATGAAAATATATTTTTAATTGAACCATTTTAGGGAAAGTGCCTCCATTCTTTCATCTTTTCTTCTTTCCATTTGTTGCTACTGTTGCTTTTACTTTACTCAAAAATTTTCAATAATTCTTACTAACCAAGATGGTGACTGGAACCATTCTAAACAGGTGGGGAAAAGGTTTTTGAGTAGTTTCTATGTGAAATCACTAAAATGACTAGTAGGTGACTAGTAATTAAACCAGTGATGAAATATGATGAATATCTTAAGTGACAATAGAATATGTAGTAAAAACACGAACTCCAGAATCAGAAACATTGGATTAATATTACAGACCCACTACTTATCAGCTATGTGATTTTAGACAAGTTACTTAACCTCTCTGATCTTGAGTTTTCTCATCTGTAAAATGGAAATAATAATAGTACTGACAATGTAGTGCCATCATGAGGATTGAACTGAGTGAAATTAACACACAATATAAACATCTTCTATCACAGAAAGGACTGTTCAATGTTTTTAAACTATCTACACTTATTTAAGATATAGATTCCCTTTGCATTTTCTTGGTGCAGTTATTAGTAGTACTGTCTCAAAATGTCCTGGTTAGAATGATTAACTTTAGGATCATTTTGCTAAAGAAAATAACTGTAAAGTCTTATTTGTGCTCTTTGGAAATAATGCTGTAGTTAACTGTTGAGTTAGTCTTGGCCATGGCAAAGAGAACAGAAGGAATGTTTTCAGCCAGCTACCAATACACCATTCTTCTAACCTGGTAGCTTTCTACTTTATAAAACTTTTATTATTAAAGTATCTACTTCCATACAATTGATTATAAACAAAAACATTTACATAAAAGATCATAGACCCAAAGAAAAGATGGGAATGATTTTACTAGAATTTTTTTTTTTACATAGTAGACACTGTGAAACTTCACCTAGAATCTTTTTCAATGAAAGTCTGTTGGCCCAGCTGCTGGAAGTGCTGACCACAACTAGCCTCTAGCTCTCACATCCATCAGAAATAGCCTTATCTGCAAAGAGATGTCTTGCCAAAGCTCATACCCCATCCTGGAAATGGTTCACGTTGAATGGTTGATTGCTGTGGGTATATGAAGGTCCTGACACATCAGTCTTACTTGGACAGTCTCTGAATGTTCTTTCTGGCTCCAGAAGTCCAGATGGAGTTGTCTGGATCTGTCCTTTGGCCTGCAGCACTGCTGGACTTCTTTGCCTGAATCAAAGAATATAACTCTAATATACCGGATGAGGGTCATCTGGATTATTTCCCTTGAAAATCTTGAATCTCAGATTCTGCTTAACCCTCCCCTATTACACTCAACCCTCAAGAGCTTGGAGATGATGCAGAGACAAACTGGGTGGATCCTCCCCTTACAGTGTTATACATCTAATAACAGAACACATCTCCACAGAAGACCAGCTCTTAGGTTCATAAATTTAAAATTTCTTTCTGCTCCAAACACCACATGTTTTTGTTGCATGGGTTCATATCCAAAGGTATTGAAATGAATATGTTGAAGAGACATTTGCACTCCCATGTTCATTGCAGCCTTATTCACAATAGCTAAGATATAGAATCAACCTAAGTGTTCATCCATGAATGAATGGATAAAGAAAATGTGTTACATATACACAATGGAATACTATTAGCCGTAATAAGGAGAAAATCCTTTCATTTGTGACAACATGGATGAATTTGAGTTTGTCTTATGTATTTTACATAATAAAATGCCTGATTCAGGGACCTTAGAATACCCTCTTTCTCTCCATCTTCAAACATGTAAACCTACACACACACACGCCACTGTGGCGATATATAGGCTCACTTAAGACTAAGCTTTAATCAGTCAAATTCTTATTTTTAAGTAATGGAAGCTTACTTTTGCTGATTTAAGAAGACAAGGAATTCTTCACTGAAAGAATTTTCAGAAAGATGGCTGAAACTGACTTATAGAATATGTAAGAATAAGAGAGGTATGCAGTAAGCAAGACTAAAAGCAAAATCATGCCACAAAACTAGTGTGATGTGCACACTGCTGCCGTTTAACACTGTACTCAGCTTGCAAAGCTGCCATATGTTGATGCTTGACACTGGAACTGCCACTGCTGCCCCTGGAAACTCCTTCTTGCTATTGCTGCTGCTACTGTCACCTGCATCAAAATGTTTTCTCCAAGGTAGACGCTCCTCCTTGTTTACCATCTCGTAGTTCCATGTTCAGAGGTAATACATTCTAGATCACATGCTCATGCCTTTGATACAAGGGAAATGAAAAAAAATGAGCATCTGCCATTTTCAACATCAGTGATTAAAGGCAGGCTCTGCCTTTTGCTGCAACTCACATGGTGAGGAATTCTCCAAACATGAGAACAGTGTTCAGATTCTGGGTTACAAAAAAAGTTGATAAATGGTCACCACAAACATATATAATTGCAAAGAACATACTAGCTCTTGTGCTTCTGACCAATGAGGGGCTGGACCTTTAGCCTCTTCTTCTATTAAACAAAAAGTATAAATACAAGATGAATGTGATTCTTATGTGTAATCATAGTTAAGGACCGATGCTATTTCTGCTCTCTGCCTACACCCCCCTCCCACAGAAGCTTGCTCATGCCTGACTTGACACAAAATTACCCTGAGGATTAAGATTTAAAAGAAAGGACTTGATATTTTGGTTAGGTTTGATGGTATTAATATCTGTTATGCACTGAATTGAGTCCCCCTCAAACTCACATACTGAAACTTTGACCCCTAGTACCTCAGAATATAACTGTATTTAGAGGTAGAGGCTTAAAAAGGTGATTATGTTAAATGAGACCCTTGGGGTGATTCCTAATCCAATCTGACTGATGTTCTTATAAGAGGTGGAAATTGGGACACAAAAGGACACCAGGGGCATGAGTATACAAAGAAAAGACCACATAAGAACACAATCAGGCAAACTAACACAGTATTTAAGTGTTGTGGTTCTGCATCATTGTTGGTGGGCTATGTATTGATCAGGAAAACATCACACACTTTTTATTCACACTGACTTATGGTTCTGTCCAGTGCCACCATTGGGACCTGTCAGCCAAAAGAAAAAACAATATCATTATGAAAGTTCAGTATTCAAGCTAGTGGACAGACAGAGGGCAAGGAGTATACTTGGAGGTGGGAATCACATAAAGGACATATTTTTCTTGGAAGTTTATACCCGTGGTCAAAATATAGGTGTGACAAACTTTGATTCCAACACAATGAAATGGAAGAGTACATGTAAAGAGCAGAAGGTTACACATAGATGTAGCTAATCAATTCTTGTAGTAGATTACAGTCTTCTAGTCCACACAGAACTCTGGCAGGGCCACACATACACAATTCATAAAATGAAGCAATAAGAATGTAAGTTTCCAGAGCTAAATAATATAAGAAAGAAACCAACTCAGGGAAGTACCAGAAACAATTGTGCCTGGCACATGATGCCATTTAGTACTGGTCACTAACATGGTGATTTTCTATCCAGAACCTCCAGAAGATTTGATCCATTTCACTGTTAATAAATCAACTTTCAAAGAGTCGTTATATAAATACAAAGTTTAATAGAAATAGAAAACCTTATAAAATAAAGAGAAACAGAGAGGTCACACTGATAGAAAACCTAGTAGTTTTGTTCACTGGTAATGCTAGGAGTAATTATTTTACAACTCACTATCATATAATGCATATGTAAAGTTAGGAGATGAGAAATATACATAATTGATTAATTTCTTTAAAAAATGTAAAAGGATAAAAAAAGTTCAAAATCTTAAACACAAATATTCAACTTGTTAAAAGAAAAGAAAGTAATGATTCTACTTTTTGTAATAGCAGAATTAGCTTATATCAAATTTACCTTCACAAAGATAAAAATTATAAACTCTGGGGGAAATATTTAGAAACAGCTATTAACATTTTGAAGGTATTAGGGAAAAACTAAAAAAGAGGCAAATACTGAAAAGGAGATGACCCTTGACAGATAAAACTTGTACAGGGGAAAAATTAGATTCAAGTTGCTTTTTTAATTTTGTTTTAAGACATAAGACTATTTGAAGCAATAATAATAATGAATAATGTTATATAGTTAGACTTGGCAATAGCACAAAGGGTAAATAACACAATAGCACTAATGGGTAAAAGGAATCATAATTTACAAAAATTTTATGTTTTACATAAAACAATACAAGGATGCAGGCTGTAATTTCTACCATGATCATTAAAAAAGTAATATAAAGTAGTATAGTTAGAAAGCCAAAAAAAAAAAAATAATAAAATGGAATACAGAAGATATTTGATGTATCCCCCAAAAAAGCAAAAAATGAAGGATCAACTATATAACAAAAATAGAGAAGGGAGAAATGGAAAACAAATGGCAAGATAATAGACTTAAAGCAAATCATATCAATAATTATGCTAACTATAAATAGAATAATCATCCCAATTAGGCTGGCTTAGAAAACTCAAGACTTTACTATATATTACTTAGGGAAATTCACTTTATATATAAAGTCACACATAGGTTGAAAGTGAATACATGAAATATTTATTACATTCAAAATTTAGTCTTAAGAAAGACATTTCATAATATTCACATCAAATAAATAATATTCAACATAAATCATATTACCAGAAATAAAGAGAAACATTTTGTTATGCTAAAAGGAAGGATAAATATCAGGAAGACATAAAAGGAATAAAAATGTCCATGCACTTAATAACAGAGCCTCAAAATACATGAAGCAAAAACAGTTAAATAGAGAAATAGATAAATCCACAAGTACAGATGAATATTTTCACAGCTTTATGTTTATCTATTATGTAATTGGCAGAACAGTTAAAAACTCAGTAAGATATAGAAGATATGAACACTATCAATCACCCTAATCTAAATTACACCCATTTACCAAAATCTGTAGAATGAGTATACATTCTTTTCAAATGCACATTGAACAATTACAAAGATAGCTCAAATGCTGACCATAAAACAAGTCTCAAAAAATTTCAAAATATTGGAGTATTACACAATGTGTCCTCTGATTATGAAATAAAAGCAAAATTTCTAGAAAAACCTCACATGTTTGGAAAGTAAACAACACTTTTATGAAAAAGGATAAAAAACAATATTAGAGAATATTTTGAACTGGATAATAATAACTACCGAGTACCTCAACGTTGGTGAGTTACATATATAGCAGCACTTATGAAGATATTTGCAATTTTTAATTCTTATATTAGGAAAGAAGAAAGTTTTAAAATTAGCGACCTAAATTTCTACCTTTAGAATATGGAAGAAGATGGCTAACCAGAGACACAGCTGCCAGAGCATCTCAGTAAGAAGGAAAAGTTTTAGATGAAAGAGAAAAAACAAACAAACATGGATTGGGTGTCAGTCTAAGGGAAGAGTGCCAGAACCTACAAGAGACTCCATGGGAAGAAGTTGTGGAGCAGAACAAAGAAGGAGCGAAATATCAGCAAGGAGCCTGAGAGGCTTGGAGTCCAGCAAAAAGGGTAGGTGGGGCAGTTTGTTTCTCCTTCCCATGCATCTCTGACAGCCGGTTCCTAGCTGCTGGAGAGAATTTTGACCCCTATGAGCTCAAAAGCTGCTCCTGCCAGTGAGCTGGGAGCTTCTTGTGGACAAAGCACCAGGGTCCCAGCCCCCCTGGGGCACTTCCCGCTCCATAGACCAGAACTGGAATATGTCGCGCGCCCCTCGCCAGCAAGGACCACGCAACACTTGGAGTTCTTCT